>CAFUXE010000809.1:413412-428903 GCA_903364295.1 Serranus cabrilla | reverse complement strand
TTTTCCTCGCTGCATCCTTCCCTCCTTCTCTTCATCTTCCCTCCCTTTGTCCAACCGTGTAATTAACTAGATGTTTAACAGCTGAGGTTGGACAGGGCACTGCTGTGTCTAGACACACATATGCATGTAGACGCACACACACACAGAAGGAGAAAGAGGTCTGTGTCTGTGAGCAAAGGAAAAATACAGGGGGGAGTTTTGAAGCGGAGAAAGGAAGAAATGAGGAAGGAAAAGAGAAATCTCAAGAAAGAAAGGGTAAACAAGGTGAAGAGGAGGAGGGGTAAAGTGAAGTAAACAAGAAACAGAACAGTGCATCACATGGCATTCCCTAAATACATGCCCACAACAAAGATGGACCCAAAGACTTCAAGGGAAAAAGGAAGTAAAAAAAAGAAGAAGGAAGAATCAAGGACAGTTTCCTAAAAGAAGAATTGATAGCATGTGCTTGTGCTTTCCCAATCCACCTGACCCAAAGGTGTGACCGGTGGTTGAACCCAGCATGGTATTAATCACTGCACCACTCGGGCCAAACCTCATTACTCCCCTTTGTTCACTTTTATTACCTCGTCCTCCTCTACACAGCAAGCATCACTCTCTCTCTCTCTTCCACCACACCTCCCACCTTCATCCCACCTCGTCTGTCCCCACCGTCATTAGCAACTTTTGCTTTCATCCAGGAAAAACTTAAGTCCATCCCCAGGATGTTTGACAAGATCAGTTGATGCTGAATCATTGCATGATGTTAGATGCATGGTCATTCACAGCAGTGTTGTGGTTGTTTTAAGTGTTTACTAAATCTGGAAATGGAAATGTGAAAGTTTGGAGACGTCATGCCACAAAAGCTTGATTGTAGGGTTGGGCGATGTCGACCAAATTGGCCTATTAGGATGTTCACAATGGATCACTGCAGTGGAAATTGATGTTGTTTTTTAAAATATATTTATTTTATACTTTTATATGTATGTATATTAATGATTATTTCTACTTTATGTGCTTTGAAGCCCATTACCTGAGACTGTGTTTCATATTCCCTCTTGCTGATGTGCCAGTCAGGGTTTTTAATATGCAACCTCCCAACCCATTTAGAGCCGACGCAAAAAAATATGTGTTAATCAACCACCTGACATGAACCACAAACCACCAACTTTATGTGTTACAGCAGAATAATTATTGGAACTGAGACAAGGGGCTCATAATGTAATGTTTGGCTCAGTGGTGGATGACTGCCAGCCATTGACTTCCATTTTTTCACAACTTCCGTGGTTCACTGTTTGTGAATCACGTTACCTCAGTCAGTTGTTTTGTATCATGAATTCACAGAAACTGCAGCCTTTTTGTGCAGGGTTACTAAATGCCCAATTTTCATGAAACTTAGAGCAAGGTTGTAGAATGGGTTAAGGACGAACTCGAACCCGAATCACTTGACATAATTGAATTATTTTTCACTTTCATCAACATTACAAGATGGAGCATCTCCTTGCCCTTCCTGTTGCTGAAATAAACTTGAATGTTCTTGTGTCAAGTGCCTTGTAATGCAACAAGCTGAAGTTAACAGGCAATTTGTTGTTTTCACAAAGCTTCTCTTCAAACCACAAGAAAAACATGCCACCTGTCCACTCTTGACTTGTCTTGCATTTTGTAATGCTCCAGCCTCCTTGGCAGCCAACCTTGACATTAAGCTAGTGTACGAGAATTTATCCAAAAAAATGCTTGTTTTTGTCTGTGTGAAGCAAAGGTAGAAGTAGCTTGACATTGTTCGGGGGTCATTTTGGAAAGCAGCGACAAACAGCATATTTTGTTTGGAGGACTTGTTGGCACATGGGTTTGTGGGTGTGTGTACTTGGACAAGCATTTTTTTTGTATATTTCTGGGCCTCAATGTGTGTGTGGGCAGGTTACAGTGTCCTTGATAATATCAGAGTTGGTTTGGTAATGAGCCTAATCCCAGGAGGATGAAGGCGACAGGGAGGTCCGACACGCGGGATGGTAAAAACTCCAAAGTTGGAGTGTAGGCTGAAAACTCATGAGGAAAAGTCACCTTTAACTTCCACCCTGATCCCAACTTTCTCCTGGTGTTGTCCCTGTAGTTGTGAATGTGGCCTAGAGACACTTCAGCTGAAAGGTCGAAGACATGATGCATGTCTTATAGCACTGTCCTTAAGCAAGACACACAACCTGTTCCTGCTTCCTCAATGTACATCACCCTGGGAAAGAGCATTGGCTACAAGCCTGGAATATAAATGGAGTGTCCCTGGTTCCTACTGTTGAACTGACTGGATTGATGTGTCATTTTAGTCAGAACATATCCTAAATAAACATTGTGTTTTGAAACTAATTGATTGGTGGATCATTCGAATGCAAATAGCAGCAATTAATGTTCATTGCACTCATCACTGAGTCGCCCTGCTGAGCAAGATAAATATACTTATGATTATCAGGCTCCAAAGAGGTAAACTAATCAGTTTAAAAAAAAAAAAAAAACCTCTGTTTTAATGACTCATAAGCTGTCAGTAACATCAAAGTGGAATCCTTTATGGGTTTTTTTTGTCTAATAATCACCCTCAGAGCAGGTATAAAAGCATATTTAATAAGCGCCTTTAAAAGCGGTAGGCTCTGCTTTTGGAGCCTTTGGAGTCTTTCATCTTATAGCCTGGGCTCTCAGCTAATAAGTTCCAGAGAGTGAGAAACTGGACAAATGGAAACATAAAAAAGTTCCAGATGCCCCTTTGTCGCCCTTTTTCACTTTTTATAGCTCTGGATTTAGTGAGCACCGTCTACACAAAGAAAAAAAGTGGGATTTATGAAGCTGGTCCCTGTAGGGGTTTCAGGAAGGTAAACAGATGACATTTATATGAAAGTCTTCCCAGCAAACACTGGTTGGATGGTGACTTTGTGTCGCTGATTAAAAATGGCCCAGGTCAGACACCCAAAGCTGCAATGTGGTTATGAGGTGGATGGTGATTCTTTGTCCAAAAATTATCCAGTCACACGCTCTCTTCCAAACCAGGAAATATTAACAATAGTGTTAATATTATTGCTACGAATAAAGCAAATTCATGCATCCAATTTTTTGATTGGACCAGACAGCCCCACTGTGAAATCCACTCCACACCCAAAGAGTAGGATTACTAAGCGCCCTTTTTAAACAAAACAATATGTGTAGCATTTGTGATTTGTGTGTACACACATGTAAAATATATTCCTGTCTTACTGTTCTAATCCTGCGATGTAAAATAATCTGACAGCAGGAAAGTCTTTACCCAAGATGGGTTTCATTGCATGTGGGAAAAAATGTGCCTTTAGGCTTTCTACCAGAAAGTCAGGCGACTTAGTATAGAGACCAATAAATGTAAATCAAGATCAATAGGTGGGTCAAGTACAGGACTTTTGACAAGTCTGTGTTTGGACCCACTAAGTTCCAGAGGTCACAGAAGGAGAGCAGAACCCTGCAGGCTAGTAGACGAGATGAGACTCTACAGTCACCTGCTCCAGTCTGCAGTCCCCTCTGTGCCAGCTGACCTGAATCCCACTCCAACTGCCCTCTGCCCCGAGCTGTAGGCCAGAGCACGCTCCCTGCTCCTGCTCCCCCTTCACTCATTACAAGTGATATGGCGGCCCAGGGCTTGTAGCAGTTTCACAGTGGACAAATAAAGTGTTTTTTTTGTTTTCTTTTTAGTGTGTGTGAGTGAATGTGTGAGTGTGTCCGCACTGTTGTTCACAGAAAGAGAGAGAGAGAGAGGGAAATCATCAGAGCTAGAAATACAAAGGGACAAAAGGTCACACTCACATCAATAAAAGTTTCTGTGTGTTTGTGTTTATGTGGGAGCAACATAAGGGACTGCTAAAACAAATGACCTTTGGACAATAACAACTTGAATACTCCACACACAATAACACCTATTTTGGAAAGTTCAGCAATCTGCAACTTTGTTGTGGTATTTTGGGACAATTAATTAAATGGGACAAATAGGGTTTAACATCTTGGGCTTTACAAATATTGGCAGCAAACACTAAATAAGTTATTGCATTGCTGCTATGAATGCCTTTGAAACAATCGTGTTTGATTGGTCTGAGATTACCAGTAATGGTGGAGCAAAGAATACAAAAAAATACTGTTTCCACAACTTGAAAAAGTGGCATAGTGAGAAAAAATAAGGGTATGAAACCAAAGATGGTTTTAGGATGCTGGATTTTGTTAACTGTTTGACTTTAGCCTAATTTATGCCCCCATTACTTCTGAAAATAGTAAAGCCCATGCACAGGCCATAGTCCATGCATGCATTAATTATTGGGGGACTGATGTCTGATAACGTCATGACTTGAGGATACAGCCGGATCAGATTGCCTTTGGGTGGTTTTGGTTAGTTGTCGCTGTAATAGCTTGTGGACGCTTTGAAGGTTTTTTCCAACATGTGGCTGTGAGGAGATTTTGGTTCACCCTATATTAAGTTTCTCAACAAAAAGTGCTGAACATACCTCACATTTTACCATTTCATGTGAAATTCCCAGGTTGAGACTCTTAATGTCCCACAGAGTAACTCCTCAAAGCTGATTTGTCTAAGCACTTGACTTTTAACCAAAGCCGCTTCCTCCTCTTAAGCAACAAAAGCACATACAGTGATGACAGTCTGTCTGTTAATGAACCTTCTGTTCAGAGAAACAGATTAAGAAAACTCTGGTAGTGATTTGGCAGATAATAACAGCAGAGACTGTTGAGACTAAGGGGGGGAAAAGAAAGATGACAGAGCGAGTCTATGCGACAGAAAAACAGAAAAGTTGTTGCAGACTAAACTGCTGTCAGGTGATGGATGAGCAGATGGAGGTCGGGAAATTAGAAAGAGAAAGATCCAGACAAAATGTACAGAGGGAAGGAGGAAAAGATGTACTTGCTGGTACAGGGGGAGGGACCCTCATAACTCTTAACTGTAATTTTGCCAGTAGACTTAACACTGGAAGCACCAACAAAAGAGCCATCATTTAGTTGAGCTACTGTAGTTACACGCTCGACAGTGTGGCACCATAACCAACTGGTATGATTGTGAGTCTCAGCATAAATTGAGAATCAAATGAAAGTGCAGAAAATTTCATCTGTCACTTCTGCAGCTGTTTTTTAGCTGATAGCAACATTTAAAGTAAACTTTGAAGTGTTACACTAAATGAAATGGGAATTGAGTGCTTTTACATGGGGTGGAAGCCAATATAATTTTCCAGAACATAACTGCTGTACATTAGAAGACTGGAATGAGTGTAACAAAAATGAATTAAATATATCAATAGATGTATATTTAACTTGTTCCTTAGGGTAAGCTGTGTTTGATACCAACCAATTGAAGTGTGAGGACAATAACAAATAATTGTACATGTTAATATCAAAATAAGATAGAGTTCTTTTGGTGTCCCGAAACTCATAAGCATAAACAACTTGTTACCTAGGAAAATTATTTTAAAAAAAGTCAAAAATGTTATTACCTGGCAATAGCAGTGGTCTTTCCTACACTGTGATTAGTGTGTGGGGAAAGACTTGAATTAAAATTAATGAATTTGGCAGCTGTTCGGTTCATTTTCTGTAACCTGTATAGTATAAAAGCATGGTGGAAATAGCACGCTAGCTTGCAAACTAGCTAGTCATCTGCTAGTTAGCTTGCCATGCTTTTATAGTTCACTGCTTGCAACTAAATAAGCTGAATAGTCATCCAGCCATAGCTTTGTGCATTCCTACGCTGTGACAAAAATGTTTGGATAAAGCATTATGTTGATAAATCGTACTTATTTAGCGGCTTGCTAGTTAGCTAGTTAGCTTGCTAATTACACTACTTGAGCACTAGCCTGTCACAGTACAGTAGAACTGGGTCAAAAGGTAACACTAAAAAGTTAGCTTGCTAACACAACATGCAATTTGACAAACACCTTCTATTTTGTAACATCCTCATCTTCAAATGGTATGGAAACAGCAGGCGTATGAAACTTTATGGGTTTATTTTCAAATTGCTCCAATGAAAACGGACCACTGTGGGCTAATCAGTGGTGCAACAAAGACAAAAGTTGAATAAAAGTTTTTATCCAAAGTTTATAAGATCAGATTTTCCAGGCCACTCCTTTCAAATCTTTAACAATAGTATAAGAAATGCTGGATTGTTAATCATGAACTCTTGTCTTCCTCCAGATCCTGGTGAACTCCATCATCCAGCCTGCCTTGCTCTATGAGAATGTTATGGTGAGCGACGGGAGCCCCATCCTGAGAGATCTGCTCTTCAGCCCAGATCATCAGTACCTATACGCCCTCACCGATCAACAGGTACAAAATATAATGATCTACAGCACGGCAAGGTTAGCAGTGCAGCTCATAATGCAGTGGCTGATGACAACCCTGAGGAAAATTATGACTATATATCAATAGTCATTTATCCGTCTGGTGATTTTGGGGACGGATTCAGTCATACGTGACAACCTATGGCTTACAATTACTTGCACACCTAGCTCAGTCTGTCTGTTTTTTTTTTATTAAAGTGTGTTTGCAGTGATATACACTCACTGCTTCTACACTCAGATGCATTCACAGACTGCCACACACACTTTCATAAATATACATTACTTGCTGAGTGCTCACAAAATCACACACAGGCATCCATAACGATAGATAGATTCAAGGTTAGAAAAGGGAGAGCAGAAGAAAAAAATGAAGAAAGGCAAAATAGCACCATGTAGGCTTCATAAGAAACATACAATGGGGGAACGAGCAATCAGGCTAATTACATACGGAGTACCACATACAGTGCATAAACACATGAGCAGTATTGCATATGCAAATACACATAGTCATAAGTACTAATTAATATCATGAATATTAAAATGTGTCATATATAGGATAAAGCCCCATACCACCCTACCACCAGGGATTCAGTAAAGCCTGTTGTACATACCGTTTTGCATTTTAATGGGTGTGAAATATTCATTATTAAAATTATGACATTATATAGGCCTATTGATATATTCTTTAATCTAGTTTCACAAAAAAAGCAGCATTCATTTTTTAGATTTTTGTTTGTTTGTTTATTGGACCATTTTAATTTTAAAGGCCTGGTCACATTAGCATTTCAAACAGCAAAATTTCACAGTGACAGTGCTGAGCTTTGTGGGTACAGAAAGCTGGAGAGTCCAAAACGGAAACTGATGAAGCTTATTTTCTGTGTTGCATCATCCACCCTCCACCTCTGTCAGAGTAAAAAACGCTCCACCAAAGAGGTGTGGTCAGACATTTTTGATGCAATGGTAGATGTATGTTTTAAATAAATTATGTCAATTTATAATGCTGTCAACTTTCAATGAGCATGGAGCTTTTTGTCTGTCTTCATGTAGGCTACTCTTTGTTGGATGAAATGATGTACAAACCTGGGAACTTTTCTTATTTACGAGTGTTTACATCTGGTAATCATGTGCGGTATTGCTAAACTCAGTCACTCAGTCACCAACCTTGTAACATCAATTTCAGCTGTGCCTTACTAACTAAGTTAGCTAGGTAGTCCAAGCTTTTTCCCAAATTTTTAGCAGCATTTTAGTGCCATGGCATCTAACCTCCTCAAACTAAATGATTTGGGAATGGGTCTTTGGTTACCTGAAATAGGGTCTGTGTTTAATCCTCATTGAGTTTGAGAGGTCAGACCCAACTTACCCCCAGGTTTAAGAATTCATTCCTGTGCGGTCCTATTATCCAGAAGATGACAGCAGAAGGTAGACTACTTGCTCTCATCTGCAGAGTGATTAGTAGAGTATAATCTTGCAGCGCTGGCATCAAGGTGTTGTTATCTTAAAATGACTATGATACTGCATGGTTCAGATATGGCCATTTCCTCTCCTCTACTTTCCCTCCTCTCCTTCCTTTACCTGCACAGCTCTCTTATCTCATAACAGTTAATGACTGCGATGTGATAACCTTCAACAAGACTTCCCCGGAACATGGACAGTAACTGCCATGTGAGTGCTGTGTAATTTACCAGCAATTAGACATAATTGACTTCCACGTGTCTGAATGGGTGCAAAGAGGAAGTGGAGTGTAATTGATATGAATAGATGGCATCGGTGTTGATGTGATTGGGAAAATAAACCAATTCGATCATGGATAGTAGTCCAGGATACTGAAATGTAGGCTACTGTACAGGGGGATCCATTAATACTTGCTCATGGAGACAGAGTTCACAAAAACACATAGTCTTCACACTGATATATATTTATATATTAACATTTATAATGGGGTTCAATGGGGGTATTAACTACATCACCAACAAGTCAGAAATACTAGATCAGCCATTTTTCACAAACTAATGTCGAGAAGGTCCGTAGTCAAAGTAGTTGCTTCTGTGGATAAGAGAAAGAAGAGCGGACTTGGTCTAATATATGTATACAAAGGAAGGGCGTGCTGCCACTAGAGACTGTAGGACTTAAGTGATGATATCCTTTAGGATGATAATCCCAGCATTGGGACAGTATTCAACAAGTGTCTGTTTTAGCCAGCAGTCCTCAGCAGCTGCTCAGCAGAATGAAGAAGGCTGTGCATGCTGTGTGTGTTGGTAGATTCCCCCTTTTAACTCCTGTCATCTGCATTAAAGATGACTGCTATTGCCACCAGAAAGTCTTCTTCAATTATTAACACCAGTGTTTTATTTTTGATGAGCACTGATATGTCCACTACATGTCCGTGCATGTTAGTGCAGTGACTGTAAGGAGGTCTAATGACGGAGAGTAGCCTTGTAGAAACTGCAATGCTTCCTCACGGAGATGGTCGAAGATAGGACTGTTATATTTTGCAAATGTAGCCAGTGAGGAAGAAATGTATAGGCATCATGTTGTATATGTCTGATGCTGTTAAGTGGCTCCTCGGCAGATATCTGAAATGTTCCCACATCACACCGGATTTGGAACCCATTCAATTTATTCCAACAAATGTAACTTTCTGGAATTGTGCAGCCGTCGGGAAACTTACGCACTCACTATGCTTCAGCTGGCAAGCGTCCGCACTGTGTGTGAGCCCCGCCTCCCACACACACATGAAGCAGCACAACTGGTGAAAATGTTGATGGCTTATGTAAACAAACACGCATGTAAATGACAACTTATCGAGCGCAGAAAAAAACTATTGATGATAAGTTGATATAGTAATTACCGTGAGGCCTAGCTATCAGGACAAAAAAAACTCATTCGGAAAAATGTTTACTGAGGTTACAAATAAAGCAATTTTCTCATAGACTTCTATATAATCTGACTTCATTTTGCAACCAGTAGTTCCTCCTGTTGGCCATTACAGGTTCTGCATTGGCTTCACTTGCCAGAGTCTAACTTTTTTTTGTACTTATCTATTTTGTTGCTGGATGCAGCAACTTCCTAGACTTTGACGCTGGGTGCCTGGCAACCTCTCAAACTCCAACACGTGTTGACAGCTTTTGAGGTGCTTTCAGATCCTTCCTGACTTTATGCTGAGCAATGCTAATTGTTTAATCTTCTTGTTAGCAGAAACCAGAGTGGTATTGATATTCTGATGTAACTCATCAAGAGAGCAAATAAGTATATTTACAAAAATGTCTATTGATTTACATGTTAACCGTTCGTAAAAAAAAAAAATCTCCAGTTGCAGTCTGGCTAATTTTGCCTCAGACCTGTGCTCTGATGAAGTGTTGTTTTCCATTTAGGTTTTTCAGTCTGTGTAATTTTGTTCCTGTTAAAATCAAAATGAAACTAATTGACAGAATAGATGAGATGGAAAGACCGTCTCGTTGTAAACCGTGGCCCAGCTCCAACATTGACCAAATTCACAGTCCAGTCAGAGAAAAGGAGATAGCTGAGAAGGTGGGGAAATATAATTGGTTTGCAGGATATGGCCTGTTCCTTTTTCCAACTCTTCGTGCCTCATCTTTTCAATATTCTTAGGGGTCCTCACTTCTGTCTCTCTCAGATGGAGAGAGTTTGGGGAGTAACTGCTCTTCCAGTAGCAGCTTCAGACAGCATAGAAAAGAATAAGGATCTTCCCCCCGCTGCAGAATGTGGACTTGTGTTCCAGACGGTACAGGACTAGAGTGTATGCAGAGCCTCCCTGGCCTGCTGATGAGGAGCGTCTTCCTAGCCAGAGGCTGTCTGGACTTGAGATAATGTATCAGGGTTTAAGGTCGCTGGCCAAGCCCTGGGGTGTATAAACTTGTGTTTTTTCAAGCCAAGAAATATCCAAAAGAAAACTGCAGCTGTTTTCACTGGACTCTACTATGACATTTGCTTTGGTTTACCGATCCACTTTAAAGAGACCATACAAGTAATGAACAAGTCCCTGACAGATATAGCTCTGAGTTTAACATTCAACCAGCCGTCTTGAGACAGCAGAACTTTAGAAATGCAGCCGAAGGGGCACCATTTCCAACTGTGTTGCGTACTTACGTATGCAATGAAACAAATGTATTAATTTTAACCTGAACCACAACGTTTTCTCAAATCTAACCAAGTAGTTTTGGTACACAATCCGATCCAAATGTTAACAACACGATCAAAACTGTGACTGTTAAATTAAGATAAGAGGACGTGTTGATCGTCTGCTACCAGTAGGGACGCTAAGTGAGGTAATGCAGCCTCAGTGGTCATATGAGTTGAAGAACTTGTTGTGTGATTACTATTGTAGGCAATAGCTAATAAATATTAGGTTGTTTAATATAGCTAATAACATGTTTGACAGCATAAGTAAACACTTTATTCGTAAAGTGCTTTATTGGATACTTTTAATGAAGAGTAACGTAGCTAGCTTCTATTTTGGTGAAGTATCTTAGAAAAGTAACTGATTTGTCTTAAAAGTAACTTTCCCCAACATTGCTGACAATACAAGAAAATTAATCTTAGTGAGTCTGCCACTTGCCACAAGTCAGTTTACATGGAAGACAGCTCATTACAGAGATCAATTCAATGATAATGGTACACATAGGAATGGCTGCCACTCTGACATTCCATTTCAATGGATGCACAGATTTTTTACTGAAAATCTTCCCATTGGCTTACAGGCCTCTGGTCCTCAGTGAAAGCTGCATTGGTGCTGTTCTCACCAAGTCATTTAAAAGCCTGTTCTATACATACACTGCGTGATAATCACTTTCAAAGGTGAGGTAAACCTTCGCCCTGTTTGTCCTCTTCCTCCCCTCTCCTCCTCCTCTTCATCCCCCATTCCTCTCTCCTTGTTGAATAATAGAAATGCCAAGTGATGAGAGCTCAAACATCAAAAAGCCCATTTCCCAACTTGACAGAGCAATTTACCTTTCCCCATATTCACTCACACACATAATTAAAAGTGGTGGATTGGACTGCAGCGTATAGACTGCGTATCTGTATAGCAGTGCTGACTCACATATAAGCATGCACAGTGCCAAAACATAAAACTGCCCGATTCACAGCGAGAGAAGAGTTTTCGATTAGCGAGCGGTGGATTTATACATGGTTCTCTTTGTGTCGCTGCTACACACACACACACACAAACACACACACTCACACATCCAGTCTCTCAATGTTCTTTCACTCCATCTATCTCTGCCTGCCTCTTGCTTTTGGTTCGTCTCTTTCTGTCCAGTGATATCATGCCATTTTTCTGCTCGTAAAAACCAACAGTGGCACTAAATCAATTTTATCATTGCCGTTGTTTCCTCGTTACATGTTCAAATTGTCCCGATCTAATAAAACAGCAGGGCAGAGAGAGATTTTTCATCCTGTCATCACCCTCTGTTGCTGATGTCACCGAGACAGAGATATTTCTTGTATCCTCTACGTCCCTATACATGACATCACCTAATTGCTTTAAAGTAAATGACTAAGTGGATTACAGCTCATAATCTATTGATTTCTACTGTACCTTTGTAACAAATGACTCACTTATCATATAATTACCAGTGTTGCTGCTGCTACACAGCCATGAGGTGAACCTTTCCGTTCACCTTTTTCCCATGAAAATGAATTATTCTTTTATTTCAAAACGGACTGCCTGAGGGCTTGTATTTTCCATTTTTTGTTTGTTTGGGGATTTGTAATCCACTTCTTGTATTGATGCCTATGAGGGGCGAGCCCAGTCTGTGATCTTTTTCTCTGCTGTAGCACCACCACCACATTTCCACTACTGAACACACGGGGCAAGGTCAAGCCTCTCCGCTTGTAAAACAGCTTCGTAAGGTGACCCGTTGGCAGCAAATGCCTTCACCCCCTGCCTCGGTGAGCCCGCTCAGACAGTAGCATAATGGTCTGATGATGTACCTCCGTGTATCGATTTAGCTACAGTACAGAAATGTACTTAGCCGTACCGTACTGCACAGTGGAGAAACCCTACCCCTGGCACCACATCAGAGGAGGTTCATATTCAATTCACTCAGCATTTACTTGCACTTGGAGGTCAGGGAGAAAAAGACTGCCGTGCGCTCCTTTTTAAGCTGTTTCTTTGGTGTTTGTCCAACTCTGAAGTTGCTAAAAAAAAATGTTAGTGTAGACAGGGACGGGGAGAATAATGAGGAGAAGATGCAGAAATCTCCTGGAAGCGCCCTTGGGCCCTGTCAGATAATTGGTATCGGCATGTCTTAGCAGTTGTTTTGTGTGGGCAAGTTGAAATTAGTGACAGTGTGGTTAAGACTATTGCTTAAAGACACTGTCATTTCAAGCAGCGGACAACTGTGAATATCATTGCTGAAGCTTCTCTGAGTAGTCCTTCAGGGCTGCTGCTGTCAAAGCTAAACTTTAATACTTGACTACTCCTGACCTCAAGTCCCTTGTCATCCAGTGGCATCAATAAACAGACTTTATTTCAAGATTTCTTTACACAGTCAAACCTGAATGGTGGCTCCACAGCAGATGTAAACAGCCACTCTTGGGTGAATAACTATGCCAAGCTTCTGTTTCCTAAGTTGACAAAGGTAGAGTAAGCTGCTCCTGTGCTCATTATCAGTCTGTGTGGAGCCCATTGGATGTGTTCTGGGGTTTGAGAGCAGTGGGGGAGCGGGGCAGTAGGCTTCTGGTACCACGGAAATTAGTCCAATCTGCTGAGCTTATGTTTTATTTGCTCAAGCTTGGGTGCATCTGGTCCCTCTCCCATTCAGACAGATTTAGACACCACGCGTTGCCAATCACAACGATTTATTTATATACCATTATGTAAAGTCTACTCAAGCACGGTATAAAGCATGAAGGTTGCAGATTGGTTTGGCAGGAGGGATGGAAGATAGGGTTAAGTAAAATCACGGACTTCCACCCAGGAGAATGCTGTTCATTTCCGATGTGAAAGCAAAAGCGAATGATGTGATTCCGGTAATGTCATCCATTGACTTGCATTTATTTACTTTTTAAACTATATTTTATAACGTTTAACAAAAACATCTTTTGCGCCCAACATTTAAGAAGTAGTTTTGTAGTCTTAAGCCTTTTGGAGACTTAGCTCACTGGCAAAATTCCACAAATTCTTTAGAAATGCTCTGTACCATTGAAACGCTCTTATGCCTATTCTGTCGTTTAGGTTGGAGATGTTGAACTTGCTTTAGGTGACAGGAGTAGAATTTACCCATTGTCAGCATTTTCAGTTTCAGTTTGTTAGAGAATAGAATGGAGGCTCTACAGGGGGATTTTTTTTTTCCTTTGGCGGCTATTATATTTTCCCCAAATGGTTTACAGATTGTTAGGCATTCTATTCTGAAATGGCCTGAAAAATTGTGTACATAGCTGCTGTAAATGGGAATCTGCCCCAAATCCGGCTCTGCACTGAAAGTCTTATTTCCTGCTTCAGCACAAAGTGCAGTTGGTGCAGTTCTCAAAGCCATTTCATATTTCTATTTCAAAGATATATAACACATTTTATTACATCTCCCCGCATGGCAAGAGATGGTCAGTAACTAATAATGACACCCTAAATGTCATATTGCATTGTAATATCATTAATATATTAAACACGTATTTGCAGTGTGCTGTCAAAAACAGAAAAAGGACTTGAAACAATGGTGCAATATACTTTTTGTATTGCACTGGCATATTTTTGGATGACACAAGATATCCTTGTCCTTTCCTAACCAACACACACATCCAGACACACACACTCACGCTGCAGCTGTCTGTCAAGGCAGAGAGATGAGTGATCGGCTGATCAGAATGTGATTTGTGAGACGTCAAAGAGACAGGCGGCGAGAGAAAGAGAGAGATGTTTTAATGTGCTTGAGAGGAACAGCGTGACTTGAGTTTGAACAAGGAAATGGGCTAAAGTTGATTTGCGAAGAACTTAACTGAGTGACTAACTGTGTGTGTGTGTGTGTGTGGAAGAGAGAGCGAGTCAAAAAGGACTCGGGGTGTATCACGTCTTTATATTTCTGTGCAATTCTGTGTACATAAAGTTTCACAAATGCTACTATGGAGAATAACATCATCACACATGAATCAAGTTTGGCTCACTGAATCCACAAGAGTCTCAGCTTTCCAGTGATATCCAATTTATTCAATTCCAAGCCTGTTTAGGGACCCCAGTATGCAGAAATATTCAAATACAACAGGCAGAAATATCACATCTCCCTGCATGAGAAAACACTGGGTGGTTCTTGTCTTAAACTGTAAGGTATTAGCAGGAAATGTAAAGAGGAGACTCATGCGTATCCAATACCCATTGTCATCCTGAGGTCAGGGGAGTGTTATTCCCCCATCCTGACAAGATATCATAACATGGTTGGTACCAATTCCATAAATCTTTTAGTTTCATATGTAAGCATATCCAGTGTTAGTCCTCTAAGAATGTCTTTAGTGGAGGACAGCATTTATTGTTGGGACACGGCTAATACCTGCTGCTGATTAGAGCGCCGATGAAAACAAAAATGTACTTTTTAGGGATGATGATGGAGAGACACTCACTTTGCCAGGCTCTATATATTTCTTCTGTTTCTCTTCTCTCTGTCTCTTTCCTCCAAGGTTGTGTCTGTCGGTGTCTACGTGTGATCTATGGCCTCATTTGTTGTGTTTTTCGGTGTGTCCAGCCAAATTCATGACAGATGAGAGCATAGCCGAACGACAGGGAGAGCAGGGGAAAGGAAGGCAATTGGACACACAAATAAATAACAAAAAAATAAATTAAATTAAAAAAAATGTTGTGCACATTATGCGCACCCTTGTTTTCATTAAGTGGTTATTTATAGCCAGTTCTTATAGTTTATTAGCTCCATGTGCGGACCATCTTTATGCATACTCTTAATGGCAGTATGCGCATATCGCAAATTGCATATCTGCGTTGCTGGTAACATGTGCCTGTAAGGCTTGTATGTCTTTAAATCCAGCTGGCAGACAGAATAAACCATCCATCAGCCTATTGTGTAGTAATAGCGCCTTATATTCTTCCCCATATTATACAGAATGGACAATTACAGCCGGGCCTATAGCGGCGACTTGCTGGCACCGCACGGGCCCCATATGTGGAATGAAACATCAGTTGCAATTACGTTTGTGTGTCTTTTTCATCCATCCTCCCCG
>CAFUXE010000809.1:392547-413311 GCA_903364295.1 Serranus cabrilla | reverse complement strand
GTCCATTATTAGTTTAAAGATGAAAATGAATGGTTAAAATGGACATTTTTCCACTCTGATCCCATTTTTTCTATCTTCCTTCACCTCATCTCCTAATTCCCCCCTTCACCCCCTCCTGCCTCCCTCCACTGCCCACAGATGAATGTGTTTCCCTCTGCAGCCGCAAATAGGCCAGGAATGAAAATGCCATATTTAATATAAAAAGGTGGTTCTCTCTTACTTACTGTCACCCAAACACACACACATGCTCCCTCGCCACCTCAGTAAGACAAAGAGTCTTTGGCTGAGCATCTCCCGTTTACCATCCCATTATCTGTTTTCTAAAACTCAATAATTGAACTGTTCCACCGGAATACATCATCCGCCCCACTACCGCAAAACCCCATTGAATAAACTTCTCTCCCCGGCTATTGTGCTTGAGCGCGACATGTTCTTTTTCTTTTCTATATCAGATAGGCTGTATTACTAGCATGGTATTTGTCCACGCACAAGTAATGACTGCAATTTGCTGCCATTTGGTGTCCTGTAAGAGGCCTGTGCCTGGTAATGGTAGCATTATAATAGTTATCAGACACAGGTTACTATTATCATGCTATGAATCTGCCATAAGCTTTTGTGTCCAACTGTACATCAGAGCGACACAAAAGGAGCAGATGTACAGTCTGAGGATGAAATGGAGAGATTACTGGCATCTCGTTGAGAGATGTGCTGTTATTAAAGCTGTCTAGGGATGCGGCTTTATAAATATGATCATATTAGGAATATATACATCCATACCACAAAAGGCAAGACAAATAATATAATTTTCATGACAGAATTTACACAAAGCCAGAAAATCATACGGAATGACTTCAAACAGGGTGAGCTTCCTGTGATATGTGTCCATTCTGATGCATCATCTGGGACCAAGAGTGTTTAAAAGGTTTTCTATTAAGCAGATGATCAAATATTTTAATGGATGAGTTAAAGCTGTTTGCAAAAGCATCCACAACCAGACAATAAACAGCAGGTGTGGGATAGGAAAACATGAAGGAAAAAAACGCACTTAGCGGTAATTAAATGTGCATGTATTGTTGGAGCATTATCTAGTAAGTCTAAAGTCTTTGCACTCAAGTCACAAATTGAGTCTTGGGTCGAGATAGACAAGTCCTGAGTCAAGTCACAAGTTCAGTCTAAGGTCAAGACTGAGGAGTTCCAAGTCAAGTTCCAATTTAAGACCGGAAAGTCCCAAGATTACAAGTGAAGTCCCAAGTCCAGATGGGAAAGTCCCAAGTTTAGACTCAAATCAAGACTCAGAAGTCCTAAATCTATTCCCAAGTCAAGATGTGCAAGTTTCAAGTCCTAAACAAGTCATAATGTCTCTTTAGTAAATGATATGCCATTTTAGCAACAGAGTTATATATTATAACAATATAATACATTTTAAGAATCATACTTTTAATTTTTGTATGTGTTTATCTTTTTTCGTGGTTTCTCCTGCAACTTGATTGGATTCTGCCAGATTGGTTCAAACAAAGAGGATGTGGGGAATTAAGAGTCGACTTGCTGGCAATGAATAGCATTTGTTGAATCAGGAAATGAAGGGAGATTAATTGATTCCTGGCACGCTCTTTAAATAATATTTTAGCCACTTCACTCTTTGGGCTTGGGGAAAAGGTATCAAGCATTTTCAAGTCAAATGGCTCAAGACCAAGTGAAGTCGAAAGTCACTGAAATTGAAATCCAAGTCAAGTTGTTTTTAGATTTTGCCAAGTCTAAAATCATTAAATGTGTTATTCATGCCCACACTGCTCTTATCTTGTGTGCAGAACTGAAAACCTTGACCTGCGCAACATGATAAGTTAGGGACCATCTCTGGGGACCAGGAATGTTTCTACTAAATATCATGTCAATCAGTGTAATAGCTGTTATAGATATTTCTCTCTTTGAAGACTTAATGATATTTTGCTCTGCAGGAGGGCAGCAGAGGCTGCTCCGTGCATTCGGAGTCATCTGATGGAAGAGTATATTTGAAGTATACAGTGACATGAAAACCAACATATGCATGTGTTTCTGATTAATCATGCAGCAGTTGTTCAGGCTAAGGACATGAAAAGAACCTGATTTACTGTTTGAAGGTTGAGAGGTAAAAAAAAACCCGGTGCATGAAGGAAGAGTTACCTCTTTGAAGGTTTCTACACTGCTGCGCCTGCAGCTGCCATTAGAATTCACCCTCACCACCTTCCAGCTCACCTGGTGTGCCCCCTGCCTCTGCAGTGTTATTGATGTCGTACTTCACCTGACTGAGGCAGCTAGAGGTGTGTGTGCATGCATGTGCTCATGCGTGTCCACGTGTCTTGGGTGGCCAGTGATGTATTTAAGTATTTAACAAGTGCCCCAGAAAACTTGTCTCAAACTCACAATTTGGTCCAAATTGCAACTTTCTCACTGGTCTTTGTGTGTGTATGTGTGCATGTGTGTGTGTGTGTGTTTGCCTGAGGCAGTTTCCTGTCTGCCAATCCGTCTGTCACCGGCAAACTGCTTCCAGCTAGTTGAGATAAAACACATGGATGCTTAGACACTGGTGATTTTGGAGATTTAAGAGAGAGCAGAGTAAACCTGAGTGTGCACAGGTATGATCAAACGATCTCAAAATACCCTCTTAAAGGATAATTCCTGGACTTTAGAATATTCTACATCCCGGGTGAAATTCAAGGGTAACTCTCCCTGATAATCGTGGAAACAGATGGTGGATGGTGAAAATGCAGACAGCAGCAGAAAACATGTCGGTTTAATGAAAACGGCAAAGACAACTATCTGTGGAAATGGATTTCTTAAATGATAATCCCTCTCACTCTCCCCCTGATGTTCTTGTGCTTCTTTGGTTGCAGTTTAAGAGGCAGGTAAATTTGGACGACACTGTTTGATGTCCTTGTTAATACCCAAGTTCTCCAATTTCCCCAAAGAGATCATTAAAGTTTCATCTTATCTTAGTCATGCAGACACACAGATGGCAGCCGGTAGAGATTTAGCGGACAAAAGGAGTAACCCTTGATGATTATCTCGGTGCTGTTGTGTACAATTGCATATTCTTTGCAAGGAATTCATAGGCATTAAGCAAACTTAGTCCTTTTATGTTCTGAAGAGAAGCTGGCACGGGAATGTTTCACCCATGTGTTAGTCTAAAGAAACAAGTGAATGAAGATAAAGGATTTCCTATTTTCTGAGCAGCTGACATATCCCAGCTTTTAGTTCTGAGTGTGGGTTAAGCTCCAGAAAGCTCAGTCTTACACTTCCCATCATACATCTTGGTCTATGATATAATAGGCATTAGCATCATGCTAGCAGCTCTGAGGCTGTACTTTGGCTTTGAGCTACATGCTAACATGAGGAGGCTAATACACTCACCTTTACAGTGCTAACATGCTAATGATGATGTTCAGCTCACATAATGTTTACCATGTTCACCGTTTGTTTTAGCGGGTTAGCATGCTAACATTAGAACTTATACAAGCTACAGCTGAGGCTGATGTGAATATCATTCGTTTTGCAGGTATTTGGTACATGATCAAAAGTTTAACACACATTAAGATTTTGACCTGATGATGGTGCTAAATGAAAAGTTAGGAAACCACCAAATTCAGAATCTCCATGAACAGATATCTGCACATAAAAGATATGGGACAATATTTTGGTATTGGGAGCTTTCTGGTTTCTGTTTGTAGTCAGAGTAGTATTGATCATCACTTTTGAGTACAGGTATTGATTGCATGTGAACAGTCTGTATGGAGAGCAAAAGAGACCCAGTGGCAAATGCAATCTAGGAACCCATCGCCTATCATCTGACAACAACTTAGCTTTTAATTACCTTGTTTTTAGATGTATTTATCTGCATTTACATGCAGAGTAAAGTTCTATCGTGGACACTGTCTCTCCATTCCCTCATTACAAGTTGTTAATCAGACTGTAAACAATACCAGCACACAGAAAAGGAAGTCTTGGCCCTGATATTGATCAGCTACACCAGAACAACAGGTATATATTAGCCCTTTCCCCAGAGGTTAAATTGTCGCCAGACCAAATAGCCAATGGTTTACTGAATTCATTAGGCTGCATTCTCTGGGAACCATGGATGTATGTCCAAAAAAGAAAGCAATTCACCAGATTATTGTTCAGTGTGAACCTGCCTGGTGGACTGACTGACCACCATAAATAGTATCCATGCCCATGTCAGTATAACCTTGACCACACAACATGATTACTACTTTTTTTTATTTGGTCATGAACCAAGTTTAATGTGTAAAATTAAGTATCCCTTTTAATTTGTGCATTTCCGACCATTTTTTTCCCAGTTTAATTTGTTTTAATTAAAGTCAATGTTGTTAATCTGTCACATATTAATTTATAGACTAAGTGTTAAGAAGTGCCAAGTGCCCAGTTTGCTTTAATTTGAAAGGACATTGTCCAGACATTTAGGCCTGTTTCAGTGTCAGACTCTGGTGGACAGTTAGTGTCACAGATAGTAAGCTAGTTACTTTTTCTAGATTCTGCTTGCCTGCATCCCAGATTCACTGTGGGCATTACACAGTATATTACAGAGAGATGTTTGTCTGAGGGTGTAATCTTAACCCATGTGTGTTTACATGCGTTTAAACCTCTACTTCTCCCCCTCTAGCTAGCCTTGTATGCAGCTGTGTGGAGTTGTAAGCAGCACCTCCAGAGCTGTTTATCACTGATAGTCACAGTGGGCTTGTTTCTTTAATCTCATGTTCCAGGCACAGGACACCTCCGGTATATTGTGCGTACTTCAGACCTATACGGTAGAAACTGTCTGTTTGAAGGTGGTGTGCACGGGGTTTGTGTACAATATTAACCAGGTGTGTGTTCCTGTGTGTGTTTTATTTCCAGGTCACCCGTGTACCAGTGGAGAGCTGTGAGCAGTACAGCTCCTGTGGAGCCTGTCTGGGATCAGGGGACCCTCACTGTGGCTGGTGTGTGCTACATAATGTGTAAGTACATATATTGTTCACTTTGTTGTATGCATGCAGTAATTTCAGTTTTAACATTAAGTGGGTCTGCAATTAACTATAAATGTTTCTTTGATGTAAAGAATTACAGAGATTCAAAACCCTTTTTTATTTGTGTTCATGTTTTTATATAGATATGCAATCTCTAAGAGTACGGCCAAAAGCATACTCTCTTTTATTGTATTTTACTCTAAATTGGACCAAATTTACAAAAATGAACATCATGTTGTATTTAGAAGACTTTTATACTTTCAGAATTCCATTTGCAGCCAGTAGAGTCGCCCCCTGTTGGCTATTAGAAAAAGTGTAGGTTAAAGGTGCTTCTGCATTAGCTTCATTTCTCAGGCCTGGAGAGTGCTGCTTGGAGATAACATTTTTACTGCAGACATCAATCCCCTTTTAACAGGCTACATACACTACGGTGACTTGTTGCTAAAAAAACCTGACAAATAAGACTGTACAATATGTCGGCCAACTACATCTGAACACAAAAGTTTCATCAATGGTTCTTCTAATAATCCATTTGAATCTTGGTAAAGTCAACAGTGCAATATGGTTGGTGTGTATGAGTAATAATAAGAAGTGTCAAGTTTTAAAGGCCACCATGTACACATGTGTTAAAATGATTGGTCAGCCGATAGCCAAGCATCTGATGAATAAGCCACTAATGACAAAGCAGGAATGAGCAGATGGCGCCAATCAGCTAATGCAGGTGCAACTTCAGTGTAAAGCTATGCCCTGTTTCATTTTCTTACACTGTATTTGATGGTTGTGCTCTATTCTGATTTTTTTATAAGCCATAGTGATAAACAGCCTTTGAATTATTCAGTAAAACGTGGATACATTCTGATTAATGCCACATCAAGATTACAGACTTTATATGAACAAATACATGTTTTTGTTAGGATACCAAACATCATGATCCTTGTGGTGTGTGCACACCCTAAACTATATACAACAATGGAGGACACATCTACAATTCCCCTTACTGTACAAAAGTGATGCCAAAATATCCTGAATGTGGGAACAGCCATAGAGGGTATGTGGAGCCACACTTGGCACACTAGTAAGTGGCTGGTGGAGCTTTGGTATTGAGGTCCTGTAAGTCATAACGTAACACTCCCTTCCTATATAATCAAAAAACTAATTTAAGTCATACTTATCAGAAAAATTAAAACTTGAACATCGACATGATAACTACATAAAATGAGACACTGTATTTGGCTTGTACTTTGGCTTTTTATTCTGGCTTATTTACCATTGGCTGACATGCAGGGGGCGGGATCAATGACCTATAATACAACCAACCACCAGGGGGCGATCAAGACGTTTTGATGGCTCCATTTCTGGGGAGCTTTCAGGCCACAGAAAACTCAGAATTCGGCATTATGATATTGTCGTTTCAGGATACTTTATTGGGATTAAATTGATGTATTTTGGGTTCATCCGTCTGCCCTAGCGGCAATGAGTATAATACAAATCATCTGAATATGATTCAGCTGTCAAATCCCTCATTAAAATAACTAAGTGAATGATACAAATAAATAGATCTATCGCGATTCACTTTTAATCTCAACTGAATTAAATCGTCACACATGTGTATCGATTTTTAACTGTCCAGCAATGCCTCGTTACATATATATTAGGTTTTTACATGGAGAAGTGACTGATGTACACTGTCATCCTTTAGATGTTCAAGGAAGGATCACTGTGAGCGAGCAGAGGAGCCTCAACGTTTCACCACCAGAGTGGAGCAATGTGTCCGACTCTCCGTCCAACCCGACACTGTCTCTGTCACCATGTCAGAAGTGCAGGTACAGTGTGTTTGCTTATGTGTGTTCAGATAGGCAGTAGAGGTCATGCTTTTTGCATCACTATGAAGCCATAAAGGTTTTTGAGAAAAATGTTGTCCCTCACCTTTCTGCTTTCCTTCCTGCTCCTAGTTGTCACTTCAGACGCAGAACGTCCCCAGTCTGTCTGCCGGAGTCAACTGCTCCTTTGAGGACTATGTAGAGACAGAAGGACGCATCTACGGTGGACGGATCTTTTGCCTGTCCCCCTCTACAAAAGACGTGTCCCCCATCACACGAGATCAAGGTAAACAGATTAATATTCATTTTCTGTCATTTTTCATCATACTAACTACATGCAACAACCTATTTAACCCTTTTAACATGCTAAAATATATTTTCTTCAATGTGCAATATCTGAAAAATGCAAAGTACTTTCAGGAAAAAAATATTTGTACCAAACAACAGAAATGTATGGATATAATGTGTATAGAATGTTTGCATTTGTCTTATTTTTTATATTCTTTATTCTGTTTTTTATATCTATGTGTTTGTATCTTGAGCTGCTGTGATGACTGAATTTCCCCACTGCAGGATAAATGAATAAAGTCATAGAAGTCATAACTTATCTTATTGTAATATCCCATCATAACCAAAATATAAGTTGTAAAAAGATGTGGGACTGTAGAATCTGACTCTACTGCCAGGAGGTAAATGTTCATTTTGTTAAGATTTAAAACAGCACACCTTTTGTGAACATCAAATGGTTTTGTGTTAAAACTCGACAGACATTCAGAGTGTGCAGACCTCTGCAAGGGCATGTGTCCCATCTGGTCCTGTTAACAAAAGGAAAATAAGTTGTGTTTCCGCCCTGTGATTTAGAAAGTTTCATGAAAGTCAGGCCAGTAGATTTTCTCTAATCCTGCCGATAATCATAGAAAAAAATCCATATTTACAATCATCTCCTATTTAATATGGAACACCTTGAAACTTGATTTGCTGCAGTAAATTGCTGCTGCTAACACAGTTGTCAGCGTGCTTTGTTTGGTTCACCGGCTGTCTCGAAGTTGCACTTTCTCTCAAATAAAAATAAGAAGTGCACTGACATTTAGACACTTAACAAACTTTTGTTTCGCAGACGAGATGACTACTTCATCCCGGGCTTCTCGGTTGAGCAGTTTTGTTTGATGCTGCACAAATATAAATTGTTTGCTTCATTCAGCCTGTTCATTCGACTGTGTGAAACACGAGTCATTCTGCTCTTTAACTGCACCCATTTCTTTGTGATTATCAAAAAATATGGAAGTGCTGATTCACAAACGTGCTGCACAAATCCCATAAATGTATATGGACAGATGAACCATTTCCTCCACTGAGTAACTTCTCTAAGAAATGCTATTGATTCGGCTCCAGGCTCTGCTTACACTTCAGCTGTGGTTCCAAAATGTCAGCTATACAGGAATTGACGAGTAGCACCTTAAATGAGGCTGTTAACATTTGAGAATACTTTTCCTGGGCTTGGGTATGATCCTGGGTTCATGAAACATTTTCCATATACTTACTGTATATGATAATATCAGTTGGGTACTATAGAAACACTGAAACACTGTTGAAAGAAGCTGAAAACGTGGTGTTTTATGACTCTGTTCAGGTGACCAACGTGTGATAAAGTTGTATCTGAAGTCGAAGGAGACCGGGAAGAAGTTTGCCAGTGTTGACTTTGTCTTCTACAACTGCAGTGTCCACCAATCGTAAGTTTTGTTCCATTTTTTTTAAATATAAAAATGATTACTTAATGTGAAAGAAGTGGAACTGGAAAAGCCTCTTTGCGTACACGTTACACCCAGCAAGCTGCAGACTGGTGGAAAGCGCTGATCAATACAAGGGTGACTGCGGCTCTTTCCCAAAAGCAATAGTGCTAAAATATTGGCCTGCAAATAACTCCTGTAATGGAGAATGGAGAGGACAGCCTGCAACCTTTGCTAATTCATTATTCAATGTATTCAAGCTTTTTACAAATCAATTAGTTAATTAAATCCCAAGCAATAAAGAGACTGCTGGTGAGTGAAATAATAAATCGATTCCTAACCATGCAAGACCAAGGAGGGCAGCCAAGCTTGGGAGGCTAGAACACGTCAGTCGTGTTTCTTGGAAATGAATTATCCCTAATTTAAGTATAGGAATACTGATTGGCTTTCCAGCGCTGGTTTGGGAGCAGTTCTGCATGTTTTTTTTGGTTTATATTAATGGCTGAGCTTGTTATTTCAGCGAGAGACTGGAGAGATTACATGTTTTTATTCACTATTTTCATTTGGTGAAGACAGTAATCATTCATCCTAGTGCTATTCAAATCTAATGCTATTTTCCGTTGACACTTGTGGCCGTTAGAGCTGAACAGTTAATTGTTTTTTAGTCAAAACAAATATAAGATTGCTGTTTTCTGATAGCCAGAATCATGAGATATATTATGATGAGGTGACTGCTTTAAAGGCAGCCCTCAGTTGTAGAGAAATAACGTTAATTAGGTTTGGTTGCCAAACTAAAAGTCACACGGCTCTTTTCTGTCGATGTTCTTTTTCTTTTGGAAACCTTACTGTATTTTTTGGCTGGTTAAAGAGCCGGAGAGTGAACTGTTGTGAGTCTATATAGAAAGATGGAAGTTTTTGAGTGTCCAAAAGCTGGCAGGTATTCACCTCACATATATTTCCCCAATTTTAATGTCCTGGTGTGAATTGTTTACTTATTTCTGCTAAATACATGTCAAAAATCTGTATCAGAGTGTGTTATATCAAAATTCCGGTATTTTCTCTTCAGGAAAATGTAATTTACCAGCTAACTAGCTTCTTCATGAGCTATTATTACCATTCAAGTTCAAGATTTTATTCAGGGCCCTGGCTTCAAATTATAGCTTTTACCATTTTTCACCAGACTGAGATATTTTGCTCGATAGGACAGATACATGCTATTCTCCTGGTTTCCATTATTATTAACGTCGTCATTTCACCTAATTTTGTGAGATCAGACTGTTTCTTTGTGGACATTTTGTCCTCTGAGAACATCACAACAACCTTTTTGAAAGCAAAAAACACATAATAAAAGCCCTTTTTTTAATGCTATGTAAACCACAGAATACAGGCCTGAATTCTAATATATTGGATTTCTTTTGTAAATGCCAGGGAGATTTTCAGTTGAACTTGCACAAAGAAAAGAGGGGAGAGAGGCGAGAGGAGGGCAGAGCAGCACTGAGACGGGCCTGATAATGACTGAAGAATGTGTTCTTAATTGACCTGCCTTGTTAAATAAAGGTTAAATGAAAATAAATAAAATGTCATTCCCTAAATGACTCTTGGCTGCGGCTCTGAAGTCGCTGAGTGGGATTCACTGTTCCTCCACCTGGCACGGACTCACATCTCTCATTGAAGTATCTGCACTTTGTGTCGATACACCTGAGATGAAAATGCATCCGTAGCAAACTCAAAGTGGATTTCTCTTTCTCTTGCCAAGCTTTGATTGGTGACAGCATTATTTCCTCCCCTAATGTTTACATCATTTAAAACGCACTAAAATTAAAATAAAATCTATTTGGGGCTTTTTCTTTATTTCCCCTCCACTTCTTTCCTTTTTGGAATGAGATGAAGAATCGTAAAAGATAAAAACTGTAAAATGGAAAGTGGAGTCATAACGTCAAGGAGATAAGGAATACCAAAATAATAGCCAGCCATTATACCTAGGACAGCCATACAGCCTATGACTGCCCTAGGTTAGTTGAATACCCTAAGTTAAAAATGCCTCAGCCTTCCAGTCATACCCAATTTATGTAATTCCAGGACTGTTTAGGGACCCCAGTATGCAGAAACATGTAAATACAGTGGTTGAAAATAACATGTTTATTCTGCACCAGAAATGTTTTTATTGTTTTTGTACCAACTTGCATGGACTTGGCAATTAGTGGGCATGTCTGTAAAGGGCGAGCTTGTGTATACTCATAGAACCCATTTTCATTCAGAAATATTGAAGTCAGTGGTCCTCTTTGGAAGTGATCATGTTGCCACTGTTTAGCACTATTTAGCCTTTCTCCCAACAAGCTGGCATGATGTGGTACCAATAGATCCTTTAGCTCCCTCTTATGATACCAGTATCTTCACTTTAGCTTTATAACTGGGCCTGATACAGTAGACAGAGTATCAGATTTTTATGAGGTCAAGAACCATGAAGACTAAGAAAAAATAGTCTACTTAAGTCTTACTTAATGCATTAGTGGGTTAAAGAAATACACTCATGGGCCACTTAATAAAGTGGTGGTGTGGTCTTCATCTGCTTCAAGGTTGGACGTGTTGTGGTTCAGAGATGGTCTTCTGCAGACCTTGGTTGTAACGAGTGGTTATTTGAGTTACTGTTGAACCAGTCTGTTATTATCTGGATATTTTCTCTTTTTCTGATCATTCTCTGTAAAAACTAGAGATGGTTGTTAGATCAGCAGTTTGTGAAATACTCAGACCAACAACCATGCGACGTTCAAAGTCACTTAAATCACCTTTCTTCTCCATTCTGATGGCACCTTATAATGTAATAATTTCCCGATAATGTAATAACGCCTGAAGAAGGAATAAAATTTGCACTTAACTTGATCGAAAATGTAATAAAACCCAATAATGTAATGACTTCACCAATAATGTAATAAAATATCCTGACTGATATTGTAATAACAGGAGGTAGTGATTTGTTGGAAATCTGTGAAGAGGTACGTTTAGGGAAGAGTTACCTGGGGTCTCCAGTGCTGCTCAGAAGCTTATCTGAGCTGGAATTCTGGTTATACATTATCGGTGAAATAATGTAACACATTATCAATTTTATTACATTTTCAATAGAGTTAAGTGCAAATTTTATTCCATTTTACAAATGATTACATCATAGGGTGCTACATGCTCACTTTGAACTTCAGCAGGTCACCTTCATCATGTCTACATGACTAAATGCATTTAATTGCTGCCGTGTGATTGGCTGATTAGATATTTGTATTAACAGGCAGTTGAACAGGTGTATCTAATAATGTGGCTGGTGAGTGTGAATTTACATTTTTTTGTTAAAAAAGTTCCCCAGCTTTGAAAAGAGTCAAAAATCCAAATTATAACCATAACCTCTAATTCCTGAACCAACTGCACGACAAGCAACAAGTAATGAGGAGTGTAAAGTGCACTTGTCCTGCTTTCATTCCCTTTCCTGCCACCATCCTTCCCTTTAGCCCCTGGCCCTCTTTCTCCCTCTCCTGCCTTCCAACCTTCCTCTTGTCTGCCTATTACTTTCTCTTCTCCCATCCCTCTCTTCACCCATCTCTCCCTCCCCCAGCCCCGACCCCTCTTAGCCCCCCCCAACACCACCACCACCCTTCTCTTGCCCCTCTCTCGTTCATCAAGCCCATTTATTGCCTGTGCTCTGCTCTTGGCCCTGAATATATCTGCATAGTAATAGGCTGTTAATTAGCTCTAGCCGGGGTGCCTGTGTGGAGATCGTCATAATGGAGTGGGCTTGGAGAGAGAGCTCACCTGGGCCACTTCTCAGGGCCTCCAGGCCTAGTTCAATGGCTTTGATTCATTTTGTAAATGTGTGAGTGTGAACATGTGCGTGTGGAGTTTTCTGTTTGTTCCTTGCGAGTTAAAAAGCATACAGGATGTGTCAAAGCAGCTGCACTCCCGTGTATATTTATGCATATTTTTGTGCATGCAGGGAGTGTTTTCTCATTTGTGTGTGTGTGCGTGTTGTACCCGTGATTAACCAGCCCACCTAGCACTCCTGTCTTTGCTGCATAAACAGGCATGCTGCTTTAAGCCTTTGAAGTTGGCTCTGCTGGCCCCCACAGGACTCTGCAGGACTGTAAAACTACAGTGCAGTTATCGCTGCAGCAGCTGTAACATAAACCCACATATTATACACCACTCCCCCTTCGCCATCACCTCTCCCCTCTGATTCTTTGACACAGCCCGTAGGAAGCCAGGCGCCGGAGAAGGCAGTGTTCATCTGCAGATAATGGAGTTCTCCTCGTGGGCGTGGTGGGGCAGGTAAAAGTGTAGCGCAGGCTCGTTACAGCAGAGGTACAGTATCTGCACAGATGTACTGGCAGAGTAGCCTGCGGCTCAACATGCTCTAAGGTGGAAGCAGCACCTGCACCACCGACATTCTTTTACAAACAAACAGGTACACGCACAGTCAGAAGGCGCACATGGCAAATGATGCTTCAAGCTAGTTACACACGCTGTTACAATATTAGAAATTTGCATTAAAAAAGAGGTTTGGATTAGTTTAATTGAGCATGCGGGAGCAGGAATAATGCACCTTTAAAGGGAGGAAGAGAAACAAATAGGAGAGAGAGCGCTGGAGGGAAGAGTGGGACAGGGAGGAAAACTTGCGTTCCCTGAGAGCTGGTGAGGGAAAAGACAACTGAGAAAGAGGCATGAAGAGGGGAAAGAGAGACATAAAGCCGAGTGTTAGATTGTGTCTATTGTGTCAGGAATAATGCGTCCCACACAGCTAAAAGGTTAGCGCCGCAGCCTCAGGCCACCATGACCATTACAATATGAATAGGGCTGAAATCTATGCAATGAAAAGAAGCACTCAAGGGAGGGGACCGGCCCACGCTCCGGGCCCCGGGACAGGCTCTCGCTTCCAGGCAGGCCGTTAGCTTCGGCCTCCTGTTCAGACTCCGAAACTTTTGGGCTCCATTTGTTGGTTTAGAGTGAAACTTTTCTGTGATAACATCACCATTAGTCGATTTTTGTGGCAATAGTTGTTGGTCCAATTCTCAATAAGTGCGACCCGCTTTAATTAAACTGCGGGTTGAGACTCGCAGAATTACTGCTTTTGGACTTTGCCGTGACAAGATGCAATAATATCTCATAATGAGTCGGAGTCCCCTGTTGAGAGTCTAAACTTCTCATTTGGTTCCCGTGCTGTATAACTTAATGGTGTATGCATCATTTTATTGCTGCTCACTTTGGAGCTTTATTGGATAAAACACAAAGAGGCCTATTTATAGTTCACATAGCACAGCCAGTCTTATCTCTGCTCTGAACACTATCTACATGAAAGATATGTGGGAGATACGATGTCAAACCAATCTGAGCTTTTAATCAGAATCAGCCTGCCTATAGTTACTTCAAGTACTGATTAGGCTATTAAAGCTGGGGTAGGCAGTTTTTTGTGTGTCATTGGGCACACATTCCATACTAACAGCATATTGAAATTTAAATGGTCTAGGAGAAAACTAGACTTTTGTATACCTCCTCAGGCTTTTTCACAAATCTAGACTTTAATGGCAGACTTTTGCTAATCACAAGTCATTTCACAGAGAGTATTCGGCTACAAATGCACTCATCACTTCAGATGATGAAAGCCTGATTCAATGGCGGAAAATCCTGCCGAAAAAGTTGGTTTTCCAGCATTGACAACAACTGCACACACTGGAAAGCAACAAAAAAGAAGATGGGCTTCTCAAAAAGAGAGTCTGAGGACAAAGACAATAAAACATGTGAATACTGAGATGGAGAGAAAGTGTTGCTCATACTTTAGCGGCTAATTCAAGCTCATATTCATGTACTTAGTAAATTCTAATAGTAATTCTCATAGTATTGCTGCTATATAAGAGCATCCAGATTGCGAGCATGATGATTAACATGATTGATGCATGTTACTGTATGGAACAAATCTTCATGAACACTTCCTATATCTGCCAAAACATACATGACCATTTTTATTAAATGCTTCAAAATCCTCCAGTCACTGTTTTAAACACATGGTTAACATTGTGAATTGAAAATACTTGGTTGGGCACCAAAACGTAAGTTTAGCAAAAAGATCAGGGTTTGGGTTAAAATCATTGCTTCCATATAAAACAATGGATGCAGTTTCGGAAGTCAATTTGTGAGTTTACTTAAAACAATGATGACTTTTGCTTGCATAGGGGACACAAACACAGGTCTCTTAAAGTAGTGATTTTTTTTACCCATCCATCCACCCTTACCTCCTCCCTTGGCGGACTTTATTTGTCTTTATACTATGTTGCCTAAATTCTGCATAATCACTACAGCCACTAGAGGTCGCTGCCAACAGCAGATGTCAATACAGATCGTAATAAGTTGCACCTCGTGGATCAGACGTGTATGGCGCCTGGTATCTATGAATTATAGTGCATTACTATGCACTGTATTTTGAAATTCTAGCATATTTCTTGCCATAAAACAGCCTACACCAGCTTTAAGATGTATGCTCTGTGCTTCACAATGTGTCTCTGGCCTACTTCATTTGGACTGCCACACGTTGTCATGTTTTGCTGAGCTTTGGATGTTTCCTAATTAAGAAGGAACGCAGCTTTATCTGTGACTTTATCCACATTGACCAGAATTAAATAAGCACTTCCATATACGTTTGTGCGGGCTATTGCTCGCATATCAACAACTTTGTTCCATCGATCCATCCTCGCTAGAACAAAAGCTCGGAGAAGATGAAAAGGCATTTGACCCGGCTCTGTTGCTGGGCCTTGTTAAATAGCTGGGGATTTTATTGACTACAATGCAGCAGCGCAGCCACTTACCCGAGCCAGTCGTTCAGGCATTGACAGCTCTACTATAGGACAAGTCTCCACTGCCCAGGTGACCCAGAGGAATGCTACGATGTCAACATGGGTGACATGTTGGTGTGTATAGGTGTGTGTCAGTCTGTGAGTGCGTGTTCCTCTGGTCATGAGCGTGCATGCCGAGGCTGTGAATGTGTGGGCACACATCCCTGCAACAAGAAATCGATAAACCCCGGGGTTAATAGTGAGGAGGAACTGGCTCACCAGCTCTACTAACAAACATCAGACTGTTAGCATAACCTCAGTCCACCCTTCTCCCAACGGAAATCCACTGGCATTGATTATAAACCTCACACTGCAGTTGAGTCTAGTCTCCCCAGCTTATCGCTGGCTGTATGAAGCGCCTATCACTCTGTCACTCCAATACAGGCAATTTAGGAGTTAACCCTCTAAATTCTGAATAAACCAAGGACAGGGGGACAAAGACAGAACGCGGATTAGACTGAAATCCAATTTAAAGTCAGTCTTTCTAGCGGCAGGGTGGCATTGTGAGCTGAGCAATTGTCCTTCAGTTTGGAGGACCCGGTTTTAAACCCCCGTGGTGGCTCATTACTGTGGTGCTTTTGCACCAGACTTGTCACAGAGATCACTTGTCAGTGAAGGTGGTATTGTGATTTATTTTTCCTTTGACTTTAAAAAGTTTGCATTTGCTAAGGTGGAGCTCTTTATCAGAGTTAACCACTCATTGCTTTGCTAGGAAAAGGCAGGTTGCAGCTGATTAGAACAGGACAGTCTTTGTGAACTGGATGTAGAATGAATCTGGTGTGTTGTATCTGTCACTGACAGAACATGAATGTTGAACGTTAGCTGCAGTGTAGCTCTATAGGAAGTGGAGAAGATAGATTCCGTAGCTGTGCAGTTACTTGAGTCATTTAATGGTACATTGGCAAGTGAACGTTACGTTAGCTACAGTAGCTGTCAACTCATCTAATTTTAACTCCCATGATCCCACACTACTTCCCAATATTAGTCCACCTTCTGTTTTCTTAACTGACATACCTGTAGTGGCAGAAATAACACACTGTGCATTGAACATGGTTATGGTCACTGTGAATAAACAACTACCATATTACCACGAGTATACAACCCTGATTCCAAAAAAGTTGGGATCGAATCTCCATGTGTTGTAGCTTCATTATTCGAAATACACACTAACCGACCAATTTATTATGTACACCTGTTCAACTGCTCGTTAATGCAGTTATCTAACCAGCCAATCACATTGGAAGCAACATAATACCTTTAGTCATGTAGACATGGTGAAGACGAGCTGACGTTCAAAGTGAGCATCAGAATGAGGAAGAAAGGTGATTTAAGGGACTTTGAATGTGGCATGGTTGTTGGTGCCATGTGAGTATTTCACAAACTGCTGATCTAACAACCATCTCTAGGGTTTACAGAGAATGATCAGAAAAAGAGAAAATATCCAGTGAGCCTTGATGCTTGTTGATGCCAGAGTTCAGAGGAGAATGACAGACTGGTTCAACAGTAACTCTAATAACCACTCGTTACAACCAAGGTATGCAGAAGACCATCTCTGAACACACAACACGTCCAACTTTGAAGCAGATGAAGACCACTCTGCCACTTTATTAGGTACACCTTATAAAGTGGCCAGTGAGTGTGTTTTCTTTTTAATCAACAATAAACTTCAACATTTTGGGAAATCCAGCTAATTTCATTCTTGTTGCAAATTACACACTGCTTATCTTAAAACAGGGTCCATGCAGCTGTTTCCACCGTGCTTCCAGTCTTTATGCTCGGCTAAGACAGCTGGCTGTTGCTTCATATTTAGTGTATAGCCATGAGAGGGATTGATCCAACTCTCGCCAAGAAAGAGAATAATCATATTTCCCAAAATGCCAAGCACAGCAAAGAGCTGAAGCAGAATATGATATTAGTAGCACTACAATATTAACACGGAGCAATGCAGCATTGTGCAAAGAAGTCTAGAGAGCGACAATTGGATGGTGGATACATTCTGAACAAAGGACCCCACAGGTTCCCAGGCAGTTCCTCGGGTGGATGTGATGTGGCGAGCAGAGGCTGTGGGTGTGTGTGGGTTGAGTTGTAGGAGGCCTGATTGAGTACAGTGACAGCATATGGGAGAGAGGACTGACGCAACGTATAATTAGAGCTCGCTGTTCTTAAGCCAGTTAAGTGAAATTCAGTCCAGAAGTGGCGTAAAGACTACAAAGCCAGGACTTCTTTAAGTGGAGAGATGCTGAACATCAGCTTCTGTCAGTCGCTGTAATTATTGTTTATTTTCAATTTTTTAACTTGTTGTCACCATTTTGAAACAAACTTTACAGCCCTGTATTAAGTGGTTTGTCACTTAGTAAAGCCCTGCTGCATTAAAATGACAAGAACGAGGCAGGAAAGATTGGGCAGTGGGGACTTCCTGCTGTTTGTGTGGGTGTCAGGAAGCAGAGTGCAGCACTATGTACTATTAAGATACACTGTATCTGTGATCATATATAAAATCACAATCAGGCAAATTTGAACAAAAGGATTAAGTTATGTTCCTATAAAACAGTTTGACGGATGAATTTAGAAGGAACGTGTGTGTTCGTTCCCTTTTTCATCATGATAACAAAGCTTTGCTACATTGAATAACTATAGGAGCAGCTGCTGATTTAACTTCTCATTTTAAAATCCCAAACTAACCTTTGTGTTTTTGTACAAACTTCCCTTGCATTGCTTTTCTCCCCTGTTAGCCATGATAGCCTTGTTTTTGTGTGGTAATCCTTGTTTGAATGTGCATATATTCATTTTGCTTCCTCAACTCTGAAGAAGAAGAAGAAAAAAAAACAAGTGTTATATAAAAACAGGCTTATCTTGGTCTGCCAGCTTAGTTCACTGTAAGCCTCCAAGCATGGAGAATAAGAAGGGAGGAGTGGATCGCCAAGGATTCTCTCCCGCTCTCTTCCCGGCTGCTTTCAGCGCCTGCCTCGGCCTCACTGACAGCTGGAGTAAAGTCTTAATGCACGAGGCTGCGGTTACACTCGTCGTTCCAACGTGATTTCTGGAGATTTGGCCGTAACCGCTCGATGCCGCGCGGAATGTGTCGATGCATGTTCGCGCTCGGCCTGTCACCATGTGGTACACAGCCTCTGCTTTATGTCTTCACCTGTGTTTCACTTGGTAACGGCTCACTCTGAGCACATAGTACTTCAATTATGAGGAATTCCTGTCGTATAGCTGGTTTCCATGCTAATCATAATCAGGAATTTAGGAATTATGAAAGGAATTGTCAGTAAGATTCTGAAATTTGCTATTTTTTTTTCTTTTTTTTTGTCTTTTACAAAAATGTTCTTGATATTTATTTATTTTTTATAGTTTTGGAGGTTCAGGGGCACCTAGTTCACAAAAAGTTATTCCTAAAGGTCCTAAAAAGTCCTAGAAACAAAAAAACTACATAGGAAAAAAGACATCTCACTACAGAATGGAAATTATATGTATTTTGATGATTTCTTTCTTTCTTTCCTCTCACACTTTCCCTCACTCCAGGTGCCTGTCGTGTGTTAACGGCAACTTCCCCTGTCACTGGTGCAAATATCGCCACATGTGCACGCAGGACGCCAGCGACTGCTCCTTCCAGGAGGGACGAGTCAACACCTCGGAGGTGAGGAGGCTGCACACAAACATCAATGAGCACATGAAGCCGAACACAAACACACAAAGACTTGAATACATTTACGAGTAACGCATGTGCACACACAAGTATGGTATAGTGGCATAGCAATTCCAAGCCTGCAGCTGGGACCCGTGCACCATCGGAGTGTGTGTATGTGTGTGTATGAGCGAGTGCTGCTGTGAGTGGCCCAGCAGCAGCTGTTGTACTCCAAGCAGCGCTGGATTTATTCACTTATAAACAAGTCAGGGTGAATGAGTATGCAAATGGCAGCGCGCTACCGTCCCAAATGTTATATTTGCATGAAAACCCCTCATCTATCCACGAGCCGGCTCGCTCTCGCAGCCCCCCAGTCTCCGTCTAAGTCTCTAATTCTCACCGTCTCTCACGCAAACACAGAACACTCACACTGACAAACATGAGCGAACTTTTGTGTCTTCACAGAGTCGCAGTTAACAGCCAGCCACCCTCACTGCAGCTTTGTCTCTATTTCAGGCACCAGTTTAAAATCACTTTTATGTGCATGCAAGGCGACAGAAGGCTATTTGAGAGATTTTCCTTTTTTCTCTCGTTCCTCTGTTCTCACCTGCGCTGTCAGACGACAAATCTTATTTTATCCTATCAGAGGAACATTTTGTGTGTCGCGTGGAAACAAATTCAAGCTGTCCCCTGTTTCTCCTCTCTCACTCAGTCCTTGCTGCCTGTATTTTCTTTATACGTCTCCTTCTCTCTTTATTTTGCAGATAAAGATGTAGAAAGGATACAATCAGAAAAAAAACATTTCTTAGTTTCAGGTGTCATGGTAACTGCTTAGTTTGGATAATACATTGTCCCAGAGATAGCTGTAATAAACAGTATTCTTTTTCAGAACACATTATTCTGCTGATATAAAGATCACATAATAATGTAATAATCCAAGTACACCGTTCTCACAGAGAAATTAACCTTAATTCTTAATATTCAGAAATTGGAATTTGAATGTGAAAAAAAATAAATATCCAAAATAAATAAAATAAGCCATTAGATGCCACAAAACCATCAATACTATATGTTCTGTATCTTTCAATTGCTGACCACTTAAATAAAATAAATAAAGCTAAAAGAGAACGCATAATTTTTGCTCTGTGTGTTGATTAAAAAAGTTTTCATATTGGCGATACCAATAAATAACCACACGTCTGGCTAATATCAGCAGATAATATCCACGTTCACGTGAAAGTACATCTTATTCCATTGCGTTTGCACTGTGATACTATATAAATTGTGTTAATCCTCCAACAAAGGACTCTTTTTATAGTTTTTAATCGTTTAATCAATTTATATTTTAGACTACGTCCCAACTTTTTGAGTATAACGGTTGTAGTTTTGCCTGAGTTTTAAGTAATAACAAAAATCTGTGAAATGAGGCAATATTGAGGAGACAACCTGTGAAAACGCACAGCTTGATAACAACTTCACTGGCACTGATTGGCTAATTGTTAGTCCTTCTGTGGTGCTGATTGGCTGAATTGTTTTTTAACTATTTTTCATGTCAGAATGTGAAACAAATCAGTGGATGAATTCTGCAAAACCAGTGCAATAATATTATAGGAGAATGCTTTAAAAATACATTTTCTATACTGCTTTTGTGTCTTCAAAATGGCCAGAAACAGAAGTCCACTGATGATTGTGTTTGAGTGACGGTCCAATGTGTGTGTGTGTGTGTGTG
>CAFUXE010000809.1:371725-392507 GCA_903364295.1 Serranus cabrilla | reverse complement strand
GTGTGTGTGTGTGTGTGGGTAGCGAAGGACTCCATCACACGTCGGATAAACACACCAGGCTGACATGCTTCCATCCATTTCGGAGAACCACAGCAATCCAGCCTTTCATTTTCCTTATTTTGCCTTCTGACATACTCTGTCTTTTTGGTGCAGGCGTTGCCATGGTTACCAAGACACTTTGAATGTCAGGGTTTTTTGTTTTTTTTGCTGAATTTTGATAGACACACACACATACTGGATTATTGTTATTAACACAGCAGAGAGTGAAGAGACAGCTCTGGTGATGGATGGATGTGTTTTTGATGCATCTGTCATTGAATTGATATGAAGCAATGCATATGCGCACTTGAGCCAACAGCGGTAGTTTTGTCATCACGCATTTATCTCCTCTAGCCTTGATTTTGTTCCAATTTGCCAGTTCGTAGCCCCTGCTGAAAGCAATATTGCCCATCTCCGCTGCCTGAAAAAGTTTCCCCCTGTGTCATTAGCAGTAGGTTGCCAAAGTGATTGAATTCACACTACACTGGTTATCTTCCCAAAGGCATTTGTCATATTTCTTGAGGCTGACTTCACTTCATATCTGATAAAACTCATAGCATCTGTGAGTCTGTGCCACAGGTACATCACAAAAACACTCTTTCTTCATCCTGTGTGTACACGGATAACCGCTACTTTTTTGTCCCTCTTGAAGTAAATGTAATTCTTTGATGTCACTTCCTGGATTATGTAAATATATATAAATCAGCTGGGTTGTGACAGCAGATAAACAGAGAGACACATTAGGGGCGACCAGGCAGAAAATTGCCAGAGTCGGAGAAACACTTGAGAAGGCCATGAACAGAAATGTGTATAAACACAAACAATGAGAGAAACAAACACCGGGACAAACAAACACGGAGACAAACAAATTTGCTCCGCTCCGGTGGATCCCAGCATTGGGGCTGGTAGAGCCGACTGGGTCCGACGCTGGGCCCGGGGCTCGCTTCAAATGACTTCATTCAGATTCAAGGAAATAGGAAAAATAAGACAATAATAAAAAACCAACAGAAGAAGCAATAGAAAGAGGAGGTTTGTTTGCATTTATTTTCCCGTCGACAAGCCCTCCTGCTTATTCATTCACTGATTGCAGCTCGTTCGCTTGTTAATTAAGTCGTTCATTCATTTTGCATGGGGTCGCTTTTCACTCAGTATATTTCATGTCCCGCAAATGAATTAATGCAGCACTTGATTGACAGCAGAGACACAAAATGGCTGCCAAGCAACAGCCCCAGATGGGAGCTTTGACAGAAGCGACTTATTTATTTTCATTTTTTATGTGTGTGTAAAACACTTCAACTCCATGTAACCGCCGTCTTGTCGTTAGTCATGACTTCTGCTGGGTGATACCAATATCACCTCCAGGTATTATTAAATACCTTTATTTTACATGACAAAATGTATGTAAAATCACCACACACCCACACTGGTCCTGTTCAGGGTCATTTGGGTCATTTTCTCAGATGAAGTTTGTTGCACTTGGTGCGATTCAGTGGTGGGGTCGCAACATTGTTGCATTTGGTTTGGTTTGCTTCCATAGTGCTTTATCAAGTGCACCAAGCATTGGAAACAAATGTCACACTGTTGATAAGTTTATTCGCTTCTATGGGGCATTAAATCCATTAGTCACCATTCTGTCGCAAAATAATTTGAAGACTTTGTTCTTTGTGTGTGTGAGTTCTGTGATCATCTGACCGTATTTCTATAAAAGGCCTTTCCTTCATCATTAGTTCAAGTCTGTCCATGCGACATTTTCCAAATCTGCTGCTACCCTGCCTTGTGTTGATTTTAAAATTCCCGTCCAAATCCATCCCAGAACTCGCTTCCTTCCTTTGGTTCGGACTGTGTTCTCACCTGTTCTGCACCCGAGTTCATTTGCGCAAAACTGCATTCTGTGTAATGGCCACCAGGGGGCGACTGTACTTGCTCCAAAGAGAAGTCAGACTGTATAAAAGGCAACAAAAAATGAGCCTACTTCTCATTTGATTTATTAACTTAACACAATACTTTTTTAAATGGGTTTACAGTCTCAGTTATTCGGTTCTTCAGCCCAGTATGATGTTTATTTTTTAAACTATGGTCCCATGTAGAGTAAAAATAGACAATAAAACATGTTTTACCGCTTGGCTACCTTGTGATTGACAAGTCACTGTTTGGTGTGGTCTGTGTTGGCGTTCGGTCACCTAAAAAGTTTAGTTAAGCATTCGTTTATTCAAATAAATATGTAGTTCACTAACCATTGGGTGACATGACACTGGCTAGGTCCATTTCTTTTATACTATCATATTTTAAGAACAGTGTATCTGTACACACCCCCTCATTCATTTCACTGAGATGAGTTAGCACAGTGGAAGTAGATGCAGAGGGCTCTGAAAAAGTGTTGTAAAACATGATCCAGCACCTTACCAACCAGTCATATACCTGGTAGACTACTGTTTTTTTAAGTCCAGTGCCAAAATTTTTGAAGCCATGAAAAAAAAACCTATTAGGGTCGATTTTGGACCAGTAATTATTCCTGTTTATTTATTCATGTTTAAGGAAAGTGTAGCTTTGACTGCGTATTTATTTATGTCTGATGTATTCATGAAGACTGAGTGAAGTCATCTGAATCCGTCAGAGGCAGTGCTCATTATGAGCCAGTGCTGGTTCTTCCTCAGCCGATCTCAAACTGTTTATTTAACTATCAAGCCACTGACCTTTTCACTGTGTGAAACTGCAGCTCACTGGCTCTGACTCAGTGTCTCTTTCTTTCTTTCTTTCTTTCTTTCTTTTTCTCTCTTTCGTTCCTTCCTTTGTATTTTCTTTCCTTTTCCCCCTGCTTCCACCCTGCATTTCCTTCCATTCCTATTTTCCTTTCCTTTTCTTCCTCTTCTGTATTTTCATTCCTTCCCTCCTGCAATCATCCCCTTCTTTCCCTATTTCCTCACCTCCCTCTTCCTTCCTACTCTCTACTTCTCTTCTTTCACTTTACTTCTTCCTCTTTTCAGTTGCTTCCTTTTCCCCCCACCCCTCCCTTCTCCCCTTCCTCCCTCTTCCCAGCAGCCTGACCTCCTTACACTGAGCAAAGCAGTAGTTCCATGATGCATTGCTGCTGCACGGGGGGATTGAACCAGCGGCTCTGTAGCCTAGCCTCATTGATAATCATTAGCAGGCCGTGTTCGGCTCCAGATGAACAGAAGGTGAATATAGATATGTGGATCAGTGTTAGCCTTCGTGCTGCTAATTAGAGGATGAATCACCATGATGAGTGAGTTGGTTGGATATACATATCTTCCTGTCACCTCGCTGCTGCAGGAAACGCAGGAATGCATGTTTGCACGCGCACATGCAGCAACACTCCAACTGGATCACTGCTCCAAGCAAGTCGTGCACCTTTCCAGCCAATGAGGTCTTTCCTCTTGTTCACCCACTCCATCATTCCTTCAACAAGTCAATTAGCTGGAGCGTGACACCCTCTCTTCTCGTCTCTCAGCTAAGGGTGTCAGAGTTACATCTGTCTCTCCATTGTTTCCGGAGCACAGGCTGGTACACGGCTCAGAGTCGCCCAGCTCGGAGGCTCCGGGGCTGGGGCTGGCACAGAGCAAGCTTCCCTTCTCCCTCTGGGTCTCTCTGGCTGGGAGAGCTGCCTGCTACTGATAGACTCAGCTGTGTCTGTGTGTGTGTGTGTGTGAGTGAGAGTGTGTACGTGCGCACACGGGTGTGTTAATTATTCAAAGTGTATTAAAGCTTAAAGATGCATCTCCAGATGCCTCTCTGATCGTCGGCGTGTTTAATGGAGAGAGACAGATGAGATGAGAAGCGAAAGGTGGAGCATCCACAATAAAACATAAGGGGAGGAGTGTGGCAGTGGCCTAGTTGTTAGAGAAGAAGCAAGCTTGCTAAAACAACCAGGGGCCTCATTTATGGAACTATATGCACACTGCATATAAAAACAAAGAAAAAAATGCCTTCTGCAGTACACTTAACTTTCCCTGTTACACATTTTAGCCAGCTTGTAATATTTCACACAGGTCTTTAATGCAGCTATAGGGAAGCTACCAAAATCCAAATGAATACAAAAATAAATGATGGATAAATAAACTGACGTGCCATTTAATTTATCAAAGATAATATTAAATAAAAATACATGTAGGTATTAAGTAATTTATCAAATTTGACATGCATTGATATTCCTGTTTTTATTTATTTTACCTTTTCATTAATGCAATTTATTTATTAATCCCCCTATTTATTTACTAGCTGTGTTTGATTTTCCTTTTTATTTATTTATACATTTGTTTCCCCCTTGCATTTTCCTGCCTACTTATTCCCCCAAACTTGTTTATTTCTGTCATTCTTTTCTTCATACATTCTTTTATGCAATTGTGCTTTATTATGCAATTGCTAGAGCTGTCATTTATTTATTTATTTTAAATTTGGCAGTTCCTATCCTCAGTGTCCGACCCCTGCAGCTCCACAGCTAACAATACAGAGTTAATTAAAGGCATCCAAATCAAATTCACCGACAGCCAGCCTCTGATAAATACCTCTGAAAGTTCTTTTAGAATATCCCTAAAGCTCAGGTTTAATAAACAGAATTTAATGGAAGGGTTATCCCGAGACCCTGCCTTGATGTGTTATTAACTGTTCTTTTTTTTTTTCACTCCAGAGGAAGGTCGGAGGTCACGATAAGATGCCTCTAATTAAGTTTGTGTCAGGAAGCTCATTTTAATTGTCTCATTATTCTGGAAAGATGGCAGATTGGACTGTGCATTTGTCTAAATTGCTCAAGGCCAATTTGTCAACAAGCTTTATGAAATTAGGATTGATCGAACATGTTGTTTTGACAGGAAAATAAAGCTAAAAAAACAGTCAGACCGTAGAATTATTATATAAAGAGGAAGATTTGATAGTGGAGGACAAAGGACGAAGAAAATGGAGGAATTTTGGCTGGCATAACGAAAAGAATTAAGGATAAGAGAAAGACGTCAAGACTGTAAGGAGGAATGTTAACAGAAGGAGAGGGAAGAGCAGGGAGTTGATGAAAGGAGGAGAAGGATGAAGGAGTGGGAGGAGGATGCGAGAGATGTTTAACCATTCAGTAGATGAAAGGATACGAGAGGGTCATGACACTACCCGTGCCTCGTGTCTCTTCAACATCTACTTAATAATTCCAAGTCATTTCGTTAATGCTATGTGCCCTACTTTCTTCTTTCCTGGGGGCTCGACTGCTGAGATCCATTTAATTGCACAGCGTGTTTGTCATACCGTTACAGAACTTACTTTTGTCTGCAGAACATAAACAGGAAATATTCAAATGTCACTGATGATTAAGTCGTAGAGACACTTTCCATTCAAATCGCTGTTGATTGCCTTATTCCTGGCTTCCATTCTCGGCTTTTCTCATTACCACATGGGCAGATTTCATATTTTTTGTGTAGTAAGTTGATTCTTAGGAATGTATGAATATATTAAGTTCATGGTGACTTGTATCACTCATGCGTTTTCAATCCAAATGACACTTTCCCGTGTTGGTTCCCACCTGACCCCACTTCTCCCCATGCTAAAGGCATCATAAACTTCAATCTGCTGTTCCTTTTAAACCACATGACTAATCATATGGGGGGAATTAGTTTTGAAGGAGTTTTGATGGTGCTCACTGTCTTAATGGTTACATTTAATGGCCATCAAACTGTTGGATTGTGCACTGAGGCGGAGGTCCAGGGGAATTAACTAGAGTATCAGTGCTCTTCAGTCCATTGTTCTATGCTAACAGGCTATATCAGCCATATGCAAAGCAAAGGAAGAGACTTACGCTTATTGTTAAATGCATTCATTGGCTACACTGCATGTACAGTTCTTTTAAAGGGGTCCTCCACCAATATTACCCCAGAGATATTACAGGAAGATTAATTAGCTTGTCACAGGGAGCAGCATACTGCTCAGCCTGGTCTATGTCTAGACATATGAGTCTCCTCACTTTAATTGTGGTAGATCACAACAGTTTTCTGATCTGTGATGAAGTTTTTATCATTATAAAAAATAATGGAAAATATTAAGTCAAAGCAACCACATGGTTGGGAGCTGCTCAACTGAAAGCACTGCAAACCCTAAAGGCAGATGTCTGGCTGCATTTTGAATACCACAAATCTCTGAAAACTATTCTTAATGGACAAATTAATATTTGAATAATGCAGGCAAGTTCCTCGTACAATTTACAGCATTATGTCTGTAAACTTTTTTCGTATACAAGATAAATTGGTATTGTAACTTCCGATCAAATTGGAAATTGAATTGAACCGGGACCTTGTGAATCAGAATTGGAATCAATTAAAATAAACTGTCACAATGCCCAGCCCTAGTCCTTGAACACTGTTGATATACATTATAATTTGTTCCATTTTACCAATTGTTATAAAGCGGTGGGTCTTGTTTTTCCTGGTATGATATGACACCTTACACATCACGATTGAAAACTGTGATTGACTTGGGATTGGGGAAGTCTATGTGCAGCAACTAGGTTCCACAGCTCAAATTCCCAATCATTGTTGTAACGACTCTGGCTTCAAGTGGGCAAGATGGCCGGTATCTGTGATATTTGACGTCATTTTGGTACAGTGAGAGGAAGGAAGACGCTTCCATCTTTATGTACAATCTATGGTTTAATATGCTTTTAACGTTGCTGAGGGGCACAACTGTGTCCTGGCATGTGTATTCTAAAGACCCAAGAAAACACGGTTTGGAGTCTGAAGTTGTTGGGATTCTTTGTTCAAACTATCAGCAGCCATGTCATAGATTCTCCCGATAGCACATGTTGCCATAGTTCCATTTCCTACTGTGTTCCTAGTTCATCTTGTTGTCAGGAAAGTTGAGTAGCAGTGTATTCTCCTTTGAGTCTGTGACAGAAGTTTCCCCTGGAGATTTGAAGAGAAAGGTAATAGGTTGTTTTGATTAAAAATGATGAGGGTAAAGTTTGCTCAAGTTTTTAAGAAGTCGGTAAAATTTGAGAATCTTTCTCGTACTTTTGATAATGCTGTAATGAAGTCAAGGCATTGTTTATGTTCATGCATTCATTTAAATGTCAGAATCTCAGTTCACAACAGTGTGAACTCTTCCTGTGTTTTATCTTTACCACATCACCCGCTTCGCTCCGTATCCCCAGTAGTAACGGGCTGGGAAGAGTGGGTGGACACTTCAAAAGGCTTCTAACACAGTTCAAAGTGTCTTTTATTGAACAGAAGAGCTCCTAGTCTACTGCGATGGGGTGCCTGCCCTCCTTCCACCTGAGACTACGACTGAGGAACTCGGGTCATTTGAGCAAAATAGATGAAAAGTTTTCCTGTTGAAATGAAGCACGGGGGATGAGTCACCGATCCGGAATAAAACATGAAACGGGTCTCGCAAAGAGAAGCTATCGCTTTCAAAGTTTTTGGCCCCAGTGAATTTGCATACTAGATATTGCGAAATCTTTTGTTGTGAAGCTGGCTGTGTTGTGTGTTGCTTAAACTTTTCCGACCTAGGACCACTGGGACCAAGAAACTCATTCTTTTGTCCCAAGACTAATGGAGGAAATGAACCCAAATACATGAAGGCAGACGATGGGGAAGTCAGTACATTTATCATGGGCTTTTATACTGACCTTGAAAGGTTGGCTGATTCTTAGGTGGGTCACAGAAATCTCTTATTATTCACTGGGTCATGGTCTAAAACGGGTTGCGAGCCTGTTTTTGGTTCCCACATGGCAAGGAGCACTGTGTCATTTTCCGCTCACAAGATGAAACAAAATTCATCAAATTTTGATCCTGCGGGCTGGAAGAAAAAAAAAAAAGAGAACAGGGGGCTGTATTAAGTGAGGCCATCCTGAAGAGCTTCTCTTTATCTGTCATGTATCTTCTGTGTCACCCTCAGAAACACACACACACACACACACTCACAAACAGATTGTGTATTTTTAGAGGCTCCTATCGATCCACTAGCTGATGCTTATCGGCTACATCCTCCTCTTTGACCATCCAGACCTGATAGCATCCAGATAGACACACAATCACACTTGGTCATCAGAGATAGCACACAGGGCAATGCTATTCTAATGGAGACATGTGGGATGAAGAGCTCAGTGGAGTGGAGGTCTGTTCCCAGTGGGCAGAGTACCTTTCGGAAACGTTAAACCATTGGAAAAATGTAGACATGGCTCAAATTGTGTTAGAAAATGTATTTCTGTTTTCATTTCCTTGTACTAGGTGGCATGTGGTCTGCTGGATGTGTAAATACTGTAAGCAGCTCAGATATATAGTCAGCCATATCAGCTTAAAACATGATGATACAGTAAGTTGTTTCCATTGCCCCAAAGTGGCCAAAATGCCGGTTTTGCTGGCATATATTTTCCACACATTACGTCCCACCAGCACGGAATTCTGTGTTTTAAAAAAAACTTGGTAATTTCACATCATTTTATGAGATCAGGTTGCAAATTGAGTATATAATGCATCCCAGCTGTAAAGTTTGTAGATCTTGTGTTTGTGAGAAAGGTATGCAGTGTGAACTCGACAGCCTCTAGATGCATTGTGACTCTTCTGATTTTACAGTGGTTATTATTTTTAGCCAGGTGAAAAGTTATTCTGGTAGCTTACCGGGTAGAGCTCATGTCATCACCTCTCTCTCCGCTCCCCAGCCGTCAGTCATGTGCAGTCATGTAATACAGTCACATGGCATACTTAATAGGCAATATGGAGTACATGATTAATTATTAGGCAGTACATTGGTGTGCAATATCTGAACAACCTGACAGTTGCTTTTTAAAACACATGGTTTACATCGTGAAACAGAATTACTTGATTAGGTTTCGGCAACAAATATACATGGTTTTTGTTAGGAAAAAGATTAAGGTTTTGGTTAAATAAAGTACTTCCTCCTTAGTTATTTACAGGTTACATTGACTTTATGGTTTCACTTGGGAGACAAACACCTGGGTCAAAGTCATGTGACCCCTCCACAAATCTAAGTCTGAGCTGTTCTAAGTGCCCCCATATTTAATCAGTCTCTGCACAAGAGAGCATTTTATTCAGTTAGCCATGGTCATAGGCCTAACAAAGGCCAAGAGGTCCTCCATTGCTGATAAAGGAAGAACAGCACTACAAATACTAAACTGCTCTGCGAGCCGTACACAATCTACACATCAAACATTATTATTCTGCAGCAGCGAGGCCCACAAGAGTATCGTAGCACAACCCGGCTGCCGCGCTGATGGATATCAGTTTATGTCTGGCCTCCATTTGACCTCTTGTCTTTATTTTTTTTTTTACATAAAGAAAACCATAGCGTTTAGTGCATTGGCAGCCGCTGGCGAGGGCGTCTTAATTGTATAGCGTGTGCTGTGTGCATGGCAGAAATAACTGGATGTTATGATGAACAGATGATAAAGCTCCCTCCTCTTTAAGCTGTCTTTATTTTGAGAGACTGACACTGAGAGATAAAGACAAAGTTGTTAATGAAGAATGAGAGAAAAAGACTGAGAGGAAGAGATGTGTCTGTATGTTTGAGATCTATATAGATACAGCCGTATGACCTGTCTGTGTGTTGATTTAATGGAGAGATCTGCTGGGATTACCAGCATGACCCATTTCACGTTATTGTGTTATCCTCTGGTGTGTGTGTGTGTGTGTTACTTTTTGTTAGATTAATTCTCTAAGGGTATAACTATATTAGCGTCTACAACCGAGACATTGCTCAACAGATGACTCTTCCTCTCTGTCCCCTGGGAGATGTGGTCATCATATTGGGTATTTTTCTTTCTTTCCTCCCGTGTGTGTGTGTGTGTGTAACAGCGCTGGTCGATGGGGTCTTGCCCCCCTCCTTTCTGAAATGGTCCATTGGACTGTAACGCTAATCCGTGGGGACCCTCTACACTGTGGTGACCTCCCCCCTGACACTCACACACATAGACAAACACACACAGGCGCCCTCATCCATCATACTCGGAGTTTGACAGCGCCTCAGCGAGGTGGCCTCATGGGTGACAACCGGCAGCCAATCGGAGCTCTCGCCTCATCTGTGACATCACCAATGGATGTGATGTCTCCATTCTGATATAAAAAGTAATTAGAAGTGAGAGAATGAAGTAAACAGAACTACATATACTACTACATATAAACAAATAAATGTTTTTCTCTGTCTTTCTTCTGGAACATAAATAAACGTATTTATTCATAAAGTGTTGCCAAAGCATGGGGATAATTAAAACTTCATAAACATCACACTCCCGCCTCCTCGTTTCATCTCACTATAGCCTCTGTTTGTTTTGATGGCTTGCTCAAAGTCTTCTACCCAGATAACATCACGTTCCTGCTGCCGGCGGAGAGCAAATACGTGAGGAAGAAAAGCAGGCTATAGAGGAGAGGAAAAGCGAATATGAAAATGCAGTGGAGTGTCCTAGCCAGCGGGAGTTCATGGCTGCAGGCATCATGGCAGTTAGGTAAACAGCAGAGCAGGTAGAGCGCAGAGGGAGGGAGGGAGGATCAGATGAGAGAGGTTAGGGAGATGTATGGAGAGTAAACTGAAACAGAGAGGTGTGGTTAGGATGGATAAGAAAGCACTTCATGGAATATTACCTGAGGTGGAGGTGTAGGAAGTGAACATGACCGAGGCTCTAACCGCTCCATGGAAAACCTTGTGTGTTTTAGCAGTTTATAGATTGTCTAGATCAGCCTAAGGTAACTGTCCAAGATCCAACGTTTGTGAGTCTAAAATAAGCTCAAACCCTGCACCCTCCTAAACACATGAAAACGTTGCATTTGCTCTAGAGCTCACCGTTATTTTAGGAAACCATTATCTTTCACTTTTTTCTGCTTTGAAACATTTCTCCCAGTTCAGTCAAAGATTTGTCACCGATTATGTAGTTTGATCATTTTTTAAAGGCAAGCAAGACAATTTCTTCTACAGGAGAATTTCTCTTTTCCTTTTCTTTTTTCCATGTGTGAAAACAGTAATAGTAAGTTACACAGTAAAGTTAAGAAAATGTAAATATGTTTTTTTTTAAACAGTGATATACCCTGAAGTTTTGCACTTTTCCCAGTTCAATATTTCCAATATTTATGTGTTTTATGTACTTTCAGTGGTTAATGTAACTAAATTACTGTACCTAGATACAGTTTTGAGGTCCTTGCACGTTACTTGAATATTTACATTTTATTCAATTAGGTTTTGAATGCAGCAGTAATTTAGCAGTGTGGTATTGCTACTTATACTTCTTCCACCACTGCATATTTTAGACCTTTGTTGGCCAGTTTGACTTTTCATAGCAGAAGGCACCGGGGACCTGCACACTGTTAATGATGTTCCATTTAACTACTCCAAAGTGAGCCTGCATGGACAATAACTGATCCTGGGCCTGCTGTATCACTGTACCATTATTTCCTACTATAACATGTAAAATTCTCTGCATCCAACATCATGATAATATGCATTTAGTACACATTTTCCTGTCTTTCCTGTTCAAAATGGCCACCTTGTAAATAAACTCATTGGGAATATATCAATCTGTTCCTAAATAGGTAGCCTCGGGCTGTTGTAGAGAGCTGGAGATTTTACAATGGTAGTGTGGAAGATGAACTAATTTTTGTCTGAGGTCTTACCTTCCCACCTTTGATCACAGCGTCTGTGTATTTGGCCCCAAGGCTACTGTAAAACATTCCACAGGCCTGAGACTGCACCAGCTTACTGCACAGAGCCAGAGGGCAAGCTTTAGCTTTTGATCGGCGTGTGCACGGCAGTTGGTGTGTGAGGATAAATGTGTTTGGTTTGTGTGTGTATTATGTGCATTTGGGGTATTTCTATCTAGATGCAGCATAGTTTGTGCGTCTGTGTGTGTATTGCTCGTCTGGGAAATAGTTTGGATATATATAAGTGGTGTGTACGACTCCCATGTTGCAGAGCTCCACCCCTGCCTCGCTCTGTTGGGAACTTAACCTCCTTGACTCTCATCCCCCACTTTAATAAGCTAGTGTACGGCTCCCAAGACCTCGCCTCATCTCCTCCCCTCCCTCCTTCTCGCATCACTTCTCCTCACCCTTTCTCATCCGATGGTTTATCTCTGCTCATCCTCTGCATCGCTGTTTATCTCTGACTTTCACTGCAGTAAATTTATATCTCAACGAGGCATTTCTGTAGATGGTGTGGGCTGGTAGTTGCACTGGGAAAATTCCAGTGGGAAGCAGTGGCAGACTCAGGCTGTCTGAGGGGCAGGGGGGCGGCAATAAAAAAGACAAAAAGTGTATGTGGTGGGGCACCGGCTGACAGAAAGTTCATTAGCATGTGGGGCAGCTAACAGGGCACTGCATTGTGTCCATTTAATTAGAAGTTCATCATAGAGGGCATATTACTTTCTTTAGTGGAAGGGTATGCTTTGAATTTTCTGCATTTTAGAGCATCCAAAAGGGCCTTTCATCACATTTTTTCCACCTCATCACGATTTTTCCACCTGAAGGGACCTGTAGAGGGCACTTTATCCCATTCTCTAGATTTAAAAACACCTTAGATGAAAATGAATCCATTTTTTTCCACCTGAAGAGAACCATTGAGGGCACTTTATCACGTTTTCTCCACCTGAAGGACATCTTAGAGGACACTTTTAAGGGCACCCTAAAGGACACTTTAGTGCATGCATCCACTTCACTTCATCACATTTTCTCCACTTGAAGGACATCTTAGAGGACTCTTTATCCCATTTTCTCCATTTAAGGGCACCCTAGAGGGCACTTCATCATGTTTTCTCCACCTGAGGGCACCTTAGAGAACACTTCATCACGTTTTCTCCACCTAAAGAATCCCATTTAGGCCACTCAATTATGGTTTGTCCATTTAAGAAAACCATAGAGGGCACTTTATCATGTTTTCTCCATCTTAAGGTCACGTGAGAGGACACTTTCTCCATTTAAGGTTCCCCTGAAGGGCTTTCCATCATGTTTTTCCTCCACCTGAAGGGCCTGCATCACATTTCCTCCCTTTAAGAGCGCCCTAGGGGATACACCACCACATTTTCTCCACCTGAATGGCAACTTGGAGAGCAGTTCATCATGTTTTCTCCATTCATGGGCACCCTTGAGGGTAATTTTTTTCAAATATGGGGGCATCAACGGGGGTGGTCACCTGCCTCCCTCCTGACTCCACCTGTGCTGGAAAGCATCAAGATATGGAGCTGACAAAAGGCCTTTTGGGGAAAGAGGATGCCGCTGAGTTAACTCTCATCCCTGGATAAAATAAAGGTTAAAAAACAAAGCGAGAGAAAAGATAAAGAGGATGTTAAAAAAGATCAAGTGTGAGCGAGGGAAAGAAAGGAGAGGCAAAGGGAAAGAGGAGTGAAAGCGAGGGATTAGAGGAATCCCCCAGGTAAAGAGATTGTTGTGTCTCATTGTGTAGAACTGCTCCGCTATCTGATGCAGACTCAGCTCTGACACCTGTCACCACTCCTAATGAAACAGCTCCCACAATCCTCCGCTCCCACATCTTTTGTTCACTCCCTCCCTCCCTCCTGTGTGTGTGTGTGTGCATGTGTTTCCCGCTCTCTTCCTTTTATGTGTTTGCGTGATTGTGAGTCTTTGTACAGTATATGCAGACCCGATATGGGGAATGCCTTTGTATGTGTGTTCCTGCGTGTTGCGCGTATTATCGCGTTCCTCAGAGGAATATGACGCTGTGCTTTTTATCCCGACTCTGATGCATCAGTAATAAGGAACAGACCTTAGGAGAGTGTGCACAAGTGTGTGTGTGTGCATATGCATGTGTATGTGTGTGATGCTGAAGCAATGGGGACCAGAATGTGCAGCAGAGAGGCACAGATGTGAAGTGGTCTCACTGCGCGTGTGTGTGTGTGTGGCACAGCCAGACAGGATTTCCATGCCACAATTGAAGCAGATGCTTGAGCCCAGTCCTTCCAACATTAACAACGACTGCTACTTCAGACTACACACTCCACCATCTCGTCAGAGTATCTAGTCACACACGCACTTTTTCCCTTTCCCTTTTTAGGCTTCTTTAGTCCTGTTTTCCATTTTATTAGAGGCTAGAATCAGTTCATTAGTGGTCTGTCGCCATCTGTGAATACTTTAAACTTTAACTGTCAGCCTCACTAATTGACAATCTGCTTCGCTGGGCTTGCTGGCATTGATTTGATCTGTTCTCTGTCTCTCTTTCCTCAGTTCTTTCCTCCTCCTCGTCTTCTCTCTGACTACCACACAGCCACATTCATATCACGTTAGATTCTCCGTAAATATGAGCTGCCAACTGGGAAAAACTTGCTCATCCCAGCCTCCTACTGATAATTACAAGTGGCAGCTTTCACATTACCCAACTGTGGTCATAAAGCGGATCAAGACAGTTGTCAAACATCTACTTCTAAAAAAGGCAATTAATATTTCTTGTGTTAAATTGATGAGTAGTTGTAAAGGTGCAGTGATGTTTCTTTTTTTTTAACCTCTTTGGGGCAGCAGAACAGAAAAACACAGCGTTGACATGTCGCCTTACCTTCTCTCCCACTTTGAATGTTATCAAGCTGTTGAATGGGCGTTTTCATTGTTATCAGTCGGGTTCTGAGGGACCTGATCCACTTTCTAGGTTCACCACCGACCATTTCTTGGTGTGATAATGACCTTCTAGTCGTTGGAGCAGGCACCTCCTAACCTATATCTACAAGGCTGATAACAGCTGATAATGGCTATGTATTAATATTAAAAACATGTGACCTGCTGCCATACAGAGGTTTTATCAAAGCCCTTTGCTTAAAAGGTCAAACTGCTCAACACTTCCTCATGTAACATTTTGGATAATATCTCACAAAATATGACCTGTGTTGCAGTGTTAAACATCTTATGAACTACAGATCTACTTAGGTTTAGGCTCCCAAACACAAAAAAAAGTTTCATACATAACTTAAAACAAAAATAAACAATGACTTTTGGTTTCATAGGGGACACAAACAACAGTCTCCTGGGTCAAAGTCCCGTTTTTTGGCCCGTCAATCCAAACCAACCTCCCTACGCAGACTTTGTCGCTCTTTATAAAACATTGCCTGACTTCCTCCTTTGCTCTCATCAAAATGGGAGCAAATGTCAACGTGGGTTGTAATAAGCTGCACCTCCTCCTTTCTCACTGTTGTCATCAGTAAGTTCCCTTAAGGCTGCAGTAACTAATAACTTCTTTTAGATTCTTTTCAGACAATATCTTGTTTTCTATATCATAAACTTTCCATGATTGTTCTCACATTGTGTAACATGTAAATACCATTTTGTAAATTAAAATATATACAATTATAGACGCAAACAAAATGCTCCCTGCACCAACGAATCTCCAAATATTCCCCTCTTCCCCTCTTCACCTCCCCATATGGCGTCAGTGCCATCAGGCTGTATAGTTGTGAAGGGAGTAAAAGGTGTCTCCTGGTGCCATTATGTCCAAGCCTCTCTCTTCCCTCCACATCCCCTCTGCCATTCCCAGGCCAATCTGCAAGTCATTACCGATGCTCCATTAGACAGTACCACTGCACAGAGCAAACTCATATTGAGATTACTCTGCAGAGCACCAGGCTGCTGCTGCTGCTGCTGCTGTGGTTTGACTTTAGATATTCATTCCTGATTAAATACAATGCAGTGATGCACTGATTTATCATTGCAGATATAAACGTTTGCTATCCTAATAGGAAAATTATAGTTTGCTTAATGGCGCTTAAAGTGGAATACGACTTAATTTATAAATTCTACTTTGGTATTTGTATGGCCTTTATGATTGTTTACCGCACCTCCAGATGAATACCAAACACACATTAGTGGATATCACTTGTTAAGTGGTAATTACAGCCGTTATGATGTAGCTTTTTATCCACTAACACTGTAGAAAATGTCTTAACAAGTTAGTCAGATTAAATAGAAATTAGAGTTTTCAACAAACAATAACTTTGGCATATTGGAACAATGAATAATAGGCAAATAACTGGAAGTAAATGACTTACTTAAATCTCTAGAAACTTGTTATTTGCTCTATTAAGGAGTGAATGTGTGCACCACTTATTACTTTATTTGTTTTAGAAAGGAAATGTATGAAGAGAATGATACAGGAAAAAAGGGGACAATATGTGGAAAATGCAAAGGGGAAATAATAAATAAATAAATACAGTTGATAAATGCATCAAAATTAAAAATTGAGGATTAAATACATTTAAAACTATTAAAAAAATATAAATAAATAAACCAAGTGAGAAATTAAATAAGAAAGTAAATAAATAGGGCAATTAAGAAAGGTAAATAAAAAGGGAGAAGCACATTTAAACAGAAGCACAATTAATGGCATGTCTTTTTTTTTTTTTATCCAGTCCTCCATCCTCACTGTTGAATTTTCTACAAACTATAACTGGCAAATGGCAAATATTAAATAAATAAATGCATTTAAAAAAAATTAAAAAATAAAGTTAATGCATACATTTAGAAATGTATAAAATAAATAAAAAGAAAGTAAAATAAATTGGAAAGTCAATAAATAGGGGAATTAATACAGAGGTAAACAAATATAGAAGTAGACATTTTAATGAATGCCGACATTATTTTGAATATAATGTAACATTCATTTATTTATCCTATAATTTATTTACTTGGGGATTTTTGTAGTTTCTGGTTTTAGTTCCTAGTTTTAGTGTGTGATGCAAATTTAACACACTGACATAAAACCTGCCACAGAAGTCAGTACTGTCGTATTTTAACATGTTTAATTAAATCTCGTTTTTGATCCAAAATAAGAGCAGTGATGTAGCATGGCGCCCAGCTGACAGCTGCATGTTGTCTTCTTATTTTCAATTATTTTCCTACAATGAATATGGTGCAGAGTCACTGTTCCTGCCAAATTTGTATTGATGGAAAAGCAGCAGGAAAGGAAGCGCTGACCCCTCAGTCATCTCTGTCTCTCTAATCCCTTAGACTGGAGCTGTTTTACAGTTCAGCATGATAGAATTAACACTGTCCACATTCCTCGGAGACGCTGCCTCAGGCTCTCATTTTTGTCCACGCAGAAAGAATGAGAATATCCTTTAGTGCTTTCATTTAGGCCAAAAAAACATACCTAATATCCATAACAGCCTCATTAATACTGGGGAAGGTTTGATTCCAAAATGGCGTGTACTCGTTTTGACAAGTGTCTGCCACATTCAATATTCAGCGGTTCATAAATAGGACAAGAGTTGATCCTCAGGAGTGTTGATAATTTGTAAGTGGAGGTTTTAGGCTGCCTCTTCAAACGTACTCCACCATGAGAACAAAGGACGCTGGCATGCATCGAGAATTATGTGCTCGGATGCTCTTGGGAGGGAAAAAGAAAAGGATTCATAGGTAATTATGCACATAAGGGAGCTCTGTAATGCCACGCTGCCATTTCTAATACACAAATAATTGCTTGTCAACGAGAATAAATAGCCTTTTTATTGTGTATCTGTATTTTTCTGTCAGTGGAGATCCGTTTTCTTTACAGCATGTCCAGAACATTACATCCATTCAGATGTGCATCCCACTGAGATTTTCTGCTCTCTTTCCAGTCACGTCTCAATTTCTTTATTCATATTTTTCGCATCTCCAGGAGTGCCCTCAGATCCTGCCCTCCACACAGATCTATATCCCCGCTGGAGTTATGAGACCGATCACCCTGCTGGCCCAGAACCTGCCCCAGCCGCAGTCCGGACAGAGGAACTACGAGTGTATTTTTCACATCCAGGGCAGCACGCACAGCGTCCCGGCTCTGAGGTTCAACAGCACCAGCATACAGTGTCAGAAGACCACGGTAAGGCTGACAAAACATGTGCACACACACAAGATTATAGAGGGGAATTCTGGAAATTTGACGTGATAAATGAAAGTTTTAGGGATTTGCTGGTAAATGATTACCATCCCAGCCAATCCGAACCCTCTATTGCACGGTGTTGCCATGTGACATCAATGAATCTATTTTTCTAAAAGGCACTCATATAGAATCCATCATCCATCCATGTTTTATTCTTTACTTATGACAAAAAATCACACAATCTAATTCCTAAAAAAATTCCTTGAACAAAATTGTTTTTTTTACTGTCTGGGGTATTTTAAAGTCCAATTATCATCAGTTTAGACGTGATATATTTCTTGTAAAATGGTCAAAATAATCTGTTTCCATATGACAACCATATGTGATAAAGGTTTCTGAGTGAACTGAACCAGGCAGGGTGTGGCCAGTGGGGCAGACTGGGGATTCAGAAATTATTTTGGTCATTTCAGAAAGATTGTAATTGTACTGTATTATCTGGATTATAAAAATCCAATACTGGAAATCAGAAGTTATTGCCATATCCCACCTAAATAATATATTGGTCCACTTTAGTGTATATATCAAGTCATGGATGGATTATGTAATATAATTTGATTAAATGTTAAGTAAATATTATTAACCCCTGAGACCCACATAGAGCCATATTTTCTTGTTATTTATAGAATGGGCATAGGGGATTTTTATGGGGGAGATAGCAGGTCAACAGTTGCTGCCACATAAAAGTGGAGTGTACCATCTGAAAGTTTGATTTAAAATGCAGCTCAGCACAATTTCTCAATTTTTTGGGGTTGATACCATTAGTTGAAGATTTCTGCAGGAAATCACAATTTTCTGTTCCAAAAACTGCTAAGAAACCCCTTATTGTCAATCTATCTGTAAAAAAAAAAAAACTGTAAGGGATGAACATGAAGTGGACTCGTGGGCACCCATAGTACCTTGACATCAGAGGTCAAGAGACCCTTAACAATAACATTTACCTGACTTTGGAGCGTTATTTAACCTCCTGATTAATTTCCTGATAGATATCATGACCAGGGTTGGTACCACTGGATCCGTTAGGTTAAATGTATAACAGGAGTTAGACCAAGCCCGTGCTGACAGATAAAAAGTCAGGCTCCCCCAGGTATCACAGGGAGAAAATGAAATGAAATAGGTGCATTTAGATTTTCCCAGACTTTCCACAATTGCATATTGTTGCCATATGGAAACGATTGACCAACTACCTCCCAAAACACTTTTATCAGGTTTATATCAAACATATGCAATCAAGGGCCAATCAAATGTGTCAGTGCTCTGACCAGCCCCAGCTGTCTCATCTGTCAGCAGGACTCCAGTCAGGCGGCCACAGTGCTGCAGCCGTTCTCAGGGTCTACAGCTGGTTAGCTGCAGTGTGAGACGGCGAGGCCGGCGTTAATAGACTGGTGTGGCAAAGACTTGAAACTGAGGCGTATGGCCACAGGCGCTGATTGTCACAAAGCCACTCTCTCTTCACTCCTGCCTCTTAGCCCTCAGTCAAACTGTCAACGCTAATAGGGAGCGACCATTTCAGCAATGTTAATTTCCTCGACTCCAATCAGGGCATGAGGCAGAGGGGAGGCATTTTAACGACACCAATTATGACTTACTTAACGAGACATATGATTAACATGCGAGCCGCACACACCGCGGCGCTCACTCGCAGGGAAAGTTCCAATAGCGAGTCCTCGCAGTTAAATAGGCAGCAGGAGCCGGTGTGTGGCTTTGGCAGCTTCCCCGGCTGCCTTTTCCTCAGCCTGTCACACGCTCGTCAGGGGCTCGGGGTCATTGAGCCGGCTGCCGCGTTACCGCTGGGCCTCGGGACACATCGCTGATTTGCGGCCGCGTGCTGATTTTGAACCAGTCAAAAGGGAAAGAATGAGCTCCGGCGTTGTGATCCTGGAAGTCGCTTTGCCTCTGATGTTGGATGGTGACACGAAAAGTAGTTCTGGGGCACATTATTGAAGTAGATTTCCAGATTGTAATGATGGCTCCTACAGTTCTTTTGTGTTTTGGAAAGGTAATTTGTGCAGATTTAGTCGCTTGTGTCTCTGTAATTGCTTCACGCTAGTAAAAAGTTCTTTTACATTTTGACTTTTGGGGTTGTTATTACATTTTTTTTGTCAGATTTGTCCTCAGCGACCTGACTACTTGAAAGCCTATTGAACAGAGGGTGAGCTGCAAAAAACATAATTGCTGTACATCAAGTGGAATATTTCAATAAATTGGTGGAAGTTAAAAGCACAGTTTATTATTTAATTACTTCCTTTACCTTCAGCATGGTGAGAGATGTTCCAACAAGTACGTCCAGACTCAGAAGTACACACAGTAACACCACATCGTAAAACGTACATTATCCGTACCGCATTCCTGGTACCACAGTGGTTGAAAGTAACTAAGTACATTTCCCCAAGTACTGTACTTTCTACTTCACTACATGTCAGATGTTCATATTGTACCTTTTGCTCCACATTGTCTGACAGCTTTAGTTACTTCTCAGATGACAGTATTTTAACCCCTTATGTCCAGTGAAAACCATCAATCTGCGTGGTGTCCCTATATTTGTTAAGAAAAATCTCACAATTGGAGGCTGAATAAATTATTATAAACCCCACTTTTTCATTGCTGTATAAGAAACATGTCAGCTTGTGGAATTGTGAGACTTTTTTTGAACAATTTGGTCATTTTGGTTTTATCTCTGTTGCATCTTGATCGTATCCTGAAAACCTCCCATACAACAAAACAGCCGCACCTTCTCCAGGAAGTAGCCATGTGCAGCTTTCATTCCCAATGTTTGATCCACTCATACATTCATTACTACACCAGTACTACTGCTGAGAGCTGCTGAGTCTGGAGGACATAGACCTGCCTCAGCAAATCTCCAATTCACTGGCAGACTGAATGGATACACACACACACACAC
>CAFUXE010000809.1:341875-359325 GCA_903364295.1 Serranus cabrilla | reverse complement strand
AGCATTTATGTTGTGCTGCAAGTAATTCTGCAAATTACTTTAAAAATGCAATGTGCAAAACTTGGCCAGATTTCTAAATATCTAACATTCTAATAATGAACGAACATTATCACCACAGTGTAAACAAGGGACGTTTTCTTGTCAAAGATGTTTTTGTATTGTGAAATTAGCATGGTAACCAGCTAGCCCTGGCCCGTTCGGTTTTATAATACCACTTATGCCTTGAGCGGTAGTAAGTAACTGTGAGAAGTCTATGCAGCTACGATGTTAGCGCCACAGCAGCTAGCAGATTTAGTTTACACCTATAGCTAAAATTAAAACCCACATAAAAATGGCGGTTGGTTTAAGATAAGAGACTGTCTCAATAGTTAAGCACTCGCTTGCTCACCAAAGCGCACAGAGACCAACAGCCGGGCAGAGAGGAGCCACAGGTCATGATGATGATGCAGCTGAGCCGGGTTTGAGGCTACATGTAGCCCTACAGCGTCCTTATGGCAACACCTGCCCTCTTGTCAACAAGCTGGACAACATTAGACTGAGGATTAGCAACCACCACATAGATCACTACTTCAAAACCCCACACTCCACATTGCATCTACCTGTGTCTCCTCTCTGGTGGGCTGTTTGTGTCTTTACCTCTGCTGAGTGAGAAATTTCAGCTTCAGATAGTGACAGACTCCAAAACTACAGAATCTCAAAACACATTTTTGGCCGTTCAGAAGCTTGTTCCAAAAGGCAAGATTTTAGGTATCTGGATCTGGTTTTCCTTGTTTTTTTTGTTAACTTTTGGGTAACTTTTGAAACCCAGTCTTGTGTGCCACAGTCAGCGCTCTGCATGTGACAGCAGTGGTGTTTGTGGACTTTGGTGTGAGTGTGAAATCCAATGATCTTAGAGGTTCGGTGTGTTCCTGTTGTTGTGACTGTGAGTAAGCAGTGTTTGCTGCTTGACTTTCTAGGTGGCAGAGAATTTATGCATGCAGCACCCAAAAACCAGTCGTGTCACAAGACAGACAGAGTTTAAACTGGAGCAGCTTGCTGGGTCATGGATGACGAATCAGTTTGAATCAACAACTTTATCAACCCCCCATAGATGAACTATGTGCTGCAGCCTCACACAACACCTATTATAACGCAACGTGACGCTTAGTGTTAAAGGTCTCAAACTCTTTCAAAACATGCATTATAAACCCGTCTTCACTCATACAAATCTCATAAAGACCTTCTCCTCCTTTTTCTCTCCATCCTCTCTTAATCCCTCTCTGCTCCATCCCCGTCTTTTTCTTTCTCAATCGGAGCCGCATTATCCGTCTGAGGCAGTCGCGGCTCCGGTGCTGGCCCGGCTTTGCCCCGGTGTAAAGTGGAGATGTTAATGTTAATTAAATCATTCATTTGGTTCAGATTAATTAGCGTCGCGCTACTTTTAAGCCGAGCCGTGGCTAATCAGATTAGGGCCCGAGCGGAGGGGCCGAGGCGGGCAGATGGATACGGAAAAAGAAGCTCGCTTTGAAGTCCGGCCGCCGTCTGTCTGCCGTAGGAGGCGTAGGCGGAGGAGAAGGGAGGAGATTCTTCCATGCTCTGTTGCTTTTTCTTTTTTTTTTCTTCTTTTTTTTGCTGTTTTTCCACTTCAGTTCATTTCAAATCTGTTTAACTAGTGTGACAGCACACCATCCTGCCTGCAGGTTTTGGCATTGTGGTATCAAGTGAGATAATTATGAGATTAACACATGAGAAATGGCACCAAAACTCTCCATACGTGCACTTTTTTCTCTCTTGTTTGCACGTGACTCTCTCTCCTCTGTTTGTTTTTGCCCGACTCACGCAAATTCTCTCTTGTTTAGGGTATTTTTTTTCTCTCTCAACCTTCTCTCTGGCTCTATCTGCTTCTCTGATTCCCTCGGCCTCGCGGGGCCTCACCATCTTTAAATTCATAACAATTCGTGTTGCTGTTTTGTTAACAAGCGCAGCTAAAAATTTATCCTCCCCCCTCCTCCTCCACGCTGCCTTTCATCCCTCCTCTCGTCTCTCTTCTCAGGTGTTTGAGGATTTAATTATTTATTTATCTATTTATTTATTCATTTTTTTTCTACTTTTAATGACTTTTTCCACTCTGCAGAGTTGAGGGAATGGGTTTTTTTTTTACACAACAAATTATCAATTCCCTATTGGCGTTAGAAGACATTACTTGTTGAATTAATTTCTGTAATACCCCTCTAGGATGCTTGTTCATTTTTTTGCTCCCTCTATTTATCTGTGGAAACAGTTATTTTCTCATCGTCACAGCCTCGTAGTGGTTATAATCACCTACTGTAGGTTTCAGGTGTTTAACATTCATTTATGCCGTTCCTTCTCTCTCTCTCTCTTTAAGCTCAGAGACAAACTCCTGATTACTTTTTTGACTTTTTTTCTTGCTTTCTTTCAAATTAACAACTTATTGAACTTTCTGTTCATCAGAGTAATATATTTTTCAGGCGGTGGATGAAAGGTACCTTTTCCAACATGAAGCAACTTTAGGTCATGCATTTAAACCCCAAGCAGACTCGGGGTGTTTTCATATTTTACTCACTGCGTCTTCGTTTTCACACTGCAATGTTTAAGTCCTGAACCTATGGAAACAGTAGAACACAGTTAAAATACCATAATTAATTTATTTGCTAATTTATTTTTACAAAAACTGGAATAAAATGTAATTTATATATGTAACATTTTTCCAAATGCCCCAAAAATGTTACTTATATTTGAAAAATTGGGTCTCCACATGCTATACATATTGAACTATTTACATTTTTACAACCTCTACAAACCTCTCTTCTCCTCTCCTCTCTGGTCTGTGTAAGCAGCCTGCAGTTCTGATAAGGTTTGACAGATTTTTTCGCCACATGTCTGTTGGTCTCAGCAGAGTCACTCATGGCTTCCCAGTTGCGCCAAGAAGTGCAGAATTTAATGGGTTTTTTTTACAGAACTTGGTTTTTGAAAATGTTTCATTTTTTGGCAAGATTTTAAATGATACATGTAAACTGAAAAAAAATGAAATGTCACTATTTTAAAATTCAATTTGGTAACCTTTTTTCAGAAATTCCAGTGATAATTTCGGATTTTACAGTTCCTTGCTTTGATAAATAACTGATTTTTTTAAAATAAAACAGACCTTTCAAACTGTTTTAATAAAAACAGGAGAATACATCTTTAAAAGCAATATAGAATGCCAGTGCTGTCGATTGCCATACATAAGTGAATGTCAAGGACATTCGTGTTTAGTCTTGTATTGATCAGATTCAACAGTGAACATCTAAGTTTGTGAGTCAGATAACAAGCTCTATAAAAAAACATGGTGTTCCCCTAATAACAGGTGAATATTTTTACCATTACAACTGTGATAACATCAGCTGTGTCTGTGTCTCCACCAGCTCACCTGTACAAGTGCAGAGCGCTGCGGGACAGCTGCGGCATGTGTCTGAAGGCCGACCCCAGGTTTGAATGCGGTTGGTGCGTCCAGGACAGGAAGTGCTCCCTCAGACAGGAGTGTACCGGTGGAGGAAATTCCCACCTCCCACTGCAGCTGGCTGACGGTGGAGGGTGGATGCACGCCACCTCCGGAAACAGCCGCTGCACCCACCCCAAGATCACCAAGGTAAGTGTGTGTGGGGGTTGAGATGGAGAGTGTATATTTGAAAGGGTACTTTTAGACTACTTTTACCAGGTGGTTGTTGGTAGATGGACAGAGAGAGTTGAGTCTGTAGAGCTGATGGCATGATGCAGGCAGGGCTCAAAACATGGAGCTGATGGAACCAGAATGCACTCGGACAAATGGTGGACTTTCACCCAGGAGGACGGGGTCTGTGCCCCGTATGAAAACAAAAGTACTTTTAACTTATCTTACGTTTTTTATTTGACTTCCATGGCTTGTGAATTTGTGGTTTTTTCGTCACCTACGTAAGTTACATGGCTCACTTTTTGTAAATCACGTTTTTTTTTTTTTTTTACATCAGTTTTTTACGTTACTTCCGTGGCTTCACTTCCGGCATTTTCAGTATATTTATTTACTTTAATTGTCTTTTATAACGACTTACCAGGATGTTTTTTGCCTCAAACCTAGGTCAGTGGTTTTGTAGCTTAAATTCACACAAACTGCAGCCTTTTCAGATATTCCTGCTTTTAAAGGCATACTAGTAAAAAGGTTATTTATTGTCAAAATAAACAAATAATTTCAGCAATAAAGGCAACGTGAAAAAATATATATTCCCTCAGATTTCCTAAGAAATTGGAATTTTTTTCTTTTTTTTTTAAGCACAATTGAAGGCAGCCTAATTGGAGACAGTGTTACTCAGCAGAATCACCACTGGGAAGCAAAAAGAAGGAAAGCAGAATGAAAAACATCCAGTCGGCAACAACTAAAAGAAACTCTTCTGATCAGAGCTCCCTCCGCTGTTCCACTTCTAAAATCACCTGCGAAGCGGAGCAGTGCGGCTTCTTTGAGCGCCACATCATAATCTCGTCAACTGGTGAAAAGTGAAAAGTCACCTGCGGAGATCCGAGGCTGCTAAACCTTGATAGGCCGTTGCGTCAGCTCTCTTTGTCGAAGCCCCTGTGGTCACGAAAGCCCTACGTGTCCTGAACTGAGAATGAAAGCTGCTCCATTTTAATGTGTTGCTATTAAAACACACACTTGTCGGGACCTTGTGCCTGCCCTTGGCACAGAAATGGGATTATTACTCACTGTTACATCAAACTGGTGCTCCAGAGACAGGCACGCAGAAGTTTGTTTGGTTTGATTCCGTTTCTAAGCTGTCTTTTAGCTGTCTTCAGTGCTGTTTGTCTTCTATTGGCTCTGAGGGTCAGGATCCGGGCAGATTTTACATGAATTCATGTCTGTTTTCTTATCGTTTGTGGGGGTTTTTTCCCACTAATGGGACTTCTCCCAATAAGAAAAATGACCTTTCTTAATCCTCAACTGTAATAAAATCATAATCATAAACCAACAAAAGCCAATGGAGACTAATTAATTCCAGAGCAGGAACAAAATCTGTGAACAGAATGAGATATTTATGTTTGATTCCAGCAATTAGCATTTAATGAATCAGATGATTATCTTGATATTAATGGAATACTCTGTGTCACTTAAGGACATTCCCACTTGGTCTTATCTATTCTCATTTGTTTTAAGAGCAATAAGTCTCATTAAAGACCCAACTTTCTGTCTTCCAATTGTCTATTTTACACATATGAGCTTAATATCTGATTTTATAAATCTTTTGGTCATAGCTCAATATATCGGAGGGTTTTTGTCATATCGTGAATTTAAGGTCACGCCTTTGGTTCAGACCATACTGTCGGATCATGGTAGTGTTATTCTGAGTTGGGTTGAATGAAAGACTTACCTAAAAATGCATCTGTTTAACATGCATTTACATATTCAAAAAGTATATGATAAGATAAAAAATCTAAATTTCTGAATTAAGGAATATGTTGTGTGTGTGTGTGTGTGTGTGTGTGTGTGTGTGTCTGGGTGTGTGTTTTTGTGTGCACACAAGGGCATGAGAAGGAGAAGGCAGAGTAAGAGTGATGTGTTTTTATATCATGGTAATAGTGCAAGTAGAGTGAAACAGGGAGTAATAAATGTCCAAAGAGTTATGAAAGGAAAAAGCAGAAGACATCTTGATATCAATAGCACATGTCTCTGTTCTCCTGATTCATGGATTCATTTTGCTGGCTTTAGCTTACATAACCTTCAAGGAGGTTTTTTTTTTTTTATCAGGAATAGCAGCCATTAAGAGTACCAATACATGGCCCTTTCATTTTGTTGACTTGAACAAGCTAATTGAAGGAAAAAGTACATCAGTTAGTTTTCAGTAGGTAAACGAGCAGATAGTGATTTTCATGGGGGGCTCCATTTCTCCATCAGAACTGGAAAAACAGCACCAACTGCAGTAATTATTATTTTTGACATTATCATTACCATCATAAAACCTAATCAAAGACTATACTCAAAATAAATAAATAGCTAATTAAGAGTAAAACTCAACAAGTAGGCCTTGAGTTTGCTTTTAATAATATCAACAAACTATATAAGTCTAAAAATAAGCATTAGAGTATTTTTACATTAAAATCCCTGCCTTTTTGTTTTTTACTGTAAAACCAAGAAAAACGGTTTCAAATGTTTGATGACTCATCGTGCAGGGACGTTTACAAAAGTGATTACAATCAAATGAGACTTTGTTCGACCAGCTAGCCACACTGGTCATATTAAACCAAACATCACCATTTCTGTGGGCAGAAACCTGATTTCATTCCAACAATAATGTGATTGAAGTAAGGCTTTGCCAGTCTCCATTCGGCTCTGTTTCACTGCTGAGCGGGCAGTACATACAGAATATCGATGGTGGGTGAAAAAAGTATCCCCTGGCGACCAGAAGGGACTGGGAGGCGGGGCTCTGTTCACCTGTGTGTGCTGCTTTCGCTGCAGTGATGCGAAGTGGGTAAAAAGAGTGTTTGTTCTCCATATTGTGCTCATCTCCTAGCATGACACCTTTAGCCGCCCTATCAAATACAAAGGAATTTATTTCAACTCCATCTCGTAACTGTACACCACTTAAATATTCAGTTTATCTGGGAAATAAATCACAGTACAGAAGCTTTAGATTGTCTACCTTCCGTTAGCTTTAACTTCTAACAGCCTTACTTATATTTATTATTACCAAGAGGGCTGCAGGCTTTCTGCCTCTGTCAGTCATCTGCTGTCCATAATTGTACCTCTGCAGGCTATTAACTGTATGACAGACACTATATCCCCTTAACAGCTCCATTATGTTTGACTCAATGTAAACATATGATTCAAAGGATCCCAGGCCTCATGCATACCCTGACAACATAAATACAACATATTATTTATTTTGCAACGAAAAAAGTTGAATTATTTGAAGGACATGAAGTTAAAATGTACAGATCACTTGGATTGAAACACTGATGTATTTAATTACTTATGACATTAATGAAGTAGTTCAAGCACTCTTATACGTTATTTTGTAAATCTTTACCAGCATTGACCATAAAAACTGTAGAATATTCTTTGTTTGAGGCAGTGTGCCAAGAAACACACACAAAAAGGTCCTGTGCACATTGAATTTCCCGTACTCCGTGTGGTTAGGCTCCCCGAGCAGAAGTCCCAAACTATTTTCTGACCACATAAACAACTTTCCCAGTTTTTAACAGCAGCTGGCCCTCCACAGCTCATATGCTATTGGTTACTGCTCAGACCACAGCAAGATTACCACGTTAAAGCACACACTCATACACACAATGTGTGTAAAGGCTAGATGACAGGCTACTAGGAAACCACTGCTAAAATGTCGATGATTTGATGTGGCGGGTCTGTGGTTGGGATTGCCATATAAAGGCCACACCACCACTGAGCGACGCCACAGTACTTTACCTCCAGTGGATTCCTGGTCAGTAGTATTCAACAGAAGTGGCCAGGAGGAAAAAATATGTCAAAAATAAAAAGATTAATAAGATTTATTACAAGTTCCAAAGCTTTGAGTCCCCCCTAGGCAACACTAATACAAAACCAACTTCCTCTCCAGCCTCGAGATGTCTTAAAATGGGAAAACAATTGACATGGTGGTGGGAATTCCTACTATTCTTCAACTATGCATCAGACAACATGCATTCTTAATCTTGACTGTGGTTTTTCTGCAAAATTGCTTAACTTATGCCAACTGTGCTGGCTAATGAAGCTCCAACAACGACCGAAAATGACATCAGAGCAGCCAGATATGTACAGTAAGTCATTAGTGATTGGTCTAGGCTCAATCAAATCCTCCCCCAAAACACAACATCCAAGAAGTAATGCAATGTGACACGGAGTAGCAAAAAAATTGCCATTCTGTTACAAACTATTAGCTGATCAGCTCCAGGTTTCTATGGGTAGCGGCTGGTGGCCGGCTGGCAGAGATTGTTTGATACTAGTATCCACAAGCATTTATGTCAGCTGGATCGGTTTGGCTGCCCATGAGAAACAATTAAACCTGTTGTCCTTTTGCAGTTACATCTTAAGTCTTAGTTAGTGCTCGAATGCGGTTGTGTTGTATCAGAACTCTATCCTCCCCAAACCGCCTGAGGTCCGTTTCCCAGCTTCCAGGGCGTCTGTACTTTACATTCCCCAGAGAGCGGTGGTTATGTGCTTGAATGTGGTAGTGTTGTGTCAAATCACTGCAACATGAGTCTGAAGCTGCTTGAGGTCCCATTTCCACACTGTGGCGTCTGCCTGCATGCCCACAGGCTCAGTGAGCGCTGGTTATCTTGTTATGTGTGTTCCATACTTCTTACTTTCAAGACGCTCTGAGGTTCCGATGGAAATCCACTCTCAGATATCGAAGAAATAATAACTAGGAGGTGTAGTGGTCTGGCTCTGCGTTCCTTACCACAACGATCATGTTTCAAAAACATAGCTAGAGATCATAATGTGGCTTATTAGATGCAATGTTATTGCTTACTTAAGTCTTCTTGTTCCATAAAGTATGTAAGGCATCTGCGTTTGGCAGTCGGCAGCCCTACTTATAGTGGGTTAGCCCGATTGCACCCATCACTTTCGTTTTCTTCTCAGTGCTTCCCCTCTTCCAAATGTTTGGGGGGATGTTGAGAGTTCTTCCATTATGAGCCCACAATCAGATGCATGTGGAGACAGTTGCACAATGTTCATCCCAACTATTACATCCTCACCTGAATTTCCACAGATATTGGTGGCGAGTGACAGATGGTCACTGGGAAGGCTAGCTTAGTTGGGTCAGAGTGAATATGGTATCTCCGTTTAATGTTAAAGTTAATGTTTTTAGAACTGAAGCTGTTCTAAGCCCTCCTCAAAGCTCTCTGACTTCATTGACAAAAAAATGTTACTTTGCAGAATGAGGGGGGCAGCTGATGAAAGTACAAAGCTAACCTTATGCTATCGTCTACTACATCACTGTCTCATGACTTAAGGGTCGATACCGTTAGATTCAGATGCTCTCTCAAGCTAACCAGCAGTTTTGACAAGCTAGCGAATCAGTAGCCTAATAAATTGTTTGTTAACATCATTTACAATCTGCAAATGTTTGCTAGAGCGCTGAATAACATGACTAGAAGCTTTAAGGCGGACTACTGATAGAGTTGCTGTCTCTGTCCGGTGTGATGACGTTTATTGTCTCCGACAACCACTGTTAGCCTCTTGTTAGCAACCGACTTTTTAAGGACATGTAAAAACTCACAAGTGGGGGTGTTAGCTAACATATTTTATGTCGTACAACAAAACGCGAACATCTCAGCTTGTGTTAGCCAAAAACTCATTCAAAATCCTCCCTGACTTTGAGAGGTTAGACCCCAGAGCGCTAACATGCTAACTTACTTCCAAGTTTAAGAACTCATTCCTGTTGCGCCCTATTGGAGGCAGTACTAGATCTGTGTTGTACTGTGATCCTGTGATTTATGCATCGGAGTGTACTGGTGTTGATGACAGCATTGAATGGCTGTCCCCCTCTGCATAAACCTTAAAAGAGCTGTCTGACAGTAAGGTAAAGCAGTGCAAATATTCAAAATATAGCACTTTTAGGTGGCTTAAATTCATGTAGCTGCCTCCCTTATCTACAGCAGTGCTTTGCTTAGCCTCTGTGCTGAATCCAAACTCTGTTTCATTTTAATTAACATTTTTAGTATAGCTTCATCTAAAGTATTATACAAGACCAGCTAACCCCATTACTGGGAAAACATCACCAGCTAAAAGAAAAGTATATATATGCATTAGCATTCCCTCAGACATTTTCCCTGATGACTGTTGTGTGTGTTAATGGGGTGATAGTGTATGTTCTCATAGTCTTCAGATGATGGGAGTAATCCCTTTCAACAGCACTCTCCCCTCCCTTTCTCTGTTGCCTGTGTGTCTGTGGCTCTGCCAGTGTTTACGGCCCAGGGCTTGGTGGCTAGCTGATATTGTGTTTTGTGGTATCATAGCTTCATTCTTCCAAAACCATCCGAAGCCCCATTTCCACACCCTGACATCTGTTGTCCATATCGTACCCTAGAGCTTGATGGCTACTCACTCTGGTCAGTGTTTACCAGCTATTGTGTTCGTGGAACCAAAGTGCTGAGGCTCCACTGGCGCCCGAGGTTCCAACGTGAGTCAGCTTCCAAATAGTAGGCAGCATTATCCCCGGGCAGACTGCTGCCGCTCCCTTTCCCTCTCCCCATAGTCTCTTAATTCACTTCACCACAGTTACTATGTTGTGTTATAGATTATTTGTAAGGAGTTACTTTACAAACGCCATACATCCAGACATACCTATTGAATTCTATCTTGAACACTTTCCACATGACTGTCGGTGCCTGTTTGTGTGTCTTTGTGTGTTAGAAGTCATGTCTGTATTAGTGTAATGATGCCAAATGTATTATGGTTTTGCCTCCTAGCGTGCAAAAGCTTCCAAAATGTGGTTTATCTGGCAATCTGTCTATTTTTTGGTAGCTTACTGGCAAGCTTAAGGTTTAGCTCATTTAAAAGAATGATTTGGTACTTAATATATTCATTTTGAAAGGATTAAGAATCCATGTGTATTATTGTGTGATAGTAGCATAATACTATTTCAGATTATTCGGATGGCATATGTTTTTGACATAGAAATGTTGGATGGTTAAAATCCCTTTTGATACTACCACTGGTGGCTGCCAAAGTTGGAATACTTCAAATTCTGAACTTTTTTTTAAAGAGTTTGTTACTTCTGGCTTACAGGCAAAGCTTTTAACACTCTCAGAGTTGTGGGAGCTTTCTGGATGACATTACTGTCTTTCAGCTGCTGTAGCTGGCTCAATTGTAAAGCCACAGTGAAGGCACTGGTAGCTTGCCATGTAAGGTGGTCATTTTAAAAAGGGGCTCCTTAATCTCTGACCGCATGAATGAAATGGGTTACCCACGAGTCCCATTTACAGACATACCCACTTTGTGCTAATACCATGCAGTTTGGGGCATGTGTGTGCAAAGATGTCCCCGTATTAGCCATTTTATTGCAGTGAGACCTCTTTTTTTAAACTATTTGACCTCACTGTATAGAATGACCTGTTGTTACCTCCAGGATAATCACAGCCTCATGAATCTGAGCAACCACAAGCTAGAGACCTCGAGCATTCAGAAGATATATGGCTTGCCACTGGAAATTTCTCAGCAGTTCACCTTTAAGTCGTTCTAAGGATTAAATTCTTGCAAAAATCTCCAAATGTCAAATGTTGCTCATTTTATTCCAGTGGTCAAAAATGGTCGGAAAAAATTAATAAATAACAATTATTTGCACCAATCTTGTGTACCAAATGGTATCAACTCAAACATTGCTGCAACAACCTTTGAGACATAATTGAGCATGGCAATGGCACTAATTCCCTTAATTTATGGTGTTTTATACCCTGATACACTCAGATTTATGACATATAAAAAGTCGACACACAGTGCATACAGTCTCAAATTAATATTTAGGTTCCCAGCTTTGAGGTGCTGTACACCACTTCTATGTGGCATCTGCTACCTCCCTCTAAAGGTCCCCTGTCACCACCTGAAAGAGACCAGTATGTGATAATTTGTACATTTATATTCAAGCGTTTCAATTTTCATTATTTAAAATTTTTATTACCTACATTTTCCTTTTGTCATTTTCATTTTAATCTCTTAAATTTAAACTTCCAGTTTAATCACTTTCATTTCCAGCTTTCCATTTTCCACTTTTCCATTCTAATTTTCTGCCTTAATTTTCCCTTTTAATTATAATTCTGTGAAAAATGATGCTCCAGTGCACGAGACTAAAGGTTGCATATGCAAAACCCAAGCCATCTGGTTACCTTTTTGTGGAGAAAGCCAATGATATTTGCTTTTTCCCTTTATCAGTGACTACAGATGAAGTGCCCTTGAGCCAGGCCTTTGACCCTCAGCTGCTCCAGTAGTGCTGTTAGCCAACTTCATAGCTGCTGCTTCCCACAGCAGGGTGCAGAGAGGACTTTGGATCTCAGCTGACTTTGTCTGCATAAAAGTTTAGAGTTAAATCTCATGTGTCTGGCAAGATGAATCGCTCATTCCCCAAACTAGTCCACACTGTTGAAATCACCATTTGTCAAGGTCTGTTGTTTGGTACTGTCTGTGTTATAATAATAGCGCCGTGCCTCCATACTGTCGGCGCCTGAGTTTGCATATCCACACTGCGCTGTCTGCTCAGCCAAGCACTGCAAGAGAACAGGGCAATGGACAGATTACACATAATTACCTCGTGATGCTTGTTAGGGATTAGGTTTGTGTGTGCAAGTCCGTGCTGTAGTGTATGTGTGCGTGTTTGTGACAGCCACCGTCCATCAGTCACCATATTTGTTTTGTCACACCACACCTGTCCCCGTTACGCGCCATAATCTGGCGAGATAAATCACATTATGGTTCGGCGGGGCGACTGAGCGTTACACCGCCACAGCCCCGCCGACGGAGCCAAGCCAGCGTAATAAGTTTCAATTAAACCCCCAAGATGATGCCTTTGGTTGGTGCCTGTTTCGGTTCTGTTTTTTCGCCCTCTCTTTATCTCATTTTCAGTGTTTTTCAAAGCCAAGAGGGTGATTTTTCTTCATTAAAACTTAAATCACCTGATATGGTGTGTGTGAATGTCTGTGGGTGTGTAGCTGCATGTGTTGAGTGTTGTTTTGCCTGTGTGTGTGTCCCTGCTATAGCATGTTATCGAACCATTTTCAGACTTCAAGCCCTTACCATTGTGCCCCTCTTTGTTTTGAAGACACGGGATGTTCAGGGCTAGTTTAAAGGTCAACAGTAGATCCCACATAGAAGTAATGCACATCATCTGAAAGCTGGGAGCCTGAAGAATAATTTGAGATTCAGGAATGTGTGTCAGGTTTTTCTTTTTCATAAATCAGAAAGAAAATAAAGTAAAGTAAACTTGCTACTATAAATTGTGAAAGGGATATGATGGTCACTTCCTCACTGGTTTTGAGTTGATACTTCTGTTTCCTGATTGTCTGGCGACCTGTTCAGGGTGTAACCCGCCTTTCAGACAATGTCAGCTGGAATCAACTGCTGCCCAAAGTGACCCTAATTGAGTTAACCAGTTCATGATAATGAATAAATGAATAATGAATGAATACTTATATTCTGGGAACTGCTGAGAAACGCCCTTATGATCAACTACTAATTGCTAGCAGGCTGTCGGAACGTGAGGGGTTAAACTAGTTTATTGAGGATAATGTGAGTGTGTATGTGTGTTTATGTGTGTGTGAATCTAATAGGGCTGTGGAAGTTAGCGCGATCATAACGCGATAATTCCTTTTAACGACGTTCATTTTTTTAACGCGCAGTTTTCATGTGCATATTCTGCGAGTATGACCCTCGGCCCGCACCGTAGTTTGTAAACTCAGTAACATTGTGGATTTACTGTCGATGTGAATGAGTTACCGCGGACTACGTGGAGAGTCTCCTCCCCATGGTACATGCACACTTTTTTGTAATTTTTTTTTAATGTATTTATCACCCCGTTTTGATTCCACTCAGTAGAACGTGGTGATTTTGTGAACCTTTATCATCCCCATGTGAAGTTAGACACAGTTAAACTATGTGAGATTATTAGATTTAAGTGTGAGGGATCCAGGGAATGATCTTATGAGCTGCTTAAACAGTTAATCCTGACACATGTTAAGTTGGATTCTACATGGTGTTAATGTAACATAAGCAATGTTACATTCATGTGTTGTTTGTTGTTAGGTCTAAGTTTGCCATGTTATGCCTTTGAGGTTATTCTGGAGAGTATTTTTCATTCTTTTGGGTTGTTTCAATAATAATGAAAAATGTGCGATTAATTTGCGTCCTCACCTTCACATCTTCCTGCTCTTCTCTCCTCCTTCATCCATTCTGACCTCCGTACTCTCTCCTCCTGTTGTTTCAGTTGTTCCCTGAGACGGGGCCTCGCCAAGGGGGAACCAGGGTGACCATCCTGGGGGAGAACCTGGGTCTACAGTTCAGAGACATCCAGATGGGAGTCAGGCTGGGCAAGGTTCCCTGCGTAGCTATTGAGGAGGAGTACGTGAGCGCAGAGAGGTACGTCAAGGAACAGAGGACACACACACACACACACACAAGCACAGAAACACATTCACAGACAGTGAAAATAGCATGGATGAATACATTGACACAATCACACACACACACTTACAGCTCTGAGGACACACATACACTAATACCAGCATAAACCAGTCCTTCTCTAATCCTGACCAATCAAACGACAGGAAAATGTTTTTGTGTCACTGCCCATGCAGCCACATTGAGCAGCTGAAAAGATAATGATATTAGTGTGTGTGTGTGTGTGAATTCCATCTGTTGTTCCCCTCCATCACTTCTCACATATGCTCTTCCCTTTATTTTTCTCATCCTGACATTTACTCCTCTGCAGGGTCCTACACGGCTGAGGAATTGAGTTCACGCAGATCAAACAATCTCTCTGTAGTGCAGTTAGTTGGGAAATGATGCGTGTTGAGATAGAGGGCATCTCTACTCAAATATTACACACACATCAGTTATCTACACATTATTCGTGACATCCATGCGCCGCTTCAAACATGTCTAGGATTTTGTATTTTTTAATATGTTCCCCTTCTTCCTAGTCGGCTTCCTCCTGCGTCCTTTATTCTTTCTGTCGCCCCTCCGGAAGCAAATATTCCTTTTATCTTGTGTCATTTTGAGACTCTATCATACTAAACCTGTTTACTAAAAATGATGCTTCAGTAAAAATAGAAATGCATTTTAAAATTACATTTTGAGGGAACATATTTTCTCCTGGATATCTTTCACTGTTTTAAACATGTGTTGGAATGGGGGCAATGTTTTTAGGTTTTGGTGCCACTTTCTTTGTCATGATCAAATACAGCATGAAAATCTAAAAAAGATATTTAAAAAAAAAAGATAAAAAAAATACAACTGTTAAATAAGTCAACCCCCTCTTCAACAAGATCTCCAACCTAAACGGCAGGATAGGCCGTTTGTCAATACCGCCCATAACGACACGTGAGCGTTTGTCAAAAACAGCTCACAGTACAGTGGAGCGTTCTAAAAATAGCACACGGTCGTAATATGTACCGTTTGTGGTTGTAAAAAAGGCTGCAGTTTCTGTGAGTTTATGCTATAAAACCACTGACCTTGGTTTAGGACAAAACACTTCCTGGGTTGGCGTTATAAAAGACAGTTTTAACAGTATAAATGAATGAATAAATAATAAACGTAAATGTTTGAAGTTAAGTAGGGACGTGACTACCGTAAGTTCCGCAAAAAAAAACCCAACATACTTTACATGGTGCTCCCATTTTTGAAAAAACTATGTGCAAAAGTTCCCTCTTCCCCCCATAATAAATTAAACATGATGAACTGGCCTCAGGTGCTCTGCCAGATGAGAAAAGGTCCAAAGGTGCATCTTAAGTTTCCCTTAAAAGGAGAAAACATGTTGAAGCTACATGATAGAAAACCTTTTGCATACTTGTGCCCCTCTGCACCATCATGCTCTTTTAATTTATTGCCCCCTCTAACATGACATTGATAACACTAATACTGGTTGTTGTCATCATCATCATCATCAAGTACTGCTGACAACAACAACACCTATGTTTTCTCCATTAACCCCGTCAACTCTCCCTCCACAGAATAGTGTGTCTGCTGAATGACGCCACCGGCTACAGGGTCCAGGAAGCTCAGGTTGAGGTGTGTGTGAGGGACTGCGTCAGCGACTACAAAGCCCTGTCGCCCAGGCCATTCACCTTTGTGGTAAGCACCATACAATGAGGTCTATAAGCTGTTGTGATGAGGGCGACTCATGAAACATACTGCTTTGATCGTCACCTACTGAGCAAAGGGTTAAATTTGACAATGGACTTGAAATGGCTCGAAAAAGCTAATTTATTGTATTTTGTTTTAAAGGTACTGCAGTTTGTTGTTTTTATTATTTTATTTTAGCCACATTAGTTTAATGAAGGATAGGGATGGGCATTTATAAGCTTTTATTAATACCGATTCTATTATCAGTTAGTCAGATGGACAATTTCTGTGTCCTTAAATGTGTTCAAGTTTGTGTAACAAAAAGGTGATGTTAGTGCGTCGGTGGCAGCAGTCAGTGCGTCGAGCTGCAGCTGATCCCTTAATGATGAACAAATGTGCGTTCTGTAAACTTCCATGACTTCAGATTCATGTAATCTTTATTTATTTTTTAGTCAGTACTTTGTTTTCAAGCCTTTGAAAATATGTTTGTATGACTTTAGTCTCATCACTGCTTTCTGTCATTGTCAAAAGTACAATGATCCGAATGTGCGCATTGAAATGACAGAACAAAGCAAGGTGACATAATTGACTGAAGCATAATGAAGTGAGCATATAGATTGTTTTCTTGGATAATTTACATTTAAATGATGTTGTCCTTGATTTCTTTTTGTTAAATGTGTGACAATGGTGCGTCTGTAACACTGTGTTTGTCTCTCTCCTCCAGACTCCGTTCTTCACCCGCATCCAGCCGTCTCAGGGGCCCATTTCCGGGGGCACCCGGGTCACCATCGAGGGAAGCTACCTGAACGCAGGCAGCTACGTCTCTGTCAGCATCGGACTGCAGCCCTGCTACTTCAAAAAGTAATTTTTTTTTTCTTTTCAATCTAAATTACCTTTGAATTATCCCTGTGGGGAAGCTGTAACATCACAACAGAGAAGAATATAATTTAGATAAGAACAAGGCAATAAAGGACTACTTAAGATAGCAAAGCAAATTCATAATTATGACTGAAGGTACTGTAGATAATACAGGGAAGTGATAAATAAAGAAAATACATGCAAAAAAAAAAAAAGATATTCCATGCACATGTCGGGTTAGGATGCTTTCTGCGTGTGTTGACGTGTGTGTGTGTGCTTGTTGCTTGCAGACACACTGCATCTCTTTGTCTGCCATCACACAGGCTTTCCCTAATCTGGTGCATGAAAAAAATCCGAAGTATCACCACAGTTGCTTGCTTGTCAAATGCATGGATTAGCCTCTCATAGCTAATCTCTATTGAAGCAACTGTATGCTAGCTTTGATGTCACAGCACTCAGTCCTGTGCTGCAGCCTCCTCGCAGTAATCCAACAGATTCCACTTCACCACAACTGTTTGCTTAACTCCACTCCGTCTTTATCTGTCACACCATAACTGTGCGACCGTGTTTGTGGCATCTCGTGAAGGTTGCTGGGGCATCACTTGTTCTTTGTGACTGGGGTTGCTATGGTTACAGGCCAGAGGACTTGGGAGGGTGGATATTGTAGATTTCCTCTGCCTTTTTCTCTCTCTCTCACACACTCTCAGTGTGTGACGACCGATGCACAATAGAATGTACAACACTGCATTAACGTGTTTACACACATACACACACACCACACACACACACACACACACATACA
>CAFUXE010000809.1:327886-341823 GCA_903364295.1 Serranus cabrilla | reverse complement strand
CACACACACACACATACACACACACTTTCCATCCCTCCCCGAGTGTTTGTGACTGCTGCCGCTGATCCATGTCAGGGCACCAATCATAGCAGGTATAAACTTCATTAAACATGACTTCACATGAATTGTTTCTGCCTCTTTCCGTTCCTCCCTTCACTAAACACATCACATTTCTTTTGATATGAAATAAATACTGTATGGGAGTTGTTACAGCACTCATAAATAGTGTAATTGTTATCCCACATCCTTTGCAATTGTGGACACATACAACAACAATGACTTACAAGTAAAATTATCCCCCAAAAAGCTTTATCTACATTTTTTGAAAATAGGATCTCACAAAATTCTGTGAAATTACCACGTTTTTATGTTTTATCTTTCATACATTGGCAGATAAGGTTATCTAATTCCAAGGATACAGCTCAGAGCTGGTATTGGCTATAATATAAACACAACAAAAATGTATAATTGCCATGTTGTCAGATAAAAAAATGAACATGGCAATGTCAATTAATTGCTTTAACTTACTGAGTAGTTATTCAAAAAAACCAGCAGCAACTTCTGGGTCTGATAAGTGAAGCCTATGCAGAAGTGCCTTAAAACTGCATTCTATCTAACAGCCAGCAGAGGGCGACTCAAGTGGTTGCAAAATAAAGTGTGTTTATATGTCATAAGGAAAATTATCCTACTTTTAGCATAATTAACATTGTCCTAATGGCTTAATGGTTTTAATAGCTAATTTCAAGTCTTCTTGAATACAAAATGATTCATTTTGTAAAATATGGTCTCATTTACAGTTAAATCCACCAGTCCACAAACCTATTGTGATGTCACACTGGCTATATTCACAATTTTTATACAATCTTTTTTTTGTGGTATCCCACATCAAAACACATGATGGTAACTTTACACTGCCGCAGAAAATAACAGTAGGTTCCCCTGAATCATCTGATGTATAACACTTGATTCTGTCTGAAAGAATAAGCTGAGACTTGGCAAAAGGATAAAACCATGGCCAGACATTTTCTTTATCTATTTATCTTTGCTTAATGTAAGGTGTAAATGCATTACAGACCACCTACACATCCTATAGAAAAATATCCACTCAGCAAGTTGAAGGCATTAAGGTCTGATCACAATGCAGGCGGAAACAAGATAAAAGGAACACTTCTTAATACCTGGTATATATTCAAGCACACCATGGATCTGGTGTCATTATCCAAATGTACATGTTAACTTGTTAATAGGCACGCTATACATTGTTGCTAATGGCTCACAGAGCTGCAATCAAAAGTTCCAAGTGTGACTGCTGTGATCCAGCAGGTCATCCAGCAGGACTTGACTGGCTTCCTTGGATGAAATGCATTGGTCACAAGTGGGATTATTTAATGAAATTAGCAGGTTACAATATGATTTTAAAAGAATAAGACTAATTGGCTTTCCAGGCTGGACACTGGTAATTACAAGCGCAGTGAGCAAGTCATTAAATGTGTCAGTGCTTCAGCTTGGACCTCAGTATTTAGGGAATGTCCTGGCACCAGAAAGTAATAATTGCCTCTTTATTATAATAATTGTGTTTTTTAAGTGATCAGACTCTTCCAGACAGCTCCTTATTGGGACACCGTAGAGACACTCCCTCTGGTGTTCTTTCTGATGTGTGTCCCCGAAATAAATTAATTTCACTGCTATTATCTTTTGCAATTTGACTAGATATGTAAGACTGCAGAACCTCAGTGTCTTTCAAATATCAATTCACAAGAGCGTCTATTAACATTGTAGCTTGGTATTTAGCTTTACAGTGTGGAATGGGACAAACACGGGTTGGCTATGGGACCACCTTCCTCCAACTTCTCTTTTGTGTGTCCATCAAGGAGGAATGCCCGTGAGATAGTGTGCGTGACACCTGCTGGATCAGCAGCGGGCAGTGCATCAGTCTCGGTTGACATTGACGACGCTGAGCTCCGAAACCCTGAGGTTAAGTTTAACTACACTGAAGACCCCACTGTCCTGAGGATTGAGCCTGACTGGAGCATTGCAAGGTAAGCCGTCATGTTGCGTTTTCATTTACTTAGCTGGGTTATGTAATGTTATTTGCTTAGTATCTTGTATTTAATTAATCTATCTTCAGAAGCCATGGTTGGGCTACAAATGGGTACATTTGTAGCCCAACCATGGGTTCTACACAAACTGGAACTCAGTATCTTAATAAATCCCAGGATCTTTTGACAGTTTGTGAGGGGAGCCCAAAAAAACATACTGAACCAAACCAAAAATGTTATTTGTCTAACTGGAATTTGTGAAGTTGATGGATGTTCTGAAAGGCTAGTGGTTTAAGGAAACACAAGGGTTAGGGTTTGGTACTGTATTAAAACAGATATCTGAGCCAACATGTCCTCTTCCTTCGTTGTTGACAGTCCTATTAGGGGCTTGGGATGCAAGAATGGAGTGTTTATTAGGGATGTACTGATGCATCGTAAGAAAATCATATTGCTAGCCATCTATTGAAAATCTTATGGAATTGTGAGTTGAGTATATCGTAACATCCCTAATGTTTATAGACGACATTTAGCCAGAAGAAGCCAGAGGCTAGCAGACAATCGCTGATGGGATCCAGGATTCCACTTTGGCCAATGTATTTTGCTCCTAATGTGCTCCCTGCACTTTGTTGACCTGCTTTCAAGCAAAGCCATCGCAAATGTACTACAAACGGACTACAAATGGGAATCAGACCTCTTCAGACTTCTTCTTCAAAATAAAACAGTCCAGCATTAGCAGGAAAAATTAAAGAAAGCATTCTCAAAGCAGTCTGAGAAGTCTTAAATGCTGGACGAGGGCTCTGACAGCAGGTTTGGATAGAGTTAAATTGATGATGCCTCAAGAGATTTCTCATGTGGCTCAGCCAAGACATTTTTAGTGCAGGAAATGATCAGCAGCAGAGGCAGCTTGCCTGATCTGAAAAATTGGGAGTGTGCGCTTGTCAGATTATACAGCCCATTGATTGTCTGAATGTGATTGGTGATTGAAGAGGCGGCTAATACTGATCAGCTGATGGTGTGTGAGACTGAAGTTCTCTGGCTGATCAAGTGTGTCTCTCAGTTTGATACTCAGATGAGCACAGCATGTCATGCAGTACTGTACATCCCTTCTAAATAAATAAAGACCTTCCACTGCTCTGCATTGAGCATGAGAGGAGCACCACTGCAGAAGCTTTCACATGAAAGCACATTTACTGGCAGGGAGGGAGGGCTCACATATTGGTCTTTATGATGGAGTCTTGTAACACTTGTAAAAAAAAATAACTGTAGCCCTTACCTCAGTGGCTTCTCTCAAGCCATTATGAATGATCATTGATTTTAATCCATTTGGGGTGCATATTTGTTTCATTTTCCTCTCACTACTCCAGTATTAATAACAATCAAAAATAGGAGGATGAGGAAAGTTTGGATTTTGTCACTCCATAAATCAGAAAATACTGTCAAAAAAAATCTGTTTTCACAGTGTTTTTAGGAATTAAATGTTCTATAAACCAATCTATGAATGATATATGAACACACCCCTCTGTAAAGAAACCCCTTCAGAATATAGATTGAAATGAAAATCTAAAGTTTGTTGTTTAAAGTGGAGATTTCTGGCCCAGAGTGAGAAAAACTAATTTTGAGAAAATGTCTTGAAAGGTGAAAGAGAAAACAATAACAAATACATATCCCAATGCAGCATTCCTAGTTGATTATTAATATTAGAAATATTTAAATATGCTAATTAGGCATTATGAGGAATTTAGGAAATCTGACACAAATAGACAATGTGTAAAAAAACAAAAAAACAAACACTTAAATGTGTTTTTTTATGTTTCTTTCAACCAGTCTGAAAGAAGACAAAGCCAGAAGTTGTTGCCTGTAGTGTCTTGCCTTAGTTTAAGCACTGTCTGGATCTTGGATCTCTAAGTGTTTCTTTAAGAGCTGGATGCCAACATGTGAAGAAGGTCAAGCTTTTCCTGGAAATGTTTATGTCTGTTACAAACCACCTGCTGTTATTTGGCTGTGTTCAAAATTTTGCCCAGATTCATGTTTTCATAGTATTATGTTGCCAACCTGTCTGAATAAGCTTGTTAAAGGCAACATATGCGAGGACACCTGCTGTACATTTATACATATATATTCTTTCTATTCTTTCATTCCTTATCTTCTTAATTTATTGTACGATATTAAAGCAGCTAGCTTTCTTTCCCCTCTTTTTACCTGCTTCCCTCCTGTTCCTTTTCTTTCCTCCTCTGTGTTGCTTTCTCTCCTGCGGTGACTCATCAGTAGATAGTGGCAGATAGATGCAGAGCTTGTTAGAGAAGAGTGTTGATGAATCCTGCCCTGCTCCTTTTGCCCAGTAGGACTGGTCGAGAAGCAGCTGAGGCCCAATCACTGCAGTGCACACCCACTGTGAGGGTGTTTGTGCGGTGTGTGTTTGTGTGTGTGAGGCGCTCAAAACTGGGGTTCTGCTTCAGGAAGCTCACTCAGGGGTAAAGATCCCACATAAAAACACATGCACACACACACACACGGACACACCCCACTGACTCCCAGAGTCCCTGATGTTTGGCCCGAGATCCCTCCTCCATCTGGCTGAGAAAACCACAAAACAGCACACACACACACACCTCCCAAATCGCGACTAAACTGTGTGTGTTGTTTCCAGCAAGTGCAAGCTTTAATTTAGCTGATGCGTTTTAACCAGTGCCCTCTGTCACGGTGTCACATGTTGGCGCAGGTAGAAAGTGTAACGAACCAGTGAGATGTGATATTATATTGGTTCCTATCTGCCTCACTGTCTGTCTTTGTGCTAATACATGCCCGCCTGCAGAGTATTATCATTGTGCTTGGTTGATGATAGCAAGAGTGGATGAAAGATGGTGAGATGAGAAAATAAAAAAAAGAGCAAGGGAGGGGGGGTAGAGTGCATTATCATTGTGCTTGGCTGATGATATTCCATTTAGGAAGAAGACAGAGCACTTCAAAAATAAATCAATGAGGAGTGCTCATCTGGGACACAGAGGAAAGATTTTTGGGCAGCGGCAGAGGTTAGAGAAGCAATTTTGGACCTAAATATTCAAATCTCCTCCCAAACCGGCTGGGTAAATAAAGCAGATTAATATGGGGCTTGCCACTCCCTTAGCAAGCACTGCCACGGTTCCTTTAAGCAAGGCACTAAATATCCCTGATGCTCCAGTGCAGCTGCTCAATATTAACTATTGGACAACTGGTTGCACTGACAGCAGCCAGATCTAGATATAAGTGTTCAGGAAACAAGCAGGCAGCTCTCACAGTATCGCCAAAGTCTTTCTGTCCAGTATATTGGCAGAAAATGAATATGTTTACATAGGGAGTGTGTCTTCTTCCAGTTTCTACAGTAGCCCACAACAGATAAACCAAACACTGGCTCTAGAAAGGGTCCTTTCTCATTTTTATGCTAATCCCAGTCTTTTTTTATCCAGTCATATGCTCAGTACTTCCAAAATGTACGCATTTTAGCCCCACCCCTATCGGAGGGGAAAAATTTTGTCACTCTCCGTTAACTTTGTATTTAATGAAGGACCCTCCTCATCAGTTCAGTCTGTTAGCTACTGTGCAGTGAAATGTACTACTAACAAGTTAAGTTTTTACAAAACCCAAAAAATTTTAAGGGGACAAAAGTGGATATTTACTAACATTAGTTTAATAAATGGCTAACATTAACTTGCTAACATAGCTAACATTAGCTTGCTATCAGCCAACAGGGGACATTGTGAATGTGAGATCTCAGTTTCTGCCTCAGACTGATGATCTGCTGATCTTCCTGAAAAAGAAAACATGTAAATGTCAAACTACTACCTAAAGGCCACCGTAGGTTCTACTACATGCGTGGAAAGGGAGGGTGACAGGAGGGGAAATGAATGCCACCAGAAAGGATTCAAATCCACATGCCGTACTAAACATGTGTAGGAAATATTGACTAAGTAAGCTTTAAGTAAGTTAAGTAAGAGCTAACGACTGACATGCTAGAAAGCAGAGAACATGCTAGTACTCGTCAAACACAATAGTTCCCCAAGCCTTTTTTCCATTTTCTCTGCATGCTGCTCTTTATTGCCCCTTTTTGTTTAGTGAAATTAACAATCCTAGCAACAAAATATTGACGAGGAGAAAAAACTCTTTATGCTAGCTAACTTGCAGATTGTTAATTAATTAGCATCAGGTAGCGAGCTTGTTGTTAGTTTAATTTGTATATTAATTACTCACCCTGTTACCTTGAATTCTTCTTCTTGTTTTTCTTACATGCCTCCATTGTAAATAAAAATAGAAAAAAGTATTGGTGAACTGATGAACTGACATAATTTGTATAATATTATCCAAGTCTTTTTTACACAGTCATATGCTCTGTACTTCCAAAATAGATGCATTTTTGCATTTTCGCTAAAACAATTCAAAGCCTCTTTGCATAAACTGTCTCATGCTTGCATTGGCATGCTACCTGTCTGGACTCACAGGAACAAGTATTGAATTCAAGGTAACATGGGGTGAGTCATTTCTATGCAAATGGTAATTTATCAAGTGAAGTATTCCTTTACTGCTGGTGTGACCGAGCAAGTATATGTAGTGACCAAGTATATATTTTATTTATGTCAGCCACTATTTGTCCACTGCTTGAATTTGCCAATGTCTATTTAATATTTATCCTTTTTTATGTCATCTCAACTGGCATTGTCAGTATAACGGTCAACGTGCTGTTCAGGGAAGCTTTAAGCATTCCCTGCTGATTCAAAACTGTTTAAAAAAAATATAACATACAAGACAGATTAGAGTTATGAGAAAAGGAAAACAGAGAGTAGTAGAACGCAAAGTGAGGACAGAGAGGTAAGGGGAGCAGGCAGAGAGAAATACTAACAACAGTGGTTGGATTTCCCCAGCTATCCATGAGAGTTTATCCTGATTGTCTTGTTGTCTGTTCCCTGAAGCATGTACCTGAGCTAAAGAGACTCACTTAGACAAAGAGAGGAGCAATGGGGACAGAGGGACTCAGCACAAATATACATCAAACTGAGGAGGAGAGGGGAGGAGCAGAAAGGAGGCAGAGGACAGGCAGGATTATAACAAGTGCAGTCTTCCGAGTCCCATGATGCATTTGTGGCATTGCCGTAAACATTATTAAAAATCAGTTCATTTCAATGTGGCCTCAGCTCCATTGCTCCTTTATTAATCAGCAGCCTTCATCTCTCTTTTAAGAGCAATAATATAATGCTGATATAAGCAGATGCAGTTTACAGTATTAAATGTACAGGAATTGACGCATAACTGTGCGTTATGCTGTAAAAGACCAGATATACATTAAAATTTTATACATGTCTTACATTCGAAAGAAGTTTAGCTAAATAAAATATGGCGCAGTCCACTAATAGATGAAGGATCCAGGAGTGTATTCCCTCATTGTGAGACTGAAAACTAATTTGCATTCAAAGTGGAATACACTGCAGGAGATTAAAAAAAGTTATTTTGTTGCTCAGTTTGGAGTTCTACAATATTACAACTTAAACTTCTCAACATTAATTAGACTGTGCTCAGCAGAACAGACTTGATTTGTACAAAATTAATTTCACCACATCATGGCAGAGTTTCATGGCACTCAGCCATAGTGAATTGAAGTGTCTCATTTCCAGTTGCTTAGGCTGAATTCGGCTCTTGAAGATTACAGTGCTGTGGTAGAAATGACAAGAATACACTTATCACAAAAAAGTTAATTCTAATTGTATGTTAAAGCAGAAGCAGAGAGGAACTGCTACACCTGTGTCAGCTGTCAAAATACCAGTCAAATAATTGATACCTCTAATAACCGCTACAATCACATCGTACATGATGCTGTTATCCAAAGACGTCTAGGATGAATGGGACCCAATCACCTTAGGCAGTAATGGGCAACCTGCCAGAAGAGGAAAACACTCTAGCTGAGAAGAATAGCCAGAATCTTTTTGTCCACTAACAATGCCAGAGATGCTATGTCCACCTTTATCATTTACTCCATGTCCTCCCTATCATTACCATTTGTTGTCATTGTAAGTCTTCCTGGATTAGAGTGAGAGATGAATGTCTAGTGTTAGCCAGCCAGACTCACTATACAGGACATTAAGAGGCTCTGTCTCTGCCTCGTATCACCATATCACTTACTCCGCTGTTGGTGCTTTTACACGAAGTCATTCTGGATAAGTGTCGGATTAATGTCTGCAATGAAAAGACACCTGCATTTTGCAGAAATCAATGGCAACACATGGTAACCCACCAAAAGTAATGTGCTTTATTATCTATCTGCGGTGGATGGTTGAAGAGGGTAGTCTCTGAGCTGCAAGTCGAGCCAAGGACTCAGGCTTGTCCATTGCCTTAGTGAGTGGCATGATGTAACTTTTTATTCATTGCCTGTATGGCCTTCATAATGGCCTGCAGATGTGTTGCCTGGATTAGTTGCTTGATCCTGCAGGGATACAACTTCCCCTGATTTAGCAATGACTCAGACTCCCACAAGGAAGTCCGACCTTCCTTTTTGGGGAGGTAGGACTAAGAATACGCTGCACCATCTTAAGTGATGTGACCGGTGTAGAGACAGAAGTGGTTTCCCGCTCTAACCATCACATCATAATCCTAATCAAAATTTAGAAGCAGTGGATCATTGTCAGAGTCATCACTCATCCACTTGCAGCAGCACAATGTAAAATACTCCCAATGTTGGTGTTAAATGGCATAAAGTCCAAGAGATACTTTATGTCTGCAGACATGCAAAATTACTCAAAGCCATCAAAGTTATTTTGAATCCTTGAAAAATGGTGAATAAAGTGCAAAAATATTGAGTAAATGGATGAAGAACCGAGGGAGCATTTTTTAGGGCTAGATATGTTCTGGACATCACAGTGTGTAGGCCTGCAAAGACAGCTTGACAAGATATAACAAGATGTGTGTTTTTCATTTGTTTAAAGTAGTGCTGTCAAAGTTGACATGACATGATATGACAATGATGCATTAGCGCAAATTTGTTTAAACAATACAAATCGTTTTGACACATGAACCTAGTTCTGCTTGTCTTGGATAAAGAAACATTGGATTTTGAATGGCCGGTTCAGCTCCAAAGCCCTGCAAGATGGGTCTGTTGAAAAGACCAAAGTTATTTGCAGTTAGTCTTGTTATGAAGTGAGTTACCATTACTACACATCCAGCCTTAAATACCAGATGCTAGCCAAGCAAACAGCTAACGTAGACAGTCCTAGACAATGTCTAGCTTGTGGCAGGCCATTAAACATTGTGAAGGTCGAGAGTCTGCGGAAATAACCACCATTGTATCAGAGATATGATAAAAAGTTTAAATGAGAGGCCTAGTTTGAAGCTTTACCTTGCCGTTACAGGTTCCAGATATTTAAAAACAGAAAAAGAACAACACAGAAGGGAGACAAGTCCGTCTACAAAATAGAGAGTTCTGAAGTGACATTGAGCCATCCCCTACTTTACCAGTATCTCCCTGCAGAGAGTGGATACCTCAAGAGAGTGGACTTCAAAACACATATTGAAGGTGTAGATAGTGGAGGCAGCAGTCAGTTGCAGGGATCTCTGAGCAGAGAATTAGATGCATCACACTCCACATCCATTCCGCAAGATGCCTACGGAGATAGTCCAACTGTGGGTGTTGGCCATGGGTGTTTGAACTACACACCTCACCAAGGCCCAAAATATCCATTGAGTGCCCACAGCATGTTATCAAAAATGCTTTTGTGTCCAATGTGCAGTAAGGGAGCTGCATATTGTTTATGACTTTTTCAAGAAACAAGTTTTTATCTTTGCCTTTTATTTCACAGACAACAGTATGAGAGACTACAGTATATCCCCCTCCAGGCAGTGAGAAACTTGCAGGAAGACACACAATAGGGATTCTTACAAACTACATTTCCAGAGGCACAGATAGCTGAGGCAGCAATGAAGGTCTCCTAGCTGAAAACAGAGTAGAGTACTCAGAGGTTGTAACTGCCACTGTAAAACAAGGTAGACATCTAGAAGGTAAGACCTCTTTCATGAAAACCTCATAAATCCAGTTTAAGTGTTGCAGTGAAAGGCAAATACTAACTCCATTGTCGTTACAAGTGGCAAGTGTCCGCCTATAAAACAGTTTTTATTTTTTCCAGTGGCCTTCATGATCATTTCTCAGCACTGGGAATCTTGCATTGTTGGGGGTCATGAAAAGAAACAAGTTCAGGTCATTTTGAGTCAGACCAACATGGGATACCACTGATGTGTAGCTAAACTTGCCCAGATGTTGCGTCACAAACTCCAAAACATTGGCCAACTGTTTCAAATCTAAAACAATTTACAGTCTGAGTCATGGAGAAAAAAATGACTTCTTCTAAGAAGTCGAGACGTTGTTACACCAAGAGGGTGAGAGTTTGCCTTCACACACTACTCACCAACAAAATGCAGCTCGGGGCTTCAGCCAAGTTCTAGCATTGTTATTTACTGGATTCAGTCCAGTGGCCTTCACTTACTCAAGGCAAACACATACTTACTGTGGATAGAGTTGTGATTAAAGTATGTAGACTATCTCTGTGGATCTTTCCCCTTCACTCAATTTCTTACTCTGCCTCTTACTCTCTCTCTATGCCCCTTTTCTCTTTCACTTCCACACATATGCTTCCTACCTGATACCCAGGGCCCTCGCTAAATTTTTTATATTTTAATTTTAATATTAATAGCCTCCACCTTCTAGTAGGTCCAGTAGGTTGTTATCAGGAGATTCAATGGGCTACTATTTTGATGTGTATTGTTGCTATGCCTTATAGTGGCTCGAGAAATTATGAACAACGCCAATGCGCAGATGATGTTCCGCAATATGAAAGTAAAGGGGGAAGAAAGGAAAGGGACTTTAAAGGGTGGGTGGGTGTGGGTGGGTCAAACAAACCCAGGACTTTCACTCAGGAGACTTTATGTCCCATGTGAAAAGACAAGTCAATGATGTTATTGAATGTAACATCACTTAACTGCTGTGTGTCATGCATTTACATTAACATGACTGTCACTTCCGTTACTCACATGCATTTATTCCTCCTTTTAAACTATCCTTTATATTAAAGCCGAAAGTTCAAGAAGTAGTTTTGTCGTGTAAATCCCACCGTACAGCCATAGAATGAGCTGATAACGACCTACTGGACCGACTAGAAGGTGGAGCAGGCCTCTACTCGGCTAACTGCAGATAATGCCCATTCAGCCGTGTGATATAATTTAAAATGGGTGTATTAATTATGCGCCTGATCATTTTCCACGTTTACCAACCATATCTCACAATGGTGTGACAACGATGTGGTTAAGGATTGGTTAGGTTGAGGCACAAAACCAGTGGGTCACTGACTTATGGTAGAGGCACAAATATCAAGGAAAAAGTTATCAAATCCACCTTATCTGCAAGTCTGAAACACTCCGGGTGTGGTATCACGTGCAGAGGATGGAACAAAACCAGGTCACAGCTGGAACGCATCACAGCGGCACCCACTGGAATCCATGGCCTGCATTTCCTCACCACCACGCAAGCACCGGGATTAGGTTTCGACCTGTCAGTTTCTTCCTTGCTGTGACAATCATTTCTTTTTGAATGCTTCTCTGTTGTTGTCCATGGACAGAAGGAGCTCCATTTCTCACTCTTTAATTAAAGAAAACCCCAAAGCATTTGAATACTAATTCGAACATTTTCAAGTTTAGAAGCCTTGAAGCTTTTGGGTCAGTTTTCCTTTAACATGATGAGGAAATGTAGTTAATTAATGTACCTGGGAAGTTTCAAGGAGATATGAGCCACTACCCTACACCTTGTGCATCACACAAATGAAGCACCTCATTCACTGGAAATGACCTGTTAAGAAAATCCAGGCAGGGAATAATGTTTGATAATGTTTTGCAGTTACCAATCACAAATACTACTGAATCAGACAGGTATCCTTCAGGAGAAGGACTTGACTACCTGCTGGGCATTTCTTCTTCTTCCCTTCTTACTCTGTTCTTCTTCTGTCTCCTTTCTTCTGCCCCGTACAGCGGTGGGACTCTGCTGACAGTGAGCGGGACCAACCTCGCAACCATCCGAGAACCAAAGATCAGAGCCAAGTATGGGCAGGCAGAATCCTTTCATGTGAGTATTGATATGAATGACATATACACAAGACATACAATATGAACAGACACACACAGTACAAGCACACAGACTCCATATATTCTCCACACATTACGTACTTGAAAATGATTCTCACTCTGTAACTCAGTGAAAGGTACATCGCTGTGAATGAAGGCTGGCTGGAGTGACAACACAAATATAAGACCACACAAGAGCATCTAACAAAACGGACAGCAGCACAATAGTCGTTTTATGTCAATTATCTTTGTTTATAATTGTTGGAAGCCAAACTTGTAATTGAAAATAATATTTCATAAACGTCCAGCCCCACAGTACTTATATTAACTGACAAATACATTCAGACACACACCCCTCTGCTTACACAAGAATATCTGCAGACAACTCCTTGTTTGGTTCTGCTGAAGGTGGCAGACAGTCTGTCTCTGTGTGTTGCTCACGTCTGCCATCTCTACAGCTTCAGACATCTGACGCTACCTCAGGCCACATAGCTTTTCAAATGTCACCACACCACATGAGTGTTTGTGTCACTTAAAGAAGGAGACAACATGAGAGAGGCTGTGTGAGAGAGAGAGAGAGTGAAAGAAGGAGAGAGAGAAATTGTTTTGGGGAATAAAGACGAAAGGAAAAAAAAATCCATGCAAAACCTAAAGTCCCATTTGAAAAGTTGAAGAGTTTCATCAATTCTATAGATTCACTAAGCACTTTGGTGATTGTCGCTCTGAATTGAAGCTCTTTAGCTGTCAAGGTTAAGAACTGAACTTCAAACAATAGTGAAGCACTTCAACCTGCAGATAAAGCTGTCATTTATTGAGGCAAACCGCCTGCACGGCACATCCCACACAGCCCTTAATCAAAGTGCTACTTTGCACTTAAAGGACCATGTCGATGTTTTTTAAATGTTGTCGCCCATTTACTACGAACCCTGAATACTGAAATGAAATGTCATTTTCTAAAGCATACCATGGTGTTTTTAATTTTTTTTTAATGCATTTTTTTTCTGGCCTTCCTGACAGCTTCTCTTATTCATTGCATTATTTCATGACAGCCAGCTTGCAGAAACTTTTTTTTAGATGTGCAATCCATCACAATGAACACCATGTCTGCTGATACATTCTTTTTGTCAAAGTGGCATTACTATTGTATTGCAATGCAATTGAATGCATGAATTGATTTGAAATATCTGTGTTCAGACTCGGCTTGATGGAATAGCACTGCAAGTTACGTTGTCAGAAAATAAAACATGAAGGCAAAAAGTAATTATGTTATTTAATATTTGCATTTTTCTTAGTCATGAGTGTGTTCTGCAGGTTGGGGTTGCTCTCTTTATATATAGGGGTAGGGGCGGGAGATTAGAACATTAGACTGTGATGGCCATTCCTGTGCAATTATGTCTCATAGGTTGTTGCAGCAATTTCTGGGTTGTTACTGAGATTTGCACCCAAGAATTGATAAGAAATGTTCTGTAAGAAATCTCTAGAATACCGCATTAAAACAGCAAGACCTTGAGAAAATAACATCTAAAAATCCACAACGTGATTTGGTCTCAAAAATGTTTGGCATTTGGAGATTTATGCAGGAATTGTATTTTTGAATGCACAGCACTTCTGTTCTGGAAACTGCCTGTTATTGTCAATACACCGAAGGAAAGCGTACATTCTCTGAATGCTCTAGGTCTTTAGTTTGTGGTCGTACAGTTTCATGAGGCTGTGATTATCTCCCTCTCATTATTATCTCACTACAATGAAAAGGCTACTATGTGGACTTACATCGTC
>CAFUXE010000809.1:296545-318054 GCA_903364295.1 Serranus cabrilla | reverse complement strand
TTTTTCTTTTTTTTTTTGAACAAAATGTCATGTTGAATATCGGAGCGATGCGATGTGATGGCGGGGGTGGTGGAGTTAGTCCTTCGTCTGACAATAGCCGAAGAAAAAATAGAGCTGTCTGTTCCGATCTCCTCTGCCATGTGTGTGTGTGAGTGTGAGTGTGTGTTACTACATGTACAAGTGTTTGCGGTTCCTATGTTTGTGTTTATGTGTGTGCGTGTGCTGTATGGAGCGCTGCAGAGAAGGGCACAGCTGTAGCATAATAATATTCCCCATGTAGAATGACCTACATACAGGGGACCCCATTGGGTGTCCAGACACACTGGGCTTATGTGTGTGTGTGGGTGCACAGAAAGAACTGCTGTGTGTGCGTGTGTGTGTCAGTGTGTCCCTTCAGATGCTCAGCTGTGTGTTGGCAGCTGTGTGCCTCCCTTGAGTTTTCGAAGAAACTTGTTTGTTGTTTTGGCCTTCAGCTTTTTAAGTTCCTCCATCAGTCCTTCAGTCTGTCAGGAGAATAAAAATAGACAAATGCCTAGAAAATGTGTCACCAACTTATTATTACTTATACTTGTGCTGCAGTCAAGTCATCTGAGGATACTTTCCCCCTAGATAATTATACCAGATTTAGCAGTGACCCCTTATGAGATGCTAAATAGGAACTTGCAATGAGGGGCAACAAAGGAACCGTCTGCCTCCAAACATCCCGTCATAGGGATACATTGACATGCTGCACATTCAGTATGTAAGCATGGATTTTAGGGTGACCCAGGCATTCTGTCCTATATAATACAAACCTGCTAGTCCTTAACCTTTAAAGTCTCATTAATATTCAAACTAAGGCCTCATAAGACCACAAAAGTTTGCCTCAAATTCAGATTTCAATAGTTTTTTCAATAAATATCTTCTGGTCTTTGTCTCCTACACACTACTTGGTGATCTTCTGTGTTTCTGAGTTTGCATGTTCTCCCCGTGTCAGCCTGGGTTCTCTCCAGGTTCCTCCCACAGTCCAAGGACATGCAGCTTAGGTTTAAGTGGTGAATAAATTTTCCATAGGAGTGAATGGGAGCGTGATTGACTGCCTCTATGTGTCAGCCCTGTGAGAGTACCCTGCCTCTTGCCCAATGCCAGCTGGGATCGGCTCCAGTGACCCAAGTTTGGATAACAATTTAGGATAATGGATGTAGGACCGTTTTCAGGGGAATGCGGTCAAAAAGGATTTTTAGTTACGTTTTCTCAGCATCCCAACTTCTGAAATGTATGCTTCCTGACTAGGTTTGGCAATTGTTTCTATTTTCAAATCATCCAATTTGGATACTCGAGATAGGCAATCAAATTGCCAGTCTGACAGACACGCTCCATTGAAAACATAGTATTGGCACAGCAGCAGAATTATTCCGTTTCTGTTTGCATCGGAGGGCAATTTTAACAAGGGAAACACCCGTCGGTATCTGCTCTCAGCGGCTCAGGTTCTGGAGTGGTCCCTGCTGGCCATTTCCCCCTTTGGCCTCCATCCACTGCATTCCTTCAACCTTGAATATATACCACAGAATATCAAAGTCAGCCAAAACACTAAAGTAGATCCTCGTCTATAACAGCCTACTTTGGGACATCATTGCTGCTGTTGTGAACTCAACTACATTGCAAAACAGGTAAAGAGAACCAGATCGTTTCTGAGGATGCCAGAGCTGAAATAGCACTTCATGTCACTGTTGTGTTAAATGATGGTGCAAGACAAAGGAAGAACAACAGATTTTGCAGCTTCAAACTCTTCTCTCTGGGTCATTAAGCGATAGTTCAGGATCTTGGACATTAAGTCGTGTGAAATACTTGCCAGTAGTGTAACGGATTGCTAATCTAACAGCTTTCTTGCTGAGCTTTGATGTCGGAGTTCTGACCAGTTAAGATCATAGATCGGCTGCAGTGTGAAGTGATATTAACACTCACTGTCATTGTATTTACTAGCTTTTTCAAGAAACAAAACAGTCCAAGGGAAGTTGGTTTCTGATGTGCACAAGGATCATTGTTTTGCAGTGGAGTGAGTGACCGTTTAGTGTACATTTTTACAGTTTAGTGGAGTAAACCTTGCAGTTTTGTGACCCTGCCAGCTCGCTGGTTAATATCTATGTTACGATTAGAACCGGTCAGAACTCTGAAACTGGAGCCCCAGATGTAAGCTATTAGCTTTGCATCCACTACACTACTGGCATGTGCAGAATTTGAGGCTCAAACTGAAAAATACATTTTTTAAACCATTAAGACTGATAGGATCTCCACATAACAGGTGGCAAATTTCTCATTGAATCTCCCTCTTTGCACCCTGATCATGTCCATGCAGCTAATTGGCTGCTTAATCTTATACAAGCCAATCTAATTGTCTCGACTATTGCAAATTAAATTTGTAGGTATTGCCTACATTGATATTGATGTAACAGCTTCTCTATTTCTTTAAGTCAGACTTTGAAGCCCTTGTAAGTGCACTTCCATGTTAACATTATCAAAGTGCATAATCACACCTCATTTTAATCGGTTATCAACCCCCCCAGTGGATAGCTTGATTTGATGGATTCCAGCACTGTGAGTTTCTTCTCCCTCTCTTTGAGACTCACTGAGCTTATGTAAATGTAGTTAGTCAGAAAAAAAAACATAACATGTGTTTGACTTCCCATAATTACCAAGACTCCTTGGGGAGAGATTTAAATACTGGTGATTACTTTGTTTGATTACTTACACTGTGTGTGAGTATGTGTATGGTGTGTGTGTGTGTTCTGGGTGTCTTCAGTGTTTTGTGTGTGTGTAAAAGGCTGTCTGCCTACCTCCACAGCACTGCTTTAACCTTGTTCACAGCGTTCACTCTCTGACCTAAATCAGTTTGTTAAAGTTGACAGTGATAAATGAGGACATTAACGACAAAATATCTCTTTTAAAGGCCAAATAGTTGTCCTAAATATGGCAACGAATGCAGAAGGAAGGTGAGACATTCAAAGTTAGCTTGTGAGATCTTTATTACCGAATCCTCTGAAGCTGCTCCCCTGAAGGCAAGACTTGAAAACCTTTCCTACAAGAAATGTTCACAGCAGTTGAGGTGATGTAAGCCGCCCCCAAGTAGAAGCCTGTCAAAGATCAGCCTGTTTAGTGCGAGTACAGAGCAGATGAAAATTTAATGATCCTTGTGGGAGAAATCGGGTCAACCAACTTCTCTTTCATCAGACCACCAACTTTCAATCTCTTTAGACCACCTCATCAAACCTGGAGAAAAAAACAGGTAGTGGTCTCCTGGTTTTTTTATGTCTCTGACTGAAGAAAATTTAAAAGGGGAAAGAAAGTAAGTACTAATTTCCTCTCCCTGGACGCCTGTGGTGGAGCTGCCTCTGAGCATTCAAACTTGTAACTGTACGGAGTCACTTGGAGGCAAATGAGAAAAACATATTGCAGAGATCCTATTTTTTTCCTGCTAAACTAAATAGTTCCTCTCATGTATCTAACATGTAAGACCAGATGGGCAAAAAAAAAAATTTAAATTGTTCCAGTTGAAAATCTTCAAAGGATAAACAGGTCTGTTTATATTTAAAAAGAAAAAAAAGTTCAAGCAACTGATTTTTAAGAATAAAGGGTTTTGTCAGGACTGAAATGTGTTAATCAGCATTAACTAGTGTTGATTTAAATACATTTCTTGCCCCCAAAAAACATGGAACCAAATAAGATTCCAAAAGAGTTGTGGTAAAATGTAAATAAAACAAAATCATCTTTTTTGGGATGTATTTAATTGAAGCCTGTGCAGAGGCAATATACTTTATCTTGTAACTAATAAACCTTTTTGAAAATATAAACTCTGAATTCTGATTTTGGTGCAGTCTGTTTTTCTTTGTGTTTTACACCACAAATCAATGTTTTGGTAATTGAGGTTTCTTGCTAACACATGTATGCACCTTGTATTTATAGACAAATTAAAACTCACCTGGAAGAAAACATGATTGCTTTCAGAAAACTGATCCAGACAAAAAAAAAGTTCACCTAATTTTCACCTGTAAAAGAAATATTGAAAACGTTGTTTCGCATAACATGTGTTGTCTGTTTGTGTGTCTGTGTTCAGATCCGAGCTGGTGGGTTCGAGTACTCCCCCGGGACTCTTCACATCTACTCCGATAGCCTGCTGACACTTCCTGCCATTATCGGTATCGGAGGGGGCGGCGGCCTGCTGCTGCTGGTCATCATCGCTGTGCTGATTGCCTATAAGAGGAAGTCGCGGGACGCTGACCGCACCTTGAAACGTCTGCAGCTCCAGATGGACAACCTTGAATCCAGAGTGGCCCTGGAGTGTAAAGAAGGTAGGCAATGGAAACAGTGTGTATGAGCTTTTGTTAGTCAACTGCCACACAAAACACTGTTACTTTAATCGTGTAATTCTAACTAAATTCAGTATTGAGACTCGAGCAGTTTACTTTTTTTTTTGTTCCTGTCACATTTTACTCAATGTGGCTTTGCTTTTTATTGCAATATACAAGTCCTAGAAGTTTGGAGAACTCCTTTGTGCTGAATATCAAAGTAATAAAACCTATATTAGTCTGCAATGCCAAGTGAGTTTGCTATACAAGATGAGAAGCAGGTTGAGGTTTTATGCACCTGGTTGAAATGTTATCACAGGATTGAATGCGTTATCAGCAGTTATCACCCTTATAGGGAAGACGTTAGAATCAGCCTGCTCCACCTTCTTGCATGTTCAGAAGGTTGTTGTCAGCATCATAAATGGCCTGCTATATGCACGTTTGTTGTTAGGCACTGACCTCTGGTGGCTGTAGTGATTATTACAGGCACGAAGGAGGAAGTGATGCCTTAAGGAGGAAAAATGCCTTAATCACAGGACTTCCATCCAGGAGACGGGGGTTTGAATGCCATGTAAAAGTGTGTGACAGAAAAAGTAACTTCATTATGTAATTGTCCCGACATGCATACATTCAATAACATGAGGTATTTAGTTTTTCTTTAGCATAACCATGTTGTTTTCGCTAATAAACCTAAGAAAACTGCAAACAGCCATTTAAATCTATTATGACAACCTTCTGCAGATATAGTAGGTGGAGCAGGCACGTTCTAACTCATACGTATGAGGTTGATAACTGCTGATAATGGCCATTCAATGAGCAGATAACTTTAAAAACATGGGCTTCATGATGTGATTATGCAGACTGAAAAGTATCAGAGGACATTTCTATAGAATGACTTCCAAAGGGGAATGTTATAGCCCGAGAACTCCTGTTGAGACGGAGAGATAGTTGATAGAACGGTGAATCAAAGTTGGATGCCGCTGTCATCACTGACAACAGGGTTCCTGCAGGGTATGCTCACTGAGGCAAACGTATAACTGTGACATAGCTGAGTCATAGCAAAAAAATAGTAACACCACCATCACCACAGAAGGAAGCAAACCACATGATGTTGTACGTGCAGCATAATGTGTCGCATCGCCATACTGCCATGACACACAGACGGGTGACAGATAAAGGGAAAACAATGTATACATCGCTTCAAAGCTCCTTTTCATGGATGTTTTTGGTCAGCAGTGAGAGAGATGTGATACGAGGTCAAAGCAACAAGGGGGTTGTTTTTCAGAGAAATGAGAGGTAAAATGAGTGAGAGGTAAATGAGAGAGAAACATTTGGACAGGAGACAGACTGGGCTGAGAGGGAGATGATGAGGTCGGGGTTTTGGTAACAGAGTGTAGATGACTGATGTAAGGACAGCACAGGTGTTTACACTCGATATAATGACACAGACACACACCGCCATGGGACAGGGTTATAATATGATTACACTACAGACACAGTCAGAGCTCCATCAGCTGCTGAGGATCATTAATTTTGCCAACAAAAATCTTCAACAGCAGTTTCAGGGTGATCAGTGCATGAAATATTCAGAAAATCATTTTTAACGTTAGTGCTTTTCAAGAACTAGAAACCCCTGTTCTTTCCTCAAAGACAAACCACGCAGTATGTGAGTTAATAGAAAAAAAAATGAAACACTCCGTTTTCCAGGAAATGAAGCATGGCCTTATTTTCACCCCGCCCCGCCTGCTGTACTCCCAGCTGGCCTATAGAGACGAGACAGTGTGTGTGGGCGGAGGAACAGATGAAGTGGGCGGTCCGCCGCGTGTGTGTGTGATAGCAAAAGTAAGCGTGAGGGGTCGGCTCCGCTCTAAGAGTCTTGAGGGGAAGAGACAGGGGACGTTTGGTTCAGTCATCCATGAAAAGCAGACATCGCACTGTACACTGGCTTCCAAACTAGCATATTAGCAGTCATGGGTGATTAGTTACACATTAGAACGAACAACGGCTGACTGGCAAGTGTCACTTTTTGGTTCAGGGGAGGTAATATAGATGTTTTTGAGATGCTTTCTCATATGGAAAAGCATAGCCATTTTTTTACATCTTAATGTAAACACACTCAATGATTTTCACACTTCTCAGACTTGTGTAAATTAAGGTCTTTTTTCCCAAGAAAGACCAACCAGACTCAGTGTTTACTAATGTCATAACTCTTAACAGGCTAAACTGAAATCATGTTGCAGCTACAGGTGATAATGAGATATTAATTATTGTGAAAATAACATATGTCTTCCTGCTTTTACCAACAGTCAGTTTATTATAAAATAGTGGGGAATGCACATGATTTTATTCCATGTATTATTAGTTCTGCACATCTTTGCCATTCTGATTGCTTACTTTGAGCTTTGTTTGACACATCATGATCTATTATTTTAATGAACCTTACAACCACTTTAAAGGCCAGAATGATGTCAGTTACATCCTTCGCTTTGCCTGCGTTTGAGTTTCGATGACAAAGAAGTGGAAGGTATGGAAGATGGAAGCAAACCTCCCCTCTCTTCTTCTTCTTCACTTAATTTACCTACTGACCTTTCACTTTTCTTTCTTGTCGTCCTGATCACTTTCGTCCTCTGTCCTCGGAATTTCCTTTCCCCTACCATCCTCACTTCTTTACCTCCTGATCTTTTTTCTTCTTCTTTTTTTCTTCTTCCCTTTTATCTTCCGTGCTTCCTCTCCTCTCCATCTCTCTAGTGGACCAAACAGTCCAATAACAGCTGGGAGAAATTATGCATGAAAACTCATCCGTCGCTCTCTTAATAATTATCCACTCATGCAATTAATTGACTTTCCTTTCCAGGAACTTTGTTTTCTGTCTCCTGGTTCTCCTTCTCTCTCCCCGAGCTAGCTTTACCTTTTTTATTTCATTATGTTTGGGTCTTTTTTGGACAAGCAAAGATTGGATTTGTCGGGGCTAAGACACCAAGGAAGTAATTCAGCTCACTACATTTTTCAGCTCTGTCTCTCAAGTGTTATCTCAGGATTTACTCTGTGTGCCTATACAGTCCTGGTTATGCACAAAAATTGTAGAGAAATCACATTGCTGCTCCTTGAACCACAAATAATTACATGTGCTGTGCTTAAAGGAACAGAATTGGTGATTCTGGATCTATTATTAGTCTATCTGTCTTCTCTTAGTCTTCTTGCCTTTGTGGGCCTAATTTCACATCAAAGCTGGGCATCATATAATTTCTGAATCAGCCTCCAACTTCTGCTTTTTTACTAGTGTTACCTGGGCTCGTCTCGGTCTCTTGTCATGTTGGAATCTTGGGCTCAGGCTCAGCTGTTGGTCGAGTTGTTTCTGGTTGTTGATCCAGGATGTGTTGTCCGGAATGTTTCCTGATTGGCTAATTCTACCAACATGATATGTCAGATTAGTTTGATGTTAAAAGTTAGATCAATCTTGTTTACAGACAAATTATTTTTGTCCATTCTAGGTTTTTAATCACTATGTTGGCACTAGAAAGACACTATCGCCAATTATGGTCTTGAACTGGACTCAGTTTTCTCTAAACTCTGACTAGACTCGGGCATGACTGTTTTTGGACTTGGTCTTGACTTGCACTCAACTGGATCTGGTCTTGGACTTGACTTGTATTTGATTAAGTTGAGCTTGACTAAAGCATTGGTCAAGGGTCTACTAGCTGGGCTTTGAGACAATTTATACAAACTACTACTCCTAAAACCACAAGGCAATCTACATGATTATTGTCATTTCACAACCCGAGATAATGCACGATAGCACAAACACAAAAATCTGGTACATTCAAGATGGTTATTAACCATCCCTCACCTTGTCACCTTTTCTATTTGTCTATTCTTCGTAGCTTTTGCTGAGCTTCAGACGGACATCCATGAGCTGACCCAGGAGCTGGACGGAGCTGGGATTCCCTTCCTGGACTATCGGACTTACGCAATGAGGGTCCTGTTCCCAGGCATCGAGGACCACCCTGTGCTCAAGGAGATGGAGGTACGGGTCAGTACACCACCAACCGAGCTCGAACTGAAACAAACTCACCATTAATAATCAGTTCCAGTAGAACCATCAACTAAACTTTTGTACTAATAAACTAACATCAAAGGTAGAAAAAGTAGTAAAATTTAGATTTAATGGCAATTTGCTACTGAATATCCTTGTAGCCATTATCTCATGACAGGTTTCATCAAAGACAATAGGCCTCTCCAATCACCCAATTTGACTGTAGTCTGCATACTGAATAGACATTTATCAGCCCACAAGTTTGGGGGAGTAGGGGCCTGCTCCACCTGGGAGGCCAGCAGGTTGTTATTAGCCCATTGACTGGGCAACTTTATTAAAGAGTGTTATGTCGAGGACATCAACCAAGGCAATAGGATCAGTTACACAATACCTTTTATAATTTTCACATTTATGTGCCTTGATTTCACTTTTTCGCATATTTTTTATGATGCCTACCCCATAACTTTTTAGCCCTAACCTTAGAGAAGTAGCTTTGCTGTGAAAATCAAACAAACCAGCGGCCTTTTTCAGTGCGTAAAACCTAAATTAATCAAGAGTGAAATGTAACGGAACACAGAGCAAAAGCTATCGTTCCTATTTGTCTGGGCTGATAACGACCTGCTGCCCTACCAGCAGGTGGAGTGGGCACCTACTGGACCATATGGGTATGGGTTGATAAGCTCAGGTAAACGCCCATTTAGTACTCCGACTAAGGTCAAATCAGGTGCTTCAAATATGATTTGAGGCAAGAGGAACTCAGCCATGATTCACCTTAAAGCAACCATACAACCTAAATTGTCTGTGTTGATGTATTCAGCTTGTCTCGATGAATGCAAATTAATTTTCAAGAGCCTTACTATCATCATTAGTTTGATCTCATGGGACAGATGCCCACCATATGCTCTTGATGTAGGAAAGCAGAGTTTGAAAGTGAAAATTGCTTGACTGAAAAGAAAAGCTTTGTAAGAATTAGAAGGTAGAGAGATGTAAGAAAAAAATAGTGCATAGCAAAAAATGAAGCAAAAGATGAAGGGAAAGAGGATTATAGCAGAGAGGGAGAAATAAGACTCGAGGTTACTGGGATTCTTCCTTGCATTATACATCACTGTTAAGTTATTAATTAAGCCAGTACATGCAACCACCTTGCCAGCACAGCCGAATGGAGATAGTGCGCCCGATTTATGAAGACATTTTTACCGCTGAGACCAAGTGAAGTACAATTAATAGTGTGTCAACATAAACTACTCTCCTCCAAAGCTCCAAACCAGAGAGCCAAGTTTGTAATCAGTGGTATCATTAAGATGTAGAATCTGGTGCTGCTCCATTGACTTTGATTGGAGCGCTGACTTTTTGGAGTCAAGGAATAATTTGTTTGACCTTTTACAGCTTCATTTAATCGTTCTAATCCAGAAAGTGGATTTATATTCCTAGAAGAAGAAGAAAAAAAAGCCCTCTGGGCGGTCTCATAGCTGCCACGACTTCCTTTTTTGATTCATTCTTAGTGATTCATCCTCTCTTATTCTTGGCTAGAAGGAGCAGTAGTGATTACTTAAATACAGTCGAATTATCCTTGGATAGAGGAAAAAGCCCATTGTGGCTTCCAGCAGAGACTATAAAGCCATAACTAATAAAGCTAAAACTACTGATAATGCAAAATCTGGAAGAATACAGGGGAGATAGAAAGTCTTGACCAAGAGGAATGTAGCAGAGGGCAAACCAGCTTGGTTTACTGCAGATTCATAAAGTTTTGTGAGAATATTCAACAGCATTGTTTTATTGAATTTAATTAGGTTAAGTTTTAAACAACATTGCGGAGTTATAAATAACCGAGATGCCAGAAACGCAAATGCAGTTTTTATTTGTAGCCTTATAAATGTTCACAACCTGTTGATACCGTATGAAAATGAGATAGCAGCATAGAGTATGAAATGATGATCCAATGTGTGAAACGGATAGTAGTCAATTTTTTTTTACTTTTTTGTCGCACTTTCAAACAGTAAAGGTGAAAATAAAACGCTGCTAGCATGGAAGCTAATCTAATGTATCTTCCATGGAGTATTTGAGCGGGGTACAGATACAACAGGGACTTGAATTAAATCATGTGCATTTAGTTTGACCACCAGGAGTGGACAGGTTTTGAATCTAGCACACTACAGAGCTGCAGAGGACTGTTCGCTCCACACACACACACACACCTCCATCAGCTGTTGTTAGAGGACGAGGGATAGTACTCACTAACTAATATTGGTTATGCAGAATATCAAATTGTTTTATATATATTGCAAATATGTTTTTGGATTATTATTATGGATGAATTTATGTAAGCAGCATGTTACTGTCGTTGAGGTTGGGCTCATTTTAACTACTCAACATTCTGTTATTTCTTATCACTTTAAATCGATCATGTTAAATCTTCAAATCTGAAAAGTAACTAAAGCCAGAAGCTAAATGAAGTGGAGTAAAAAGTAAAAAATATTTGCCTCAAAATGTCACTTAAAAAACCCTCAAAAATATAAATAAGAACAGTGCTTGAATGAAAGTTCTTGGCTATATTCACCACTGAAAATAACACAGGAATAAACATGGGGAGATTTATATTTCGCTTTACAGAAACTTTATCGAATCCTAGTTTTGTGCCAAACAGGAACTGTATCCAAACATGTAACTGCAAACTTGACCCATTCTTATACTGAACTGCTATCATCTACAGATTCACATCAGCTCATGTCTTTGCTGACTATTTCTCTGTGAAAGCAAGTTAGTGTCTCACATAAATTTGCCCAGCAGCTTTTATCAAACCAGGCTGCCTAAAATAGCTCCTAAAATATCTCATTTTCTCACTTTTTTCGCAATAAAAAAAAGGACTACAGTACATGACAGTGTGCTGAGGGTGTCCCCTGATGCACATACAGTGCAGCTTTAATTTGAGGTGTCAGGCAGGCAGAGAGGTAAAGGGATCTTACGTATTTTATAGTTCTGTCTAGACTTCCTTCCTCTTCCCTCTGTATTTCCCCGAGGGGTTGCTGCTGTAATCCAATGGCCTGTGTAAACTAACGCTCCTAGCTTTATTGCTCTGTGTGACTGCTCTCTTCCCTAAGCTAGACAGCCACACTACACACCGGCTACGCTCTCTCACACACACACACTCACGCTACTACCCTTTCCTAACTCTCTCTTTGAAATCGGGTAAAGACTCTGCCCGTACATGCGTCTCCATCTGTCTCTCTTTCTTCTTCTTCTTCTCTCTTTTGCGAGCACACATCACTCTCAGTATCCACCCCAGAGGCCCGAGAATCTCATTTAGCACTTTAGAGAGAGGCCCAGACACTTTATTATCGCAGGAAGAGAGAATAGACGTTACAGTGGTACAAAAGGATGACAACAGAGAGAGGAAGAGAGAGAGGTGGGAACGGTGTGTGTGTGACACACAAAGCGAGCAGGAGAAATTAAAAATGGGAGGAAGACCAATGATGTGAAACAGTCAACAATGAGCGCACGCGGGAGAGAATTACAGCGGCGAGGAAGAGCGACAGCGAGGCGTCTTCAGGGGGTTTTAGTGTGTTGTTGATGAGTAGTGACAGGTGCCAGCCAGTGGAACAAGCAGGGTGCACCTCTGTCACCAAGCCCAACACACACACACACACACACACACGCTTCTTCTTCTTCCCGCCTCTCCATCTCTTCCTCCCTGTCTGATGTGACAGAGGAATCTCTCTCATGCTGGGCTGGTTCAGGCTGGTCTGATTAGACTTTTTATCCATTCAAGGAGCTAAAAATGTCCCAGTGACAACGGGTCGTCGAAGCATTATTAAAAGATTCAGTTAAGGGCTTTCAAGTCGTATAACTGAGTCAGCAAAGTGGTGACTGGAAAAGTCAGGTTTTACATGATAAACTCATAACTAACTGCAAGATTAAAAGTCATAAACAAGGACGATGTTTCACGGCTGGTGATTAAAATTCTTTATCTTATCGATACTCAGCGTGAGGATGCTTTGACCCATCCGCCCCCTGATGTCAACAAGACAATTACATCAAGTTGTCTGCTGAAATCATTTGGAGGGCGACAACTGAGTAACACTTAGAAAGCAGCACGCAGCGGTGCAGCAGGAGAGGGAGCGGCCAATCAGTCTCACCACGCTGTTTACGAGCTCATCATACGTCTGCTCGCAGATGTGTTCAGAATTTCTTTTATTCTATGTGTTTGTTTTCTTGTGTTTGGCAGTTGATTGTGCATTAATTTGTACATCATAGGGATCCATGGCTGTTCAAACTGAACACCAATGATTTTTTGAAAACTCAGGGTCAGATTAAAGCCTAATAAGAAATTCTGTCAAATGCTTTACAGTGCATGTGCAGTGTTTATCTGTATCTATATTGTTATGGAAAGTCACTGTCACTGGCAATGATTGAAGAAACATTTAAAAACAACATTTACAACATATATTTTGGCTTTTCTAAAAAATAAAAATAAATTATAATTATCTGCCCTACGATATCTGAATATTTTTATTTAAAAGATTTAACCACTGATGACACAAGATGACTTCTAGAAATGATGTTCCAATACAAAGACATTGCATTCTTAATTTAGTTTTCTCCCAGATCACAGATGTGTGTATGCACATGGTTAATGTTGTGAATTGTAAGTAAACTCCATGTTTAGGTTTAGGAAAACATCATGGTTTGGGTCAAAATAAGTTTTTATTAGAAAATATTTGTTACTTTCATAAACTCATTAGATTATGTGAGTTGACTTATCTATGAAAGTTAAAATAACTCAACTTTTGGTTTCACACAGGACATGTTGATTTTTATCTACTTATTTAGTTCAGTATGTTATGTAGGTTAGCTTACATACATTACCTTTATGATGTATTAAAAAAAAAATGTTCCCTGAAAAACGTAATTGACAGGATGCAGTTTCAATGTATGGGGAGCATATTGTTAGCAGACCTGGCTGAAAAGTCTGTCCTCAGTGTTTTTGGCTTTTAGGCTGAACTCAGATTAAGTGTGAGTTATCTCGGAAAATGTAGGATTGTTAAATATTGAAAAAATATATAAAATAAAAAATATTTCTATCAGAAAATTGCTCTCTCCTGTTGTAACTCGTCTGTCTGTGTCTTTCTTCAGGTGCAGGCGAATGTGGAGAAGGCGCTCACGCTGTTTGGCCAGCTGCTGACCAAGAAGCACTTCCTGTTGACGTTCATACGAACCCTGGAAGCACAGAGGTCTTTATTTAATCCTTTACTGCTCACATATTACATTTTTTATTTTTACTTAATGTTCTCTTTTCCCAAAAGGTTTCCCACTATTTGAAAAACAATGTCTCACAGTTTGTCTTATATTCTGTATTAAAGGCAAATTGTAGCTTTTAATATCATTCAAAAACTTTAGCATTAACCACATGAAACTTCCTGCCACAGGAAATGATCATGTAAATTACGCTTCCTTTGATTAAATAAAAAACCTGGTTGTTATTTTTCTTCTTCTTCTTAGGACTGAACATTACAGTTCATAGGTTTCAGTCAAAAACATTTCTCTTGGGGAAAATGATTATTAAAGTGTGCTTTTATCACCTGTTCAATTTTACAATTATGACATGAAAGGCTGTGCTGCCCCTTTGATTAGAACAGAAAAGGCAAAACAGAGTAAAAACATTTTAGCAGCTCTAAAATTACCCTGAAGCACTTAGCCAAATGGTTTATGGCGAACAGAGTCAGACACCATTTGATTAAGATTAAATGTGCATTAATATTTAAATAAGCTCTTATGAGGTTACACGTGTATTTTGAGGAACAGCTTCAGACGTGACTCGACAAAAGCCGGGGATAGCATTCATGAAATATTAATATGAAATGTTATTATCGCATTTCATTGTGTTTCCAGGTCATTTTCGATGCGGGACCGAGGCAACGTGGCATCTCTGATCATGACGGCCCTGCAGGGGGAGATGGAGTACGCCACCGGAGTCCTCAAACAGCTGCTGTCCGACCTGATAGACCGAAACCTGGAGAGCAAAAACCATCCCAAACTGCTGCTCAGGAGGTGAGGGGGAACTGATATAGACACATACACCATACCGGAATTTAGAGGAATGAACTAATCAATGTAAATATATTTAAGTTTTGCTAATGTCAAGTTACTATAACTAAAGACTTCCCAGCATGCATTACTTGAGGATGAAAACTATAGAGAGCAAATGAAATGACGTATTTTTGTAGGCCAACCAGGAAGTAGCATCACCTTGGAGTCTATTGAGAATTCAGCTCTGGGATTTTTGCATTGGATTTTGGATCAGGGCAGAAAATAAGCTCTGTGACAAACACACGTTTCTGAAGCCTACGCACTTTGTTCAGCACTTTTGTTATGTTTGAAGCGTTAATACAGCCTACAGAAGTAAAAAGCTAACGTTATGCTATAGCTAACTACACCACAGTTGCATGACTTGAACGTTAAGCCGTTACGCTCTCCGGCAAGCTAACCAGTGGTTTTGACAAGATAGCAAATCCGTAACCTAAAAAATTGCAAAAAAATTTGTTAAAATAAATAGTTTGCAAGAGCAATGACAAACTCAACTAGAGGCAGATTAGTGAGAGAGTTCCTGTCCATGATGACGTTTAATGTCTCTGACTACCATCTGCCTTAAACCTGCATTCTTTCTAATGGCCAGCAGGGGGCGAGTCCCCAGGCTCATTGTATGAAAGTGAATAAAAAGTATTAGCCTACTTCTCACTTGAATTATTTTAATCCACATTTTCCTCATGAGTTTAGGGTCTCAACTGATAGTTTCAAGACCCTAAAATATAGCATGATGTTTATTTTGTAAACTTTTTGTAAACCATTTTGAGTAAAATTGTGGATAAATCAGCGAAAGTTTAAAGGTGTGGCTATCTTTTGATTGACAAGTCCCTACAGCAGTGACCTGTCAATCAATGCATATCCATGCTACTGTGTACATTTAAATAGCCGTGAACTTGTTTTTGGTATAGCTCGAATTTTGGAAGGTCAGTTTATTCTCTTTGTCTAGTTTTATCTTCTTATTGCCGAACAATCTCTTGAAAAAGAAGTGTGGCCATCACCTTGATTTAAGTGGTCACAAGCAAAGAAGGAGAGGAAATTAGTACAGTATTAGAACCTTTATGACTTTTTTTGTTTTCCGAGTCATGTGATTGCCTAGTTTGAAACCATCTTTCCTTTTTTAATGTCCTGTTTTTCCTCTGTGTGTCAGAACGGAGTCTGTGGCTGAGAAGATGCTGACCAACTGGTTCACTTTCCTCCTGTATAAGTTCCTCAAGGTAAGCCCCACCACAAGGCGTGAGTCTATAACATCCTTATTCAGTCTGTTTGCTGATTAATTGTCATTGTCTGGAGTGGATTTATATGGTGCAGTGTTTTAAAATGCATTTATACTGGCTGTGTGTTAGAGGGCTTTATTAAATGCCCCTGGCTTATATTATTTCCCTGTTACATTTATCTCAGCAAGGTTATTAAAAGGGTTTTCCTTTTTCAGCGCCGTGTTTTCTTGCCTTAGTGCAGTATACAAACAGTGGATCATCAAAGCCTCCCAGCAGCATGCGTTTTTTTCTCCTCTCTGCTGTTTTAATGTCCACAGATCCCCTCCACTCCGCTAATTTCTCTCTTGTAGCCGGCGCGTCCTCCTCACTGATCTCTGTGTCCGTCTTTTAGCTCACATCTTCTCTTCCTCTGATCTCTCTTTCATCTGTGTCGTTTCTGTTGTCATTATTCCGCTGTCAGTCTCCCCCTCTGCCTTAAGGTCATTCGCCTCACCGGGGGGTGCGATGTCACTCGCGCCGTCCTCGCGCCGTCCTCGCGCGCCCCCTCTTTTCCTGTCATCCTCGTCACTCCTCTTCCTGTCTTTGACTTTCACAGAGACAGCTAAAAGAAAGGAAGTCCAGTTGGAAAATATTTTCTGTCTTCTCTGTTTTCAAAGATAACAAATAATATTGTCTGCATTTATTTTGTGCTTAAAATGCACCTTTAAATCTTCTATTAATGATAAAATAAGAAAGCCACAATTCCCCCTGATGGTCAGCGATGTGGGAATATAAGCGTCTCCCTATACACCAAGAAACATTATTATATCCCTGAAATCTAAATGTCAGCATACAATTAGGGAGCCTTAATGAAGCCACTGTATGGAGTAAAGGCAAACTTGCAGCGGCCGAGCGAGGAAGGAGGAAGCCAAAGCATAACAGCGTGATGTATGCTCGCGCCGTATCGTTAGCAGCTGCCCACCTAATTGGCCCAGATGCTAACAAGGGTCTCGTTATAGGCGGTGGAACACTTGCAATGACAATAAAATGAGAATGAAAATGCAGGAAAAAAAAGAAGTTTGGGGAAATAAATCGAAGTGGAATGCAAAGGGAAAGTAATGCAGAAATAAATCAATACATAGATGATATTTTGAAGTAAATACATTCATTTGAAGTAAACTAAAACACTAAACAACAAGAGAAGTCGGAAATATATAGGGGGAATTATTACAAATTAATAGATAAATAATTGATTATTTAATGATATGCATATTATACCTAATAATTATAACATATTTTATTTAATAATTTATTTAATAACCGTCCATAGTGATGAGTGTTGAAAATCTTTGTACAGTAGACAGTTGAATTTGTGTCAGAAGAGATTAGCAAATTAGCGCATTCAGTTTAAATTTTTCAGAATTTCTGTTGCAGGAAGTATCAGTTTAGCTGTGTGTTTATTGCACAAGTTTATCAGATGTTGTTTTTGTTATTGTGTCCAGAACATTGGGAACATTAGTTTGTTGTCGCTCAGTGCTTCAGTGCAAATGATGGAGAATCAGGTAGAGGGATAAAAAGAGCAGACAGATAGATGGAAAAAAAGAGAAATCATAACAGCTTTCTTAATTTGAAACGGGGATCCCATCACATGTCACTGGTTGGTGGCAAAACCAAAAATAACTGATTTAAAAAAAATGATTGAACATTTTTCCTTCTTACCAACAATACATGTTAATATAGCAGCCCATTCAATGAGTTGATAATTACTAAAAAAGCCCATCTCGTAATGTGATAACAACAGAATCACCTGCATTAGTGGTCAGAAACCCACCAGGTACCTTTAAAGACACATAAGAGAACAAGAAAACAAAATGACACCATCCAACTACAACTTGTTTCTATATTACAAGCTATTAGTTATTGTAATAATGAGCATTTTCAAGCATAATTTTGTAGAATCAGCTTAGAATTAGCTGTACCTCATGAAACCCAATGTACCAACATATATACTCCCTATACATTTGCAACATGTCCAGAATAAAAAGTAACTCCATGAAGAACATATTGTATGTGCAAATGTTAAAGATCCACTTACAGTCAGGGTTGAGGATTGGAGTGTTACAGGAAGAGAGAGGGTAAAAAGGAGGAATGTGTGTGTTAGAGAGAAAAAGCGAGTCGTAGAGTGTGCTTGAAGGTGAGACAGATAAATTAGTACTTTCCCCTGTTCTCATCTGGACCTCATGCATCTCCAACACACACACACACAGTGTGAAGTGTCTCCCTGAGCACAGCGCGGTCGATCATTAAGCTCTCGTCAGGATGAGTATTGGCCGTGATGTGTCCTCTCTCTCCCCTCTAAACTGCTGCTACTTCAGTCGGGAGTGTTTTTCTTGGGCCCAAGTGATGACTAATGACACTATTGATTGGCAAGTGTCTTTGATTGAGCGGAGAGTGGGAAACATATTTATAACATCTGTGTCTGGTGGCATAAGCTCTGAGATGTAGACAATGGGAGAGAAGTGAAAAGATTTATATAACTTTTACAGCACAGAAGCTGTAAGTCCTCTAGACAGAAAGGGAGCGCTTAAAGGTAAAATCTGTAGCTTTTCTGGATTAAAGGTGCTATGTTAAAGGTTTGGCCAGACTTTTAGTTTAAAACATAAAAAAAAAAATCACATTAATAACAGAATGTGAAGATGTCGCCATTTCCATGTTATGTTGAAGACATCTGTGTGTTGTGTTGCAGAGATATCAGCTGAATTAAGCATGCTAACCAGCTAGCTCCCTCCTGAGTCACTGTAGCATTCAGTCTGCCCTTGGAGAGGATAAAGAAGTAGATGTAGCTACACTTTTAGTTGTATAGCAGTTAGCAGTTACCACCACGCGGTTAACTTTGGTATCGTGATAAAGGAGACCAGGCTGTTTGTAAACATACCCAGCTTAGCTTAGCCTTGGAGCTAGCTCTCTGCAGGGCTGTTGCTCTCTGTGCACTCCACTAAGCTGATCAATCTCTGTTCATAATGGAGTCAGACTATTCTGGATCTGTTCAGTGCAGCGGTGTCTGTAACGCAGAATGTCAGTTTGTGTGTGGGTTTTATTTTAAGGTTTATTGCATCTCTTTCTTTCCTAACCAAGTAGTTTTGTTTCCATTTACAACATTAATCACATGTTTAAAGCTGCAACTCTAATCCCGAGCACAAGGTTCTTTGTCTGAGAATGTAATATTTAGGAGACAGGGTTCTTCTTATTGTCCTGGCTTTCAATATTTCAGCTGTTCAAGTAAAGTACAATGTGTCTCAAGCAGTAGCAATACTTTTTATAATATTTTGGACCATTGCTCTTTTCCTTGTTGCGCTTACAGTCGGGTATTTAACTAGCATCTCCTCACAAACAGCCGTCCTCTTGTTAGATAAATCCACACAAAAATGTATCTCCAACCATTTTTCAAGTTCCACAGCAGAAAACTTTTCTTCAGATTGCTTGCTGCTTTTCCTGACCTCCCAGTGTGCTCAACACACGTCAAAACAGCCCGTTATTAGACTTTATTTAATATCACACTTTTCAGATCAGATGAGCTGCGGATGGGCTTACAGTATTTACATCTGTAGCATATTCCATAGGAAATTGAGAAATCTTGACACTAATTGGCCTTGGATATAACCTGAGCTGTCAGAATAGCAGACGTGAACGCTTTGAACCGGCTTTGAGTTGAATCACTGTGTTATTAAGAGCATTAATATGCTGTATTTAACCTCTCTTAGGGGATGTGATGAATCATGGAATAGGAAAGAAGTTTTTTTTTCTTGTATTTTCTCAAATATTTGCTGTTTTGCATGAATTTCCGGACACTTTTCCCTCTAACTTTTGTCGAAATGAAAGAATCTGAGAATCCGCTGGCAACTCATCTCCACTCTCTGTCTTCTCCCTCACCAGGAGTGTGCCGGGGAGCCTCTGTTCATGCTTTACTGTGCCATCAAGCAGCAGATGGAGAAGGGACCCATCGACGCCATCACAGGAGAAGCCCGCTACTCCCTCAGTGAGGACAAGCTCATCAGGCAACAGATTGACTACAAAACACTGGTCAGTAAACTTATTGTGTCTTGAGGCTTGTCTGCTTGATGAGTTGTTAAGCTTTAGCCACATTTGACAATGACAATTTTAAAACTACTTCTAACTAATCAGCAGCTGAAATACTGCGGACAGCGTTTGTTTTATCGTCTGCTGTGGGGGAAGGACATCTTCCAGGGTAAACATGGCGCTCCAGCGTCAGTTGTGTTTGGAGGGAGAATGTGATCTGGCCGTTAACTACCGCTGCCCGGCGCTAATCACGTTCTCGCTCCAAACAAAGCACTTCAGGTTTGGATTGGAAACATACGGACAAAATACTTGTCAGCAGGATCTGCTACAATTGTTTTGGTCTGCACCCATGTGTGAATGTTGGGTTATTAGAGCCCCAAACAAACTGAGCGGACTAGGAAAATGTCCAGGTTTTAAAATGCTGTCATGTACATTCAAATGCACATAAACAATAGTCCAACCGCGTCACTGGTTGTCTGATGCAGTGTCTCTGCTTCATGTTCATTTCTTGTGTCTCCACCTGTTTTGTTTCCTCCAGACGCTGCACTGTGTAAACCCAGAGAATGAGAACGCCCAAGAGGTGACCGTCAAGTGTCTGAACTGTGACACCATCACTCAGGTCAAAGAGAAGCTGCTCGACGCTGTGTACAAGGGCAGCCCCTACTCACAGAGGCCCAAGGCCTCGGACATGGACCTGGGTAAGACACAGAACTCACACTACAGAGCTTCACATATTCAATCTGAAGTGTACTTATCTGAACATGACATTCGCCTTGTTTCCACTAATGGTGCAATAAAGAAAATACAAATTAGAGACGTTTTTTTTAATAATTATTTAACAGTAATTTAATAATTAATTTCTTCTGTTTAGCGCATTGACAATTTTTTTTTTAGAAAAAGCCAAAAACCATAAGCTAATGTCAAAACTTTAATGAACATTTTGGAAAGTTTTGTTAAATTTGGGGGTTTTCACTAAGCTTTTCTCATGTAAATCTTCAAAATGCACATAGAAATTGATTGATGGAAACACAGCTAATCTCTTAAAATTCTGCTCAAAAAAAAGATGAAGCTGCTTGGTTTATTTGGAAAAGGGCTGAAAGACTGAAAACATTGAAGCTGCAAAAAACACAATAGACAGGGACCAGAATCAATTAATAGTAGAGATATTTCATTTTGCAGTGGGATGTATGCCTTAAGCATACATAAAACAGGGCACAGACACAATAAAAATATTTAATTAAAAAAAACAAAATACAAAATAACACACTAATATCTTATTTCTTAAGCTTTCCCAAATAAGTGGAGACGTACATTTAGAAACACACTGACAAACTTTACACAACATAAAAAACATGCTGAGAAAACACAAGTTTGTACAGTTTTAATATTTAAGGTGGATTTTTCCACAAGTATTAAGATAATGCTACCTAATTCATAAAAAGTGAAGGACAGTGATTTATCAACAGCACAAGATATTAAAACTTTGGACTATGAGAGGTTGGAATGGGCATTTTTAACCATGATGTTTTATAGAGCAAGCGGTTATTGGTAGATAAATCAACAATGAAAATCCACACATACTCGCGTTCTTTGTTCTAAACGGTGTCCCCTGTGTTCTGAAGAATGGCGTCAAGGGCGGATGGCCAGAATCATTCTGCAGGATGAAGATGTCACAACTAAGATCGACAACGACTGGAAAAGACTCAACACACTGGCTCACTATCAGGTACACAAACACTGCACGAAACACAACACAGGCACGAGCAAGAGTCCACGTTAAGATCTGGTTCACAGTCGATGTTT
>CAFUXE010000809.1:276964-296517 GCA_903364295.1 Serranus cabrilla | reverse complement strand
CACCCTCTCACTCTTTCATTCGCTCTTTCTCTTTGTTTATCGTGGACATGATTGGACTCCATTCTTTGTGAATGGCAATCCTTTTATCCATTGCTATCAGCACAGGCCAAGGCTATTCCACGGCTATTTCCAAGCAGCCTGTAAATGACAGGCATTAAAGCAGACACCTCGATCCCCAGCTGACAGCGTGAAAGAGAGAGAGAGAGAGAGCACCTGGCAGTTAGTGATAGACAGAGGCCCGGCATCAATATGGTATACTTCACTGGAAAATTAAACTATTTAGAAGATAAATAACTCTGTGGTAGAAGACTGGACCCTTGTTTGAAACAAAATGGGTAGTGACCCTCAGGCATGCACAGCTGTTATCATCTCTAGACTCTCAGCAACCTTCATTTTCTTTAAAAGTACCATTACATTTTTTTTTTTTTTCAAATGTCGCCTCTATTTGGCGCTGTAGAGACAAACAGGAAACCATGGAAGCCCATTTCTACCACTGTGCTGAAAAAAAGATCCAGTAAGCCATCATGAGAAACAGACTTTGTCTTTGTGAAGGTTTGTCATTAGGACTAAATAAAGTATCTCCAAAATAACAGATAGTTGAGATAGTAACTCATTTTAAGACAAGGCAAGTCTGTTTATATGGTACGATAAGCATCATTTGAAAAGGCACATTATTTTGAAAAAAAGTTTCTCAAATTATATGATATTCCATCATTTATTTTACATACTGAGTCATTTTTTATGATTCTTATTTGTGATATTAAGTCATTATTTCGAGGAAGTTTGTCATAGTAATCACTTACATGTTTTTTCTTGACAAGGCTAGGTTTTCTTATTATTTGTTTTTCTTTTATTGACTGAAATGGACTTCTATCTGAAAAGGGGAATGTGAATGACAATAAAAGGTCCTTGGGAGTTCTGGTGCAGTAATGCATTATGCGCTTTAACTAATGGATCGGCCCAAACAAAGGCCCACTTTATCAGAGTTTTATCCAGTGAGACGATATTCTGATGACCATTGTAGTTCTTTCCATTTAGCAGGTGAGTGAGACCTGGTGGTCTTCAGTAGAGTGGGTAATATTCTTTTTTTTATGACTATTTGCTTCACCAGCCATGGAGCAACATTAACATTTTAGAGTTATGTTTCTGGCCTCCTGATAATTAAATTATATTCATTTTAGCTCTGTTTTTGGTCTCCACCATCTGAGAAATGTATCTGGCTCTTTGGCTGCTAATGTTTAACTAAGTTATTTGGTACTGGGCAGGCGGGGTCCAGCCGTTTCAGAGCTCTTTTTTTCCTGAAAATAGCTGTTCCAGAAAATAACGTTGATGAGGAGCGTTGAGGCTGAGCCCAAACAATAAAGTTATGGACTGGAAACCACAGCAATAAGCTGAACGACACAAACAAATTGAGGAGAACTGCAGCGTCTTCTGATCTCTGTGGATTCATCTCTTCAAACAACCACAACTTATATTGGTTAGAGCCACTCTCAGTCCTCAACAACAAACACCTCAGATTCTGTTGTATGAAGTTGAGCCCATCAATTTGGAGGCGTCTTGACTTGAATAAGAATGGAAACATTTGAATAAATGCATCACACAACACCTACGCTGTTCGAGTGCAGGATTAGTGGAGAAAATTAAATTTCTAAAAATCAAAGGTTTGCTTTTTATGAATCATCTCACCCTGTTAAAATACACAGCTGCAGCTATTTTACTTCACAGGGAATATATTTAAAAAAATGTTTTTTTCATATTTGCTTTATGGTTTAATTGTGATCATGTGTGTGTGTGTGTGGAGGAGGAGGATGTGTTTATAAGCACGGGTAAATGTTGGCCACCAGTGGCCGTGATGGGTTTGGAATCAAAGCCACTCAGCACCCCGTCGGCAAGAGCACCAGCAGCACTAGACACCACCCCACTCAGCCTCTTTCACTTTCCTATCCCGTGCTCTCCCATTACTCTCCATTTCACCCCTCTCTCTCCTGACCTTTTTTGTCTCTCTGTCCATTTAGCCCACCCACCCCCTTTTTCCTGTCATCTCCTCTCCTCTCCATCCTTTCACCAAACATAAAGGGTTTGCAACATGCATCAGCAACTCTCTCTTTTATCTCTCTGCCTCTTCTTCTCTCCGTCCCATGTGCCTTCTTCCCCAGGAGCACCAGCTCCTCTCCCTCCCCGTGCGTATCGCCGCCCCTCTCCATGCTAAATGGCACAATCATAGATATGCATCTCCTTGTTTCGCTCTAATCAACTTTGACACTCACGCCATGAATAATGAAACAGACATAGATGATAGAGAGAAGAGAGGGGGAGTGTGAGTCATGCTCTGTAAAACAGAGAGAAAAAGTAATGAAATGCGCTTAGTTTTAGGTGATTATTCGTTAATTTGCTCGTCAGATAATGAGAATCTACATGTTTTTAGTTTTACTTTATAAACTGTGAAAGGGACAAGAATAATAGGCTGTAATATTTGCTGGTTTCTGAATCTGTAATAATGACGAAGTTACTTTTGTGACTTTTATTACACAATCAAACAGAAACACTTCACACATGGAATCAAAAAAACTGATTTGAGAGCTATCGACACTGCAATCAAAAAATAGCAATAGAAAGTAAAATTCATTTGTGATTAAAAATGTATGATTGCCTGATCAAAAAAATCCACTCATCGATCATTGATTCTAGATTGTTTAAGCTGAAAAGAGCTGTGTGTAGGGAACTCATTTCATGGCAGGTAACTTGAGTGTTTTAAACTCAAAATCGCACATTAGTCTTAGTCTAAGACTAAGCAGGTGGATGGGTTGAACAAACAGGATTCATGTCCCGTGTGAAAACAAAAGTAAACGACTGGGAATCAATTTTTTTCACTTAACTTACGTTTTCTACGTAACTTGTAACTTTCTATGTCACCTTCATAACTACTTCCCAAATAATTCAGTTTTATGTCCCTGGCTTTAGAGAGTATGCTGAGGACAGCCAGTAGTCCAGACAGCCTACGGTCCCGTACACCCATGATCACCCCCGACCTGGAGAGTGGCACCAAGTTGTGGCATCTGGTGAAGAACCACGACCACTCGGACCAGAGGGAGGGCGACAGAGGCAGCAAGATGGTCTCTGAGATCTACCTGACCAGGCTGCTAGCTACAAAAGTAAGTCACACAGTAAACTGCACACCAGTGTTTTAAAAGTTCTTTCTAGTCCAGGAGAAAAAAAAAACTCTCAAACTGCACTTTGAACCATTGGGGAACAGTAAAGCTCACCACTGAAACTCAGACTAATGGAGTATTTTCAGCATCATCAGCTTTTTAAGGCAAAGGGATCCACCTCACCTATTTAATGATAGAGGAAACTACTAGTACAGAGAGTCTGCGGGTCACTGCAGAATCTTAAAATGTGTTAAATCACACTGTCAAGGTGTTACTATATATGGTAAAGGTATAGACTTTTAAAATTGTAATGTATTTATTTGACAGAGGCTTTTGTCCCAAGCAAATATCCAAGGCACAGCAGATCAGGGAGAAGACAAGTGTCACAACTTTCAGTTCCAAAAGCTGCAAGTTTGCAGGTGCATGAAGTGGCACACACGTGTATAGAAAATGAGAGTTTTTCTTCTTTTTCTAAATAGAGAAAGATATAGAAAAAGCGAGGAGGATACAGAGAAAGAGAGCATGTTAAGTAAGTAGGTACTCTGTGAAAAGTACCCTCGAGTTGAGTTAGGTCACTCGTCCCATCACCAAAGGAGCACACAGGAGAAGAGTTCAAATTTAGATATTCTGAAATAAAACTGAGAGTTAATTTGCACATGGTAGTGAATGAGGGGGTTCAGGGAGCTGGGTGCTGTGCTAGTGGCCACTCTGTGGGAGAGTTTTTTCGTGACTTGAACTTAATGCAAGGAGCAAGAGGGAGTGAAAAGTGGGTTGAGTCAGAGTCCCTAGACAAGTGTTTCCTGTCTGACTCTCTCATGATGAAATAATGCAAAAATCCCCAAAACATATTCAAACTGGATGGGTAGTGACCCTCAGGCATGCACGGCTGGAAAATGCCAATAAAGGCTTTTGACTTAAATTGATCACTAGTGTTTAATGAGTTGAGCAGCATATTCAGTCAGATTAGACCTTTGCAGATAGACTGCTACCATGATATGAAATTATTCACTGTGATAGAAGATTTTGACCCAGTTGCACAGCCCCTAGATCTGTTTATCATCAGCATAGCAATGGATGATGTGATCAAGGGCGGCAGTGTAAAGAGGACCGAGCATTGATCCCTGTGGTACACCAGGGGAGAGAAAGTGAAGCTGAAGGAGTGCCCCGTTACAATGGACACTCACACTTTCAGAGGAAATCTGAAAGTTGAGCAAAACCTGCACACTGTCCAGTTTTTCATAGCAAAAGTGTTAGCAAGAGCAGGTTGTAGCCATTGAGGCATTTATCATGTTGGTCATGGTTACAAATGTGAAAGGACCAGTCTACACACACACACACACACACACATGGATAAACAGATCCATAACAATTCCAATTAATCCATCTTGGACCCTTGCAGTATGCAGCTGTCCTTCCTTTTCTCCCTCTGTGTCCCTCGATTCATTGTCTCTTTCATAATTGTTGGAGGGGGGGAGGAAAATATCGCAATGGGCAGCAGTTACAATCGAGCCGGTTTTTCAATTTCCACTGGTAATAAGAAAAAACAGATTAATAAAAGGTGGGCTTGTGCTGCAGAGTGCAGGGAGACAGATACAGGAGGTGTCAGGAGGCAGGTAATTTGTTGAGGGATTGAAGATTTGGCCGTGCATGATGAAAAAACAGAGAGGCAGATGCAATTGAGGAGCTCATCTTGTCCTTGTCTCTTCATGGCTGTCTTTCTGTCTGCCCGGGCGTCTCGTCTATGCAGATCTCAGTACTTTGATCCGCTACTGGGACAGAATTCATTCCTGTTCCATTTCGCAATGGCTGACTAAATACGATCCCCAAACATTTCCTCCGTAATAGATTCTGCCAGATGGAGAAGTCTGGGAAAACAAATGTGTTGTTAGGGAAATTCATTTAGCTACATTTGATATAATTACGTTGAAGCATTGTCATTGGAGGAATGCGCTGAGGCTGGGGTTCCTGTTTGTGATTCTGCAGAGCTCAGTGGGCAGAGCGAGGCAGTCACAGAGCCTGAGTTATCACCGTGATTCCCACTGGGGCCATTCATACTAAAAATGTACACACTTATGGCCCATTCAGGTGCTGTGGATACAAGTGGCTTGAAATGGTGTACTATATTATCTCACACAACACAGTCTAACTATGTTTATCGTCGTTCTCTGCCTTCTCTTTGACATTTCATAAGCTTCTGATTAACAGGTAGAATTTAAATAAACGTATATGTGATTTTGGGGGGTCTCTCTGAGGGTGGGGTGGTTTAATCATGAGAGCCAGCACAACAATGCTGAACACATGAATGACCAAAATCAATAGAAGTAATAAAAGAAAACAATAAACCCTCAAACAACAAAGGTCAAAGTGAGTTGCCATAATAAGGCAATATCACCTGTATTAAACTGTCAAAAGGAATCAGAGACAAACTGCCAGCTTGTCAGACAAGAGATCCTGCTGCTGCTTCTGTATAACAAGTTGAACCTTAATGTCTAAGACCACTCAGCCATTTTTACCCTCTGAACCTGCCGACAGGTTTTCTTTGAAAAGAATGCCCAAATTACACCAGCGAGCATAGCCAGAAATTGGATAACAAAAAAAAAAACAGAAATTATCATCAGATTTCTACATTTTCAGTGGTCCTTGAACTAATCGTGTGTGATGAATGCAACCTGATATCACAAAATTACATGAAATTACCTTCGAATTATGTGCTTGTGGCACATAAAGTGTGGAGAATACGTGAATCGGTGGAGTGTACTAAAAAGAACATGCATCATTATACATAAACATATGGTTCTTAAAAAAGGCTGCAATTTCTTTGAATTTAGGCTACAAAACAACTGACCTAGGTTTAGGGCAAAAAACTTCCTGGTAAAAGAAAAAAATGTGCCACCGGCACGTAATTTGGTGTTAAAAAATGTGGTAATTTCACATAATTTTGTGAGATTAGGTTGGATGAATGCTGGTCTCATTTAAGATTTCGTCAAAAATAAACCATTTCTCCCAACCAGATCCTGTAAATAACAATAAATGCTCCTTAATGTGACACACAAGCTGCTAGCCACACACTGTCGCAACTTAACTCAATTCCATGTTAAACTGGAAAAAAAAACCAATTAAGAGAACCAACGTAATTAAAACAAACTTCCATTAAAACTTGACTAAGATTACAATTTAAGTCCTCCTTACAGTTTTCTTTTGCTTTCCCTCCTTGTCTTTTCATTCAGGGTACACTGCAGAAGTTTGTGGATGACCTGTTTGAGACCATCTTCAGTACGGCCCACAGAGGCAGCGCTCTGCCGCTGGCCATCAAGTACATGTTCGACTTCCTGGACGAGCAGGCCGACAAACACTCCATCACAGACTACGATGTACGACATACCTGGAAGAGCAACTGGTAAGTCAGAGTTATAAATCTAAAGTATTACTGTTCCAAGATGGTTCCCCATTCAGTCTAATGGAAGTTTCCCCTCCAGCACATGGAGATCTCAACCTTTGGCCCTCATAGCGTTTCCATTTCAGTCTCTCTCTCGCTGAGCCTGGCTACACATGTTAACAAGAATAATGTGGTGGTAGATATTTGTTGGCTTTTAAGTACATATTTTGGTTGTTTTAAAGTTACTTTTCAAGCAAAATTGTCAAACACTTCCTGGTTCCAGTGTCTCACTTGTGAGAATTTGTTGCTTTGTCTTATGTAATAGTTAGATGACTGTCTTTGAGTTTTTGAGTGGTGGAGTGGAGGTTATGCAGTCATCTTCAGAAGTAAATCTTTTTCTGAATAACACTGTCTTTCAAAGTATTATATTAAATCAATAAACCCAGGTCTGCAAATTGCATAAAGAATTAAAATAGTTGCTGTGTCGGATGCTTGGTCATAGTTTTTTTACTGGGTAATTTCATAACATCCTCAGACAGACATTGCAATATTTTCCAATAAACAATTTATTTTATCTAATTTATCTGTTCAGTTAACAAGTTTTGCTAGATTTGCACCAAATGTAGTTTAATTTATTTTTCTTAAGTTGTGACCCAATTCCATTTTCTACCAGTCAGCTGTTACATTTTCTCAAGCAATAACAATAGTGTGAACAATAGTAAAGAAAGCCACCAAAGCAAAGTACTCAATGTTTTATAAGACACTTTAAAACGTGTTTGTTCTGTGTTCTCTTTCCAGTCTTCCACTGCGGTTCTGGGTGAACGTCATCAAGAACCCCCAGTTTGTTTTTGACATCCATAAGAACAGTATCACAGACGCCTGTCTGTCCGTGGTGGCCCAGACCTTCATGGACTCCTGTTCAACGTCAGAACACAAACTAGGAAAAGACTCGCCTTCAAATAAGCTTCTGTACGCTAAAGACATCCCCAACTACAAGAACTGGGTAGAGAGGTAAGTTAACGGCACACAAAATTACATTTAAATCAATTTAAAGCAACTACAAGGAACACTTTAATATTAATGCCTTTCTGTGACCTACATAAGCAAACCATCAGCAAGAGTATTGGCTATTTCTAGATGTTTATTCCAAATGACTGCCATAGTGCCAACATAACCAGACAAAATGATGTAGGTTCTTCAGAACCTCCTTTAGTTGAAACTCCAGCATGAAGAAGTATGTGAAGAAGTTAAGTTAGGCTAAAAACAAACTGTAAGATTACAATAACATAAGAGGCTGAACTTTATCTGCTTCTAGCATTTGAAGCATTTCCCGGACATAGTTCAATTAAATTAACACAAGGAAACCATGTTCTGTAATTACAGCTTGCCCCAGGCCTATGCATATGAATTACAATGTACACAGAGTGTAGAAAATAAATATAACACCAGTTCTGTCTGTGGCATTTTAAACTTGCAGTGTGAATTCAGGTTCAAGACAAGAAAAATCCCTTTGACTTTCAAATGCACTTCACCTGTAAAGAAGGAAGCTAGCGACGTAAAAACAACACAGGTGAAAGATGGAGTTGTAGCAAATGTTGGCTCCCTCTCTCTGCCAATGGAAGCTCACTGAAATATGTCCTCTGGTTCACCCTTCATCTTTTATTCAGCTCCAGAATGTTTAACTAAACTCAAGATAAGTTATGCACCACTGACGCTCAGCACAGTCGTTGTTTCTACTTTCGGGGAAGAGTCCAATTGTTTCTAAGTAGCTTTGGCAAACGCAGCTCCTCCCACAGCATGTATTGATGTTGTAAGAGATGATAAAAGAGACTGAATTTTTCTCATGGCCAAGAACAGAGAATATCAACTAATTATGATAAAAAATGATATATAAAGCAAAATAATTGGACTCAACCAAAGTAAACTACATGTCCATTGTTCATTCTTGCGTTCCTCAAGCTGCTGCAGGAGCTAAAGCAACAGAGCAGACAATTATCCTGCTACAAAGTCCATTTTTTATTTTCAAGCAACATACTTGAATGTGCTACAGTAAGTCCAAAGGCTTGCAGGGAGTATTTGAAGGCAGTATGAGATAAGGATTTATAGGTGATGGTTAATTGGGTGCAGTTAAACCATGTTTCTATTATGCCTCCTAACCCACACTCAACTCCAGCCTGCCCTGCTGCAGTAAACCTTGAGATAGTTGAGATATGGATTGTGCAAACAGGTCTGGGTACAGCTCAATATTGGGATAAATTCTTAATACACTGTATTGTTTTCTGCCTGGCTCACTTACAATAGACTTTTTGCTCCTCGGATGCAGCCAACAGCACCGAGTCGATAATGTGAAGGTGGTTGTTACTCTGACCGGATGGACCTCAGTAAGAGCAAGTTAGCGCTAAGTCAAAATGATAAGGCACTCTACGGAAATGACTGTGATAAGAATCGCTCTCTTTTTAAAAAGAGCTGCTAAATAAAGTTATTGCAGCTAGTGAATGTGTGGACTGGACTCACTGAGCACAATATTAATGCTCTACCCTAGGCTATATAAAACAAGAGGACATAGTCACTGTGACATCACTCATTGGTTTGTGGACTACTGTTCTGAAGCCTTGGGTCTGGCATTTGTGGCTGTTGCCTTCTTGTTTTTTTTTTTAGCCATTCGTGACCATATTTGATGAAAAAGGTGAACCTGGGAAAGGTTTCCAGCTAGCTAGCTTCAGAATTCACGTTTGCTGTGATGTCAGCGTTGCCAGTCATACTGACATTGTACCTTTGACATCACACTTTTTAATACATAATTTTAATGCCCATGTCTGTAGAATATGCCATAGGCATGAAAATAACTGTTTTAACTCAACATTTACTGTTTCGGTTTCAAAATAAAAGCCCTGTACAGTTAGGAATCAATTTATTTGTTAACACACAGCTTTTATTCTTAAATGTTTGCAGGACCCTGTTTTAAATGAGACACAAACTCATTGGAAAGTTAACTAAAGACTTCATTCAATGTGAAATCTTTTTGCAAATCAGTGGAGTCACCCCCTGCTGGCCATTAGAAAGAATGCAAGTCTAAGTCACTTTTCAGACCAGACTCTATGTTGTCCTCTTTTATTCGGTCCATAAAATATATATCTGCAGAGTAAAATGGCATACCTTGGTTTCACTTGTTTCAGACTGTCCCTTTAAAATCTTAAACCTGTATTTGCTACTGAATGATACACAGTCCAGTCCTCTTCAGCTGTGTGTGTCTATAATGTCCCTCACGTGTCCAGTTGTCCAGTCAAAGTGTCCTTGAGCAAGATCTGAAAACATCAGCTCAGCGTTGAATGGAAATATGAACTGTTGAAGTGAGAGGACTGGTCACCAGCTGCCACTGTTTGCTTTCAGAATATTTAACAACCACTAAGTTGTGTTTTGGATGGAAAATAAATGGTGCGGCACATGAAACTCTGTCTGACCTCTCTTCTAGGTATTACTCCGATATCTCCCGTATGCCAGCCATCAGTGATCAGGACATGAGTGCCTACCTAGCAGAGCAGTCCCGCCTGCACCTCAGCCAGTTCAACAGTATGTCTGCGCTGCACGAGATCTACTCCTACATCATCAAATACAAAGACGAGGTGAGCTCCCGCTGGATATGGAAGAGAATCCCATAGAATGGGAAAAGAGTGTTGCAATTACTTAGTAGCCGGGTGTGCTGTGTCATTCCCACTTTACCTGTTTTGGCTAATACCAAGAGGTCATTTTAATTCAATTACACTGATAACCAGTCCACATTGGTACAGGCTGGAAGGTATTATCACCATTAGGATGCACATTAAGGCATGAGCTTAACCCATTATGGAGCTAATGGAGCTTCATTAGAAGAGACCTGCATGTACAGTATCCTACAGCTGTGGCCGCTGAATTAAAACTCCATATTTTTGTACAAACCAGGCATACATTTTGAGGTTGCCAGGCTAGCAGCAGAGGTTCTAGGAAGTAAAGTACAAGAGAAATGTCATACTAACATGCTATTTAGTATTTTAAAGCAGTATGTGAGATTTTTTAGTTTGTCCAAAACTGTATATTCCACCAGAAATAGTATGCGAATTGTATACTATTTCTGGTTAAATATTACAGTATGCAAACACTGTAGGCTACACTGGCATAGATACCCCACAATGCAATGCGGTATAGATGATAATGTTCCTAACAGATGATGGCGGACAAAGGACCCAGGCATTATATCTTTGTTTTACATAAGATTTGTGTTGTTATTGTTGCCTTTTTCTGTTTGACACTGCATTTCAGTTTATTTCTGCTTCATCATTAGGTTCTTCTGATATTATGTACATTCATTGAAATCGAATTATGCATGTACGACAGAAAGATTGTAAATCAATAGATGGAAATGTAGAGAAATTTACATGTTTTTTTTGCAAAGAGTTAGATGAGAAAATTGATACCAATTTCACATCACAACAGTAATAGAAGTGGAGAATTCCTTGAGTTGCCCATGATTGCCCAACACTGTCAGAACTCATTGGCTCTCAGTCTGATGATAATAAAGCCTCTGATGACACGGGCACAACATTTTTTTTTCTTTTTTAAGCTTAAAAAAGGTGAAAAGTAAAGAAATGAATACTGTACGTCCCCATCCATGTCTTCTTTCCCAAACTTTATAATGAAGCGAAAGCTCAGCCGACTCAGCCCCCTCCCCTCCCCTCCTTCCTCCTTCCTCCTCCCCATCCCTCCATAGCAACAGTATTACTGTAGTTATGCTGGCTGGTTGCAGCTGGCTCCATTCAAACCAACTGCTCCCCTTCATTAAAGCCTATTATCCAGATGTAGCCAGCTGCACAGTCCCCATCGCCTCTAACACATGCCCTGACCTCACATGCACAAAAACACATGCACAGGCATGCTAATGCACAAACACCCATCAACCAGAATGATGCACCACAAACACAAATGCACACATAAATACAGTATTTTTCACACACTGTACCATCTCCTCCCTCTCTTGTTCATGTCACACTTAATAAGACACCAACACACATACTCCCAGTGGCCATTAACATGCCATTAGAGACGCCACGCTTGCCCTCACTACTGCCACGCCAACCCTGTCCATGTTAGCATCAGTTTGAGATGTAATCACTAACAGGGAAAGTAGAATTAGCATCAGAAATGGAGCTGGTGTATCTGAGCACATTTCAGATGAAAAAGCAGTATGGAAGCACCCGATGTGCTTTGCTTTATGCTATAAGGCGCCACAGGAATGATCCTTAACCTACAAATTAGCATTTTAGCGCCCTGGGGTCTAACCTTTTCAAACTCAATGAGGGTTTTGAATGGGTTTTTGGTTAGATGCCTGAAATGAATTCTGAAGTTAACACAAGCTGAAGAGATGTTCATGTTTCGTTGTACTGCATTTTTTCTGAAATTGGCAACCAGTTATTTCCTTTGCAACTAGTTTTTAATATATAACCAGCAAACATCACCTTAAAACAAATCATTTTTTTAGTATTTGGTGCATTGTTGTTATAAATATAGCTGTTACAATCAGAACCAGAACCAGGCAACACTGCCTGTGTGTTTACTTGTATCACACAGTTTAATTACAAATAATCAGAGCCATCCAGTATTGGCACAAACATATCAGTATCTAACGGTATTTGTATTGGTGTCAATTGGCAGCAATTGACTGATACTGAAACTGATACTTAATACTGATGTTTATTTAGCTATTTATTTTATTTATTCTTTTTATGAGTTTTTAGTGCTACAATTCATTGACAATGTAATCCATTGCATGTTTAATAATATATGTTATTTGCTTCAGAAAGCAGCCTTTTTGCATTGTTATTGGTGCAAAATTAGTGCACCATCCACATCAAAAAGATCTTTTTTCACTCCAGCTCAAAAATTCTCTATTTCAGCTGCTTTATTGGTAATCAGGGAGTTTTCAGTATCGTATCAGTCTTGAAAACCAGGCAAGCACTACTGAAAATAAAAGGAGCTGATACTTAAAAGTTAGTGTTAAGACGTGAGGATCTCGTGTAACTTTCCTTCATATTTGTGTCCAGATCCTGTCAGCGTTACAGAAGGACGAGCAGTCGCGCAGGCAGCGGCTACGCGGCAAGCTGGAGCAAGTCATCGACACCATGGCGCTGGCTAGCTGAGGGCCGGCAAACCGCACGCCTCGGCTAGGGGAGAACTGGCCAAAACCAACACGCCTTCCCTGACAACTTTTTGACATTTTGACCCTCGACGTTTGAAGTCTGTCGTCATCAACCCTCACAAACAGCAACAAACAGCAGCGGAAAAAAAGACTGCAAGGACACCCAGCAGCAGCAGCACACTGGAGAGACAGCAGAGTTTGGAACTAAGGCCCCGCCAGCTGGGTTGGCTTTTTTTTTTTTCTCTTTCTCTCTCTCTCTGAGCCACCGACCCAGCTCCTATCAACCAAATCAAGCGATATGGACCTTAAGCTCAGGAGAGCGTTTATTTTCATCAAGGCCCTCATCACATCTAGGGTGCAGCAGTCGGGTACTTTGGCCACAATCAGGACCGGTACATGCACACTGGTGACCAAAAACTCATCTAGCTGGATTCAGAGCTGAAATGCTCCGGGAAAGCTAAAAGCTCTCCACAGCCAAGGCTTCACTTCAGACTGCGAGCCAATAAAAATCCAGGATATATTATTGCGATACTTGATCCCTGTAAGGATTTTCTCTTTTCTGTTGCCATCCTCCACTGGGAGGTCAGAGGTCAGGGACAGCTACAGAGCAGCTGGTAAAGAATCAGCACGTTGCTCAAAGACACTACAGCAGGGTGGATGCTGGGAAACACAGAGGCTGCTGCCACTGCAGGGCAACCAGGAGGAAGGACTTTGCAGGGAAACTCTTCCTCCAATACTGACTCTCTATCAACAACAAAAAACTCCAATGTAGTCAAACAACGGACATTTCCAGTTTCATAACTCTGCATTTGATTTGTTATTGCATTTTGGGTTATTCCCCCCTCCAACTGCCTACTCTCCCCAGTGCTGTGCCACTTGTGTTACTGCTGAATTTGCACAACAAAGCTAAATCAAAAGAGAGAAGAGGATATATGAATATATATATATAGATATATAAATACAAACCTTTTGTTTTTAAAACAAATGAAAAGTAAAAAAAAAAACAACAACGTTTTTCCATTTTAATGTAAAAAAGATACGTTTGAGAAGATGATTTGATATTTCCAAGACGAAAAACTTATGAAAACACAAGGAAAAAGTCGTCCTGTGCCATGTTTTACTTTGAATGTTGTTTAGTGCAAAGAGACTTCTTTTCGTTAGATGAAATGTGCTATGATGAAAATGTTGTCATGCTTAGTGACTGAAAGTGAGAGTTTAAAAATAGGTAAATGGCTAAAATATATATATATTACAGACAGTTTCTATACTTCATGAGGTCTTGGGACCGTTGTGTGCTACATATTTGGCTCTAAAGGTAGGAAAACGACAAGTGAAGTCTTTGAGCCGAGCGACCTACACTGCTTTCGTGTTTGTTTTAGAGAAACCAAATACATGGAGGCCTGGTCAGCTGATTTAGATGACACTAAAGTCATTCCTGTGGAAGCCAGCCTCATGCTGTGGTAGCAGACAGCTATAGAGGCAGTCATTTGAACAGTTGAACCCTTGGCACATTGTGCTCTACAACTTCTTAAATCTTGTTTTCTAGACTTCTCCTCTTGTCTGAAAAAAAAATTCTGAAATGTGCCCTCCAAAATGAAGGCCAGTTTTTGGTGTGCAGAAGAAGGTGAAACAGTATTGTCCAATTTTGGCTTGTTTTCTAGTCTGCAGTAAAGACAGTAAAGCTAAAGGTCCTACTTTTGAAATGTGAATGTGGTTTATGAAAAGATAATGAAATGTAGCTTGAATTATGTGTTTTTGTACCAGTTGAAGGCCTTTCTCTTCGCTTTTTCTGTTTTGTGGTTTTATAGGGGTAAAAAAAAAAGTTTAATGTTTTCTTTCCAGTACATGCTGCTCCACATTAACTTGCAGTGCTTCAACAAACATTCATAAACAAGACATTCCTTTCTCCTTTGAGCACACGAATGGTACAAGGCTAATAGCAAAGGCTAAAATATACAGAAAAAAGATTGAAAGATGTTAAAAAAGCAGGGTAATATAAACTGTGTGTTGTCATCCATCCTGTAAGAGCTTGTTAGAAAATGTAGAGCACCAGACCTGGTATATCAACAACCAGATCACATGGATGAGGTCAAGACTTCTCTACATATCCTTGTTTGTTTTGTTTCAAAGCAAATAGAAAAGAAATTGTGATGAAGAATTGGGTCAAAATGCATCAAATGCACCTTTTACAAGAATATGACTTTAAACCGTTACAGCTGCCTCAAAGTCAGTTTCTTTTTCTTCCTCATCAACAGTGCTTCCCTCTGATTTCTCCCCCAGGACAGAGAAAGGCCGTTATCCAGCTGACAATAGAGTCCTTTGTTTCAGTCCAGTTCAGACAGTACAAAGTCAATGCAGATGTACCGGGAAGTTTGCAGACCAGAGCTATTGTGATAGGCCTGTAAGGTTTCTTTGAAAATGTAAAGTTACTAGAGAAAGGGCTGCAGCACTCTGGTTTTGTTTGCTAGATCGCTTTTTAAAGTCTTGCGCTTCTCTTAGTCTCTTGTCTTGTTGGACTCAAAAATTACCTGGTTTCAGGTTTTCTAGTAATTTCAAGTATAACTCGATTTCTTCTGGAATTTTTCTTCATTCTGACTCAACTGGACCAGATCTTGGACCTGATTAACTCCTGAGTTATCTTTTAGGTCTACCAAGACCAAATACAAAGACAGTTTGAGCTCCAGCTTGAAAAGAGGAAACTGAAAGATGCCAGCTATTTCGAAACCTCAGTCTTGATTTCTTGGGTTGTTCTATCTAGATGATTGATCGTTGTGACTGCAGGAAGTGCTGCGAAGAAAAACTAGATCTACCTATATCCTATTTTCTCATTTTCCAGGCCCTCAAATTGCCTATATTGGAGGAGATCCTAGCTGGCAAAAATACATTTCTCTGATGGAACATTCACATGCACAAGATATAATATAATATACATACAATAAGCTTATGTTACAGTTGCAAAATTGTTAAGAATGAAAATCTATAGTCCAGGACAAATTAAAACCAGAGGATAATTTATATGCAAAATAATGAAACTTCTGAGTTATAGAAACAAAATCACTTTACTTTGATTGTTCCAATGACTAAACACAGCAGGCCAGCAGTTAGCGGAGAAAGTCTAAGAAGACAGTTTACACAGGCAGCTTTGTTGGCAGCAGAGCGAGATGTCACTAGCAGGGGATTTAAAAATTATTCAAATGTTGCCATACTTAGTGAAGAGTTATTTGCTAGAAAGAAGCATGCTAAAAATATATTGAGTAATATCATGTTCTCATAAATTAGCATGAGCTGAAAAGCAAATGGTCAATTAGCTGGCCAATGTTAGCTTAAAGTTACTAGTTAATGTTAGCCACTGATATGACTTAAACGTGTCAATGTGATAAGTCCATTTTAACTGTAGCAGCTGATAAAAATATAGTAATTTGCGTGGCACTTAGCAGAATATAGCGATTGTACCATAGACTATGTTTGTACACGTTTGGGAGTCTGCCCTCTCATTGGGGGCTGAGAGCAGGTTCACAAAATTATGTGAAATGACCACGAGTTCTTAACGCCAAATTCTGTTGTGGTGGCACGTAATGTGTGAAAATTCCATGACACCAGCATGAAGTCATGGTAATTTCGCGTAATTTTGGTACGCGGGATATTCAAAAAAAAAAACACACACACACATGTACGGTTCGCAGTTGTAAAAAAGCCAATGCTACAAAACCACAGACCTCAGTTAAGGGCAAAACTTCCTGGTTAGGCATCATAAAAAAAAATGTTTAAACAGTAAATTAATGTACGTAAATGCCAGAATTTAGGTAGTTACGAAGATGACATGAACCACAGAAGTCATGTAAAAAAAAAAAAAAAAATTCCGCAAAAAAAACGTGATTCACAAACCGTGAGTCACGGAAGTGATGTAAAAAGTGACATAAAAAGTTATGTAAAAAGTTGTTTCATTTTGTTTTCATATGGGACACGAATCCAGTTTTCCTGGGTGAAAGTCCACTGAAAGTCCGCCGTTAACAACTGTTAAACCAGGGAATATGCATGCCCAGCGCTAAAAATGACACCAAGTCAATGGTGTCCGTTTTAGCGCTGGGCACTTTGACATTGTTTCCATGCTGCTGGCAGGTGATTTTCACACATTACGTGCCACCAGTACAGAATTCAGTGTTAATAAGTCATGGTTATTTCATGCAATTTTGTGAGATCAGACTGATTTCAACACTGTTAGCAGACATCACTCTTAACACTGTTCTGCACTCTGCTCTACTGCTATCAAAGCTGCCTGTGAAAATCCAGCGTTAATGTGTTAGCAAAGCAACAGATGGACTACTCACTGAAATATGCCAGTGAAAACTGCTTAGTCACAGCTGTTTTACAATTTCAAAGTTTCAGTCACTTCAGTTGTGGTAATTTCATGCCTTAGCCCCTTTGGATTGTGTCTTTAAGCAGCAATCACTCCAATCAAAGTCACATGCTTTCAAGAAAAGGTAAATAATAGTGAAGTTATGACAAGAATTAGATCAAATATTATGAATTATTCCATTTTACAAATGTGTAACTATGAGGCACTTTTAGGTAGTTTACCAGCTACATGTTAGCTGTTGTTGCTTATGTTAGCGACTGCAGATGAGGTGATCACCTTTTTAACAAATAAAAGAGCTTAATGAATTTACAATATGTCATCCAAGAAGTGAACACTATATGTCCAGTCATCAGTTAGTTTTTGCTGAAGAGATGAAGACTTCCAACATGGCCGACAGTGGGCATGTGACATTATGGGACAAGAATAGGGAAAACTTAGGCTACAACAGTTTTTGAGCAGCTTTAACAGCCATCTCCTAATTCCCTCTCCATATTCTTAGGTTTTCAAATATACTTACAAGACCTGTACCCAAATCAAACACATATTTTTGCTGTGAAGTGAAAACTCTTGAGTTTAAAAGACGAACATTCCCCTTGATAGATTTAGGATGATCATGAAACCCTTTACAAATCCTGACCTTTAGTTGTAGTTGTCATTAAGATGATGTGTTTTTATCTGACAGCAAATATGTGTCTGGACAGAATAAAACGTACTGTATGTGCTTCAATACTTGAACCACTGATCTACACAGGGTAAAACAACATACAGGACGGCTGACCAAAGCTTTATTCAACCACTTTAGGAGAACAACTCCATGACAAGATTATCTCGGCTCCATCTGCTTTTCAGTTCTTCCACAAAAATAATTTAAGCACTCTGTTAAAGCCATTTAAATACCCCCTCATTGAAGGTATTTAGTCTTTGTCTTTATGCTTGATGAATGGTGAAATTAAGGCGATGTTACTTCCATGTACAGGCACTCATTAACCGATTTTGTTGAATTTTAATGAATGACAGTCTGAGGATATGGAGCAATGTATTGATGTTTGACTGCGATTCGCTGGCTCAATTGTTCTTCTGATGCAGACTTGTGAAGAAGATTTTAGTGATGTGGAAATAGTAATGAGGCTTAGTTCGTGAAGTAAAAAAGAAAAAAAAGTTCAGGAAGATGGCAGGAGAAGGCCCACTTGGTCTCTGGTGCTTTTGTTTCTTAGTTTCGCGTCTTGTTTTCTGCTTCAACACTTGTTGGGGTAAAAGATGAAAAGACTTGGGCAAGGCAGAGGAAGTGCTTTGAAGGCCATGGTACAGCTTCATTTTCCATTCTGTTGCATCTGTGGCGTTCAACTTCCACATAGAAAAAGACAGTGATGAAGGAGGGAGGAGGAGGGTGGAGTGAGAGAAGGAAGGAGGCGGAGGGAGAGATTCTCTCGACGATTGACCAACGCAGAACTGTTCACTGTGCCTTGTCAGCCTCTTCCCGTACTGAAAATAATGTATTTTTCCATGTAGTTCAAAGGTGTGGTTTAAGGTACAGGTCAAACAAATGGACAAATATGTATAGACTATTTAAATATACATGTTGACAACAATCATTTAAGATGGATTTGGAACTAATAAGGATAGAATAATAATTTGTGAAACATGTTTATTCCCTTTCTTTCTGAGAATGAGATGAGAAGTCTGGTACCAATCAAATGTCAGGACATGTTTAGCTTAGCAAGAAAAAGGAAGTAGTCGGTTTCTATCTATAGCAGCACTGAATTTATTTCCTGTAAAACTATCTTTATATATATTTTATTGTCATATATTGTCATTTTTTATGTTTTTTTTGTTAATATAAGGTATTGGGAAAAACACTTTTGAGTTGTTGGTAGGCGATGTCATTCTTTTCACTCCCTGCTTTCAGTCTTGATGCTAACCCGAGCTAATAGGTCTTGACTCCCGCTCTGCACTTAACATGCAGACATAAGATTGATTGAATTATCATCTCACTCACGACAACAAAGTGAAAAGCCCGACACTGGCTAATTAGCACATTACTTTTAATTTGTTTTACTTTTGAACACAGCCAGACTAGCTGTTTCCCCTTGCATCCAGCACTTCTGCTAACATAAGCTCACGCTATGCTAGTGCTAGCAAAATAGGCTATTTAGCATACAGACAGTGGTATCAATTTTCTCATCTAACTTCCAGTAAGTAAGTGAATAAGGGCACAAATGTTAAACTATTCCTATGAAAAATGAAGACTGCACACCATTCTTATGTATATAATGAAAGCCATCTCTAAATCTAGTCTGATGTGTTTGTAAAACTTACTTATTTTTTCAGTACAGGCTGCAATGTGGCACCTCCTCAGACCCACATAGACACACCAACGCACAACCTTAATACTTCATGTGCCATTTTTGATCCTCCCCAAGAGCAGCGCTCAAGTTTTAGCAAGCTTCTCATCCCTCCAGTTCTCTCCAGCTTCCTCACCTGCTGAGTTCACTTTGATTAAAG
>CAFUXE010000809.1:254507-276860 GCA_903364295.1 Serranus cabrilla | reverse complement strand
AATATCTTGAAGAGTTTTAATACTTTATGAATTCTGATACCTTTTTAAGAGTTTCAGACTTGAAGCTGCTGTGACAGGTTTTGGCTGTTTCACGCCCGTGTAAATATCCTGCTCTTTCCTATTTTGCAGATTTATTACGTGTAAATAGACACGCATCAAGGAGAGATTAAACATGTTTTTTGCTAAATCTGTCTCGTCTGATGTTTTCATTCCCTTTCCCCATCCCTATATACCCTCAAAGTTATGGATTTGAAAGTTGTAACAACTTTTAGGTTTATCTCAAGTGCACGTCACCACAAGAGAACTTGAAAGATCAAAAGCAGCACATATGAGACTTAAATATTATTGTACTCTATGCATTCTGGTAAAGCAAAAGCTACTGCTTCTGTTTGATTTCCCCCTCTTTCTTCGGCACAGTGATGCTGATGAGGACACTGACAAAAAAAGATGAGAAAGAAAATGATAATGAGCCTTTACTTTGCAGACCTAACTGTCACAAATCGTTTCTTGAGACGAGCCAGGAAGATGCAAAGCTCAGTTTCAGAGTACAATCAACCCATGCATATCCACTCACTTTCCCATCCATGTCAAAAGACTGAAATTGTCCCACTGAGTGCCAGACCAGTGAGTCCTTAAATGACACTGTCAGATATGAGAGCTGTGTCTCAGTAATGATGTGATAGAAAATGTGCTAGAGAATCTCTGTGTTCCATTGACTTTGCATATACTGTAAATCTTTCAAAACAGATAGATCTTTATAAATCTCAAAAATACAATATGTCTAACACCGGGCTTCAGTAGGCGGAGAAAATGCAGGAAGATACAATATGGATTGGTGATAAAGAGGTATAAGCTTTACTTGTCTCCTTTTTTGCTTTGTCACATTTTCTGTTTTCTTTCTAACAAAGGTGTTTTTTTTCCTCCAGAGCAGGCAGAGTCGGCATGTGAGTCAGTCCACCACTTCGGTTCAGATCGAAATATCTTGACAACTGTTGGATGGTATGTCATTACATTTTGGAAGATTTCATGGTTAATGCCAAGGTCTTTGATGATTCCTTGACCTTTCATCTAGCGCAACCATTTGGTTGACATTTATATGCCGCCACAACTATTGAAGGGAATGCCGTTAACTCGAGTAAATCATCTACTGGCCAGATCGGCACAACATTATGAAGACATGATGCTCAGAGGATGAATCCTAAACACTTTGTGGGTGTTTTTAAGTGTAACTACTTAATGGACTGACCACCTTATTCCTGATTCCTTATTCCTGATATTATTGTGTGCAACCGAAGGGTCGCCGGTTTGAATCCCAGGATGGACCGATCACGGACTGAAGTGCCCTTGAGCAAAAAATGTGCTGCCCACTGCTCCTAAGCATGGTGTGTTCACTGGTGTGTTAAATGATGAGTTAAAGGGATTCACTGCTTGCTGTTTCAGTGTGTGTGCCAGAAAAACTGAACCTAAAATCACAGATCTTGACAAATAACAAGATCTCTAAACAACAGAATAGACTGTCAATGCCACCCACAACGACTCATATGAGCGCTTAGATTGGAGCGTTCTGAAAACAGCACACACATTGTTTTGAATACGCACACGTTCACATAAACCAAAAAATGTCCTGGTTAGGCGTTTTAAAAGACAATTTCAACAGTATATAAATGTGTGTAAATGCTGAAAGTGAATTAGTTACAAGGGTGACATGAGCCACGGAAGTCATGTACAAAATGTGATTCACAAACCGTGTGCCACAGAAGTTATGAAAACAATGGAAGTTACGTCAAAAGTCATCTACTTTGGTTTTCACACGACAAACCCTGTTCTCTTGGGTGGAAATCCGCCATATGTTTGACCCAGCCACCCCCGCCATTTAAACTCCACATCACCATGAATCAGTTCTTCTACGTCAGCAAGATGGCGGTGGAGGACAGTCTAAAACATAAAGGCTTCCTGGCTAGGTGTTATAAAAGACAGTTTAAAAAGTAAATAAATGCATGTAAATGCTTGAAGTGAAGTAGTTACGAGGACAATGAGACTATTGGAAGTAACAAAATTTGGTAAAAACTTGATGCACGAAAGTTCCTGGGTTTGTTTGACCCATCGACTTCCTCGCCCTCACTCCCTTAGTGCAAATTTATGCTTATTATTCCATTATTCCGTTATTTGACGTCTGCTGATAGAGGGCGCCAAGATCTCCAATCATGAACATGGGGACGGACTGGTGTATTTCAAGGGATAAAGTCGTGTGATTTGTACGCAGATTCAAGAGAATGGACAGTGTGACTGTAGACTCGTAAATCATGGTACAAAATGACAATAAAATCTCTTTATACTGTTAACTTAAGCGCGACTGACATTATGATTTCAGACACTGCTTTGATTAGGTCATGTATGTCTTTCATGCTCTTTATCTTCATCCTTTCTTCACAGATATCAAAGAGATATCAAAACAGATGAAGTCCTGTTCTCTCCCCGCGTCTCGCAGACCGTCCATTACCAGTTGGAAAATGTAACATTTAAAATGTGCCGAGCCCTCCCCTTGGGGAACGAGCCGATTTGACAGGCAAGCCATCAATCAAATTAAAAAGCCCATTACGAAAACATAAAGAGGAGAGACTCAGACCTCCGGAGAGAATCTGACCTGGATATCACAGACACCTCGTCTTTGTTCTGAATGGGATTGACCTCTCTTTATTATCCTAAGTGCTTCTTTTTTTATTCCTTCCTCCACCTGTGGGGCCACTTCAGACTGTGGCTCTTACTTCTTCCTCTGCATGCTGAGCTGTCAAGCTGAGACTGGATGGAAGGCAGATTGCAACATTTGTAATTATTTCTCTTTTCTAACCAGTTTCTTTTTCTCCTCCCATCCGTCTCCTCTTTCCTGTCTCTGATCTTTTTCCCTCTGTGGTCCGTCAGAGAGACAGACTGAGTGAGTTTCCACAGGAGGCTCTCTCCCACTCCTCATCTTCTCTCCATCCTTTCCTTTAATTTGCCTCCTGCATATTATTTGGATTCCCTGCTGTAGCAGTTGTCACAGTAGGTAGAGCACAGCAGTGCTTAGATAAAGCTACGGGTTGCACACCCTCTCACAGACAGCAGACACTACCTCCCATTGCCTGCAGCCCATATGTCTGGCTATGTGTTCAAGTATCTCAGGGCATCAGATTACCATGTTTGAATTGTGCTTGTTGTGAGAAATCACTCCGCTTCTCTTTTATTTTCCTCTTGTCTCTCTCTTCTTTTTTGCGCCCAGAGGCTTTTCTGGCAATTCAATCACCCCAACAACTCTCAACACAAACACTCGGCCCGTCCTCTAAGATGCCCGACACAGAATAAACGGCAAAGTGACATTGGCTTGGGCCCCCACACCGCCGACTCTCAGCTGGAGATTAAACTGCGATAAGACTCTTCTGTTTCTCCAGAGTGTAGAAAAGGATAACAGAAGAAGGGGGGGGAGAGGAAAAAAAGATAAAAGAAAGAGCAACAAGAGGTAAGAAGGACAGAGAGGGGAGAAGTGGAAGACAGGGAAAGCAGGAGGGAGAGAGTTGACTTTGGTCGTCTCGGAGGAGGCGGGAGGTTAATACTGCCTCGCTCATCCCGTCTTTATGAAGCCCCAATAAATGACGACCAGCAGGGGAAATAAGATGATAGGACAGAATCAGAAGCAGCAGACAGAGTCACGTCTTCCCTGGCTGAATTGTGCTGCTAAATTGTGACTGTGTGGCTGCATGTGTGGCTGCGCTTTAGAGCTAACAAAAAGTAAGTGAGCTTGCATGATTTAAACTAATCACTGATCCCTATGGCAAAATAGTTATTCAACCTGCTGACTGTTCATCAACAGTTTCTGCTCTGAACTCTTAAAGAGACGGATAAAGGAGGATTCAGATGTTTTTCAACCTTTTGCTCATGTTTTTGTGTCTAAGTGACTAATGTGGGTAACAGTTCTTGAAACTAGTCCAATTGGCAGATGCAGAGCTGCACTGGAACGATTAAGAAGTCTCAGTCTGAAATCCCGCAAGAGGTGACTTGTTGCCAAAAGACAACAGTGGAAACGGAAATCAGTGTTGGAGACAGAAGTGCTGGGGAGAGTTTGCTGTGGCAGTGGTGTGTTCCAGCTTAATTGACTGGGGCGGCTCAAGTGGGGCACTGATTTTTTCTGGGGTGGTAGAAAGTACGTGCAAATGCACGCATGGAGTAATAACGTTCATTTCTTTCTTCACTACGTTAATTTAATTACTAACATTTCATTATCAGACAACACAACAGTGTCACCATAAATGTGTAATATAGAGCTTAAGTAATTAATTTAAGTCCTTAATTGCAAAATGTAATTAATAACCCTGCTGTTCGCCCTCTGACTGAGCCAGCCCATTACCTGCAATATGTGCAAGCCATTAAAGTCACGTAAAAAAAGGAGTAGTTGAAAGTTGTTTACTCTTGTTTTGTTTTGACACTACAACCCTTGACTTGACTGAATTCAATGGAAGATCTCTCCAACTTCTTGGATGATTTCTAATTTCACTTGTGAAAAAATGTGTGAACTGGTAGCATTTTAAAAATTGTTGCTGATTGTCTGATTTGGGACATCTTTGCTTGACTGGCAGGTCTGTCAAAATTCATGACATTAACATTAGAGTTAGGAGAGTTAGAGTTAAGTGCCAATTTGAGTGAGGTTAAGGATGAAGGTCACTAAAACTGAAAAAGCCAACATTCATATTGTGCCTGTGATGGGACAGAGAATTATTTACCACCTCCTCATACTCTCTGCCCCCTTAGACAACAGACACAGCACTTTGAACACGTTGCAATTGGATTCAAATCATGCATTGAAGAATTGTCAACTACAGGAGTTCCCAAAAGTGTGCTGGTTGTAACTAATTTTGAATTGCACCAATTTCACACTTGAATTGGCTGTGAATTAATAGAAAAATGAGGAGTGGAGCTGTCCCATGAAAAAAGTTTCTGTGATTCCACTTTTTTAGCCACACTAGTGCCTTGGCTCCAAACTACTGGATGGATTGCCATGAAATTTAGTACAACTGTCCGAAGAGCCCTGAAGGTGAATTCTAACGACTTTGGTGATCTAGTGACTTCTCATGTTGTGCCACTATAAAGTTAACATAAGTTGAGTGATATAAAGTGAAATGTATTAACAACTACTGGATTGCCATGGAGTCAGGTTCAGACATTGTATTCCCCTCAGGAGGAATTGTAATAACTTCAGTGATCCTCTGACTTTTTCAAGCTGCGTTCAGGTCCAAATTTTACCTTGCAAACCTTTGGCTTGTAACCAAATGCTTGCATAACAGTCCCATCAGCTGTACTAGCTATTTAGAAACGTATGCACTAAACTAAAGGTTTCTCCCACATGACTTGATCTAGGTTTCTGGATGAGGACACATATGCTATGTCGCTATCCGCAGCCAGAGTCTATACCAACTGTTGATACGTTTGTTGTTTGGAGAAGCAGAGTACTGGCACAGAAGCTAGGCATTGTAACGCTATGGAAGCAACGTTAGTTCAGATCCAAGACCGAAAGTCACACAAGCACACAAATTAAGACATCAGTGGGGCAACAATTACCATGTTTTGTGTGGTAAAATAACTGAGTTGCTGGTTTAATTGTTCTGTGTGTGTGTTTGTGTGACTAAATTTACTTACTAACTTGTTTTACTGAGGCTGAGTGGGAATTTCCATTTCAAAACATGGAAAATAATGCAGATCCACCTCCTAAACAAAAAGAATGTTTTAAAGAATGTCCACCCAACTAAAAATATTGTTGGTGCTTCATATAGCCTCCTCATTAGGTAGTAGTGTTGAGTAGCCTACTGCTAACTTGCTCTCTCAGCTTTCGTCTCATACAATCATGTAAATGCAGTTTTACCAAAGCAGTCTGCACCGGCTATCCCAGTTACTGTCTGAAAAGAATAAAAAAAGCTATTTTCTGAGACTGAGCCCTGTTAAAATTGACTTTCATTGCGCCGGGCTAGATCAATGAATTCCAGAATAGCACCCATAAGGGAGTTCCTATAATACTTGAAGTCTGATTGTAAGTGCTTCTCTGGCAAGCGGCGAATGACAGACCACTGGAGACAATGAAAAGCAAATGTGGCATTAGGAATTCAGCTTGTAGTTCAGCTCAGGCTATTTTCACCAACTCTTACCCCCCGCCTGCTTTGCTCCTCGACTGTCCCCGCAGGAGCTCACTTCACCTTTCCTCTCATAGCCGCCGAGCTATGCACACACTTGTCTCTCTCTCTGTCTCAGCAGGATGGACGGATGCTCAAACAAACTAGTCATCTTGGACCCCAACCCCTCCACCCCCTACTCTCTCACCGCCCCATCCTCCTCTGTAGCTCTTCCACTTCCCCTGTCATCCTTTTATCTCTTCCGACCTCTCATCTACCCCCTTCCTCTCTCTCCTCTCCCCGTGCTCCTGCTCTCTCTCTCCGTATCACTTATGGCTTGGCTGCAGGCAGCGCTGCGGTATTGGAAGCAGCATGGGGGCTTGAGGAGTCATCTGGTACTAAGCAGAGCTAAGCCCAGCTTCTGAAAAGCATCTTAGCACTTTGGTTTGGAAAGGTTTACAAAGAATATCAGATGATAGAGCAGTAGAGCCGGGTACTTGGCCTCAGTCACCTCGAGTCTGGGATGAGATGACTGAGCTAACAAAGATTTGGTCGGAGATATCTGTGAAAATTTGGCATTTGGCATCAGATCTGTAAACAATGCAGCTCTCGATGACCTAACAAGAGACCCTCAAGTGGCTGCTAGGGCCTCTTTGAAGTATTACAACAGTCATTAGTTTTGTTACCGTAACAACAAAGGTCACCTGACCTGAAGGAAGTAGTAATTTTAACCCAAACCACGTCCGCCCTCTTCAAGCTGTTTTTCATTCCTGTAATTCAGTTCCTGCACAATACACTCAATTACCAGTTTATTATGAACACCCAGCTAAAACTAACATGATATAATGCAACACCTCCACAATAGTCCTTCTTTTATAATATTTATATTATATATTATAATATTTATTACTTTTATAACTATTTTACATATGGGTCTTGACTTTCAGGACATCTGAAGGCTAGGCACTGTTGGATTGCATTACATTACACTGCAAGATGTTTCTGTTGCTCTGCCTATACTCATCCATATAAATGGAGTGGGGAAATATAACATTTATTGCATGGCTGGTGTATTAAACTGCATTAGTTTTAGCTAGGTGGACCTGTTATTGATTTATCCTGTTCGAGGATTTGACTGCTGAGTAGCTAGATCTATCCACACCCTTTCTATCAAACATTTATGATACATGCTATGCAAAAAAAAAAGAAAGGAAAGGAAAGGAAAGGAAAGGAAAGGAAAAAGCAAACAAAGTATGATAATCTCCTACGCTGTTTTAGCTCTTGTACTGCAACCCCAAAATGCTGACATTAATATTATTATGAAACAGATTCCTGATTTCCTATGGTAAAGAAGTTTAAATCCCTGGCTTTTTTGTTCTGGTTTAGTTTTAATCAGTTCCCTGTGTGCACCGCAGTCTTACAAGTTTCTGCCAACCTCCTCTTGCCTGAGGATGTTGCCTTTCTGATACGTAAGGTCACACCAGCATCGTCGTTCACTTTATAAGCATTTCACCAAGAAAGTGTGCTGAGGTTTGCTTCCTCTTTGCCCCCGGCACAGGCTGGTGATAGTCAAGGTCAATGAACTGCAGAACATTATGTGTCACTAACATAATTAGATTTTTAGGTTAGGGACCCTAAAAAGTTCCAATATCATCAGGACTCATTTAACTGTTGTTCTCTACTATTAAGAAGGAGTCTGTGGGACATTTTCATGCAGTTTTACAATCCATATGGAGCTGAGGCCAGCAGACGGAGGTGAGAGCAACTTTCTGTGCATACAGAGCTGATTGGTCTCCTCAAATAAGGTCAAACCACTCAGACTGTTGCACTGTGATTACAATGCAAACCCTTCAATACTGCATCTAATCAGACTCACCAGGCTCAGACAGACATGATGTCAACTACATATAGGAAACATGTTCATATGAAATTAGACTTATTTATTTTTTAATGGAAAAATACTTTTGCTACTATTGTATACTTTATATATATATTTAAATTTAAATGTTTGCAGTTAAATACCAAGAATATATCTTCCCTGTTTTTTTTTATTTTACTATATTTGATGTTTTTAGATTGTGTATTGCGTACTGTGTATGTTGCATTTGACTGCTGTATAGGTTATAAGTTGTGCTCCTTTTAACTCCTTACTATCTTACTGGGTAATTTAATCTCAAGCAATGCATATTTTATAAAATCTACATATGTTTAGTGGTGCTGTCCTGTGAGAGCCATGAAAAGTCAACTATTTGTAGTGTCAAAAAACTTGCTGCATTACTTACGGCTTCTGACATCTAAAGACACAAGCAAATACACATTTTCCACAGAAATCCACTCAGTGGTGGACTTGTATAGATTTTGTTTCCTCTCACTCTCAGGCCTAAATGAGGTTGCTGTAAAGATTTAACAAGATCCAACGTGGTAATTAAAGAGCTTTACAGGTGCTGGCAGGCACATTTTGTTATTTCTGGATAGATCCAAGTTAAGATAACCTGCCGCTGGCTGCAACTTCATAATGAACCAACAAAGCATAAAGTAATAGTTATATTTGATTTATGAATACATTAATATATATCTTTATATACATCTATGGGTGCTTTTTTTGGTTTTATATGTTTTGATATTGTCAGCCAGTCAGGACACTGTGCTCCCTCTGATGAAAATAAAAATGAATGATGAAATATTTTGGAATGTTCATGTAAATAAATCATTGATTACTTATTGTTGATTTAAGCTGGCCAAAATATCAATGGTTGTAAATAGTGAGTAAATGTAAAAAAAAAATAAAACAATCTGGAAGCCAATTACAAATAAATATTATACATCCGGTGAAACCAACAAATCAGAGGAGGAGCTTGGCGCAGGTGGGTGGGACTACGTGTGTTGAACACTACCTGTGCGTAAAGGTGGCGCTGGAGGAAGTTAGGCTAGTCCACCTTATTGCCGGATGCTGCTAACAAGTACGGTAGTATATTTTTAAGTAAGCGATGGCTGATGACTGGGTTAGTAATTTAAACCAAATGCTCATAAAGGACAAAATAAAGTGGTTAACTGCAGGATCTTGACGGAGCAGCCCCAGAGCGGTCAGCCAAACACCCATTGAAGGGAAGGACCTTGCCGCCCGGCGGAGTGACAGCGCCAGCCCTCTCCATGCTCGAGGTCGTTTTCACGGACCACCCGTGAACGTTACGGCTAAGCTAGTCCAACTAGCCGGGAGGATATCTCACCGTAGTGGAAGGGAATCGTGACGTCCAACGGTGAGTTTTTAAATGAATGTACTGCATAAGTTGTGACTCGTCTGCTTGTGGCCTGTGGTTGTCAGCCAAGTGTTGGTTAGGTTTATTGAATGAGAGTCTGTATGTCTTTATATCTTATTCTTACAGTCTGTGCTTTATATATATTGATTCAATTGATGATAATGTCGCTGGTTTTATGATGCAATCTCTCAGAATCGCTGATTTTCCCTGGGCATGCATGTGCGAGCGCACACAGTTGTTCCACTGTATATCGAAGCTGTATTTGTGTTGTCAACATTGTTGCTGTGCATTGCATTGCGATCGTGAGTGTGGATTAGATCTGGTTATGCTCTAATATTCTGTCAATCAGTTTCTGATAATTAATAGTAAATCTTGTGTGACTACGTGCCCCCTAGTGGAAAGTAAGCACAACTAACAGGGTTTATTTGACTCACACTGGTTATGCAGTATCGTTTGATAGGTTGAAAAATACTGCGGTCAGCAGTAGAACCCAACTGTTACATCAGTACCTCTATAAATGTTATGCGCCAATATGAAGAGCGGGTTTAGCTCTAAACAACATTATGGCCTCTGATTTCTGCGCCGATAATTGATTGGCCGATTATCGACCCGGCCGATAATAGGTCTGTCCCTAATCACCATGGAGTCTATTAAGAATTCACCTATGGGATTTTTGCATTGGATTTTGGATCATTGAAGCAAATAAGCTCTATGACAAACACATGTTTCTGATGCTGACATGTTTTGTTCAGCAGCATAATCTTCACAAACGAAGACCACTTTCCTGATGTTTGAAGCGTTAATGTAGCCATCAAAAGTAAAAAGCTAACTTTATGCTGTTGCATACTACAACACAGTTGCATGACTTGAATGTCATAGCTGTTATCCGTAAGACGGTGTCAGACAAGCTAACCATTAGTTTTGACAAGCTAGTGATTCTGTAGCATAATAAATTGTTTATTAACATAATCTACAAGAGTTTGCAAGAGCTCTGAAAGACACGACTAGAGGCTGTGAGGCGGGCTAGTGAGAGAGTTCCTGTCGGTGTAATGACATTTAATATCCCAGACAACCACTATAGTCTCATTTAGCCACACCAAGTGGGGGTGTTTGCTAACAAATTTTATGTTGTACAACAAAACATGAAACATCTCTTCAGCTTGTGTTATTTCAGGCATCTTACAACAAACATTGAGTTTGAGAGGTTAGACTCCAGAGTGCTAAAATGCTAAATTACTTCCTGGTTTAAGATCTCATTCCTGTGGTGCCCTATTCGATCAGTTTGTTAGGTAGTAGAGTTGAATGGTACTTCTAATGCCCCCTTCGATGGGAGTGCACAGAACCTGAAGAAGAAAGCACAAGCTAACAGAGAAGCCACGGCCATGGTCCAAATTATCTCTGATCGGAGCTCCAGGCTTCATTGTAGAGGCAGCAGACAGTTTTTATTAGCCTTTTGGTTTTATGAATATTTACAGCATTTCTGGGGAATTTCAACCCAAAACACTTCTTTTAAGTCACGTAAGGCATTTGCTGCTGATTTAAATAAATGTTGAATAAGGGTTTCCATTCATATCTCAGCTGCTCCTTTTAGTGAACATGCTTGTATTATATTCAGTGTGTTGCATCCCTCAAAGTTTGATTCTAGGTCCCTCACTTATCAACATCTTTTGTATCTGTATCTTAGGTTCCTTGATCTTGTGTAATACCTGTGTGCCTTACAGACAGATTGACAATAAATCCGAGATTAAATGCAACTGGGAAACCAAATAATTTAATTACTCATCTTCAGCCTTATGTGTGTCGTCTCAAGGGTTAAACCTGCCTCTAGAAAATCTGGGTGATATTAGATCACATCTGGTTTGTGAACTAATTCTTCGAAACATGTCCTTGTTTGCTCTATTTTAGCCCGTCTGCACTTAGAAATAATTTTGCAGAATAGCTTTGAGGCATGTGTTGGACGAGCACCAAATTACATCTGTGAGCTCCCAGTTCCCTCTGAGCCCGACGGCAGACAGGAGTCCTTTTTAGTATGTTAAAAATCTTGGCTGAAAGCAAGGGTGATGAAACCTTCACAGCGCGGGCATCAGTACTGTTGTGCCACAGTATCTGTCACAGGCTTTTCTTTCTTAGAGCTGGTAGAGCAGAAATGAACTGTGTTGTCTTTACTGCAACTCGCGGCCTTCACCTTGCTGCATTACTTACAGCTTCTGACATCTGAAGAGATAAGTGAATACACATCTTCCACAGAAATCTACTCACTGGTGCAGAAAAAATAGTGTATCTGCCCGCACATTATGATCTTCATAAGATATGATAGTGGAGAATAGAATAAGCATATTTACCAAAATGGTAAATCATTCCATTAATTTGGTGAATACTACAACCTGATGACAACCATTTATCATAGATGGAAGCTGTGAAAAAATAAATGATTGTATGATTTTTTAAATTCCAACATTCCTTGAATGAGTCATGTGTGACAATCGCTTTCCTCAGAAAAGTATAACAAAATTCAAGCTTAAAATAGTAATATTTCATCAATCGATTTGTATCGTTTAAATTTTTTCCACAAATAAAGCGTTTGAACTCGCCAGATTCTGTGAAAAACTTGATAGGATCTGTGGTTGTAAAAATGTTATCTATTTGGTAGCAAGCTAATGTTAATCATACGTAATCAAGCTAATGTTAGCTATATGGTCACAAGCTAATATCCACTTTTGTCCTCTGTGCTCTGACAGTGACGTATGATTACGCCCTCTGCTGTTGAAAAAGGATATTGCGATTAATTTTTCATCTCAAAACGAATGAAATCGTCACCCATTTGTATCGATTTTTAACTGTCCCGCGATGCATCGTTACTTCCCTACTAGCCAGGGATGATTAGCAGCATCTAGGGATGAAAAGACAATAACTCAGTGATAAGAATCTGCATTTTGAGGCTTCTCAGTTGAAATAAACTACACCACAGCAGAGCAGTACAGGCTGAGTCGGGGCATGGCAGAGGAGAATGTTGTTTGCGATGACTTCACTGCACCAGACAAGGTCAAGGCACCGAGGGTCTGTATGTGTCGCATTGATTATCAGACACGCAGTGCAACGACACAGCCGACCAGCTTTACAGACTCGTAGACTGCAAACTACAAAAATAGAGACAGACAGGAGAAACACTGCTTAGTACTTAGCAGACAGGTGTGGCTGTCAAATACTATGACAGTGATATACTAAGACATTGAGCCTGGCAGACACAATGCAAGCCAGGCAATCTAAACATAGGACAGGTAGACATTTCTTCCTCCCAATAAAGAAAAGTGCAGACAGAGAGGTAGGCAGACAGACGAGAGGAAGGATGAAAAAACTACTGACAGTCAAGCTGACAGGTGGGTAGATGGCAGGCTGCAGAGTACAGACATGTAGAAAAGGAATAAACGACACATTGTTTGGAAATTGCCTTGGAGGGTTGGAGATAATAAGATGGTCTAGCCAGGCATAAAGAGAGAACATTTAGATTGTGCTGTGTGAAGAAAGAGGAAAGTGTTTGCAGAGTCTGTAGGGGGAAAGAGAAGTGGTGCCTGTGCAGAAGTATTGTTTTTAACTAACTGGACTGAATACAGCTGCTATTTTTGTCCTTACAAATTCAATATATTATGCACTTTCTTTACTTTAAACAACACAAAAGGTAATACCTTGTAGCTTATCAGTTTCCCTTCACTGCCCTTCTGAGCAGGGAGGTCATAGGCACACAGATAAAGATTCGGCTTGTCTCACTGATGACCAGCAGCCTGAACAACATCTCTCAGTGAGGCATGCTTCCACAAATAGTGCCTTTGCAGAGCTCATCAAATCTTTACTTTCCAGGTTATGTTTTCAAGTGCAGGTGTTATGCAGAGTTGACAGCATGCTGCATTGTTTTATGTTGGACTTTCAGTAGCACAGAACTGCTTGGGACCATCTCAGTCACCCTCTCATTGTCCAAAATGGTCTTTAAGTAGCCAAAGTACTGTATGTATCAGCCCTTGCCTTACATTTAAGTTTGTTGTGACTTTTGAGCTTTGGCTCTCTTTGGCATTTAGCACATGGTCTAAAGTGCATGGTGCATGTGCATGTACAACAAGTACGACTCACTTTTGCTCACTTGTTCGCTGTATTGGCTGCAGAACATAGTAGTATTTCTATGCGCTGTCATTGTATGCACTGGCCTTTTCAAGAAACAAAATAGTGCCAAGTGAATTTGCTCTCTGATACACACGAGGACCGTTGTTTTGTGGTGGAGTGGGTGACCTTTTAGTGTAGTTTGGTGGAGTAAAACCCTGTCATTCTGAGACCCTGCCAGCTTGCTGAAACTAACTATTCTGCTATTGGAACCAGCCAGAACTCCGACACCAGATCTCGACAAGTAAGCTAATGGCTTTGCATCCATTACAGGACTGACAAGCTTTTCATACAACTTAGTGTCCAAAACCCTGACTTTTCTTTTAAGTGTTCAGTTCACCCAACTAACCCTGCAGGGAAGTCACTCGTCTTTATGTTTGGCCAGAATTAGCTTTTTGTGTTGAGATTGGCTGTTAGTGTCCTGTCAAGCAATCTACTTTATATGGAAACGGTTTCTTGATGGAAAAAAGTGGAACTTCTAATATCAGCAGTGTCCAAGTACAGAAAAGGGTGTGGAAAAATCTGCACACTTTGTGGATAATAATAGAGCATAAATAGAAATGTTTCAGTGTTTAGTTCAATGTACACTTCAAATAATTGTTCAGTTGTTATATTGACTGCTGTCATTCAAAGAAACACATGAACACTGTGATTCCTTTAAGTGTCAGTGTTGGTATTGTTTCTATCATCTAATTCTTCTATGGTACAGATAACTTATACACCAACCGCATTTCAGTAATTGTATTTCAACATGTAGGTACGATGTTAAAATCGCACGACAAAGAAAAAAATAGCCTGAATATTTTAAAACCTCTTTGACCTTGAGGTCGCCTCAAATCATGGTTCATCACTGTGATTAAAGAGACAGAGTAAGTAAAATATTTCATAGGATCAGGGCAGGAACTATGCAGTCAACTCCACTCCACTGTATGCATTCATTAGTCTTCTCAGCATATAGATAGGAAAAGCAAACCCACGCTACAGTTTGAAGTAATATCTAAAAATAAAGATGTTTGAGCAGCAGACACACAGGATATGCATATGTATAAAGCACAAAGCCTTCCCTATATGACATATGCAGTGCATGTGGAGAGGCACTGACTCATTGCTGGGCTCCTCACTAGCCTGGAGCCAAATACTGTATGCTGCCAGCATACAGTATACAAACAGAGCGGTGAGGGAATCAAACAGATCTAGTGCTGCTGTATGTCATGATGTGTTGCATCTCTACCATACTCGTCTGCTGCCAAAGGTCAGACGGATGAGGGCGGCAGCCAGTAAAGACGGCATGATTCGACCACAGTCGGGATACGCAGACTAGCTTTTGTACTTAATGGTTGTCTGGTGATGCAAAGTATATTTACTGTGGAAGTAAGGATTCACTCAACTCCCGATTCCATATGATTTCAGATACAGGGTTAACGATAAATATTTTTATTTTATTTATTTATTTATTTTTACAATAAATTTCGCCTGTTGGCTGTTAGCAAGCTAATTTTAGCTATATGTAAGCAGGCTGATGTTAGCTATCTCAGTAAGCTAGTGTTAGCTATCTTAGCAAGTTAATGTTACTAACATGTTAGCTGATATCTTTGCTATTTTTTCAGTTTGTCAGCTTGTAAAAACGTAGCTCCTTTAACTTGTTGGTACATTTCACCACACAGCAGCTTTTAGACATTATTCTGTTGTTTGCTAACAGACAGAACTGATGAGGAGGCTCCTCCATTAAATACAAAGTCAGCTGACAGCGACAGACTGTTTTTTCCTCTGGTGGGGGCGGGGCTGAAATGCGCTTTGTCTCTTAACTGATAGTGACGTACGCCGTTGATCAAGTTTCTCGATGCATTGTTACATCCCTAATAATTCCAGTTGTTTCTGTTTCCAGATATCCATGGAAAGACAGTGATTTTTGCTTTGGCTTTGCACAGACTCATTGTATGTGAAAATGGAGCATACAGCAGTGCAGTTAATTATTCATTGTGTAGCACCATTCATTGATGATGTTTTACATACAAAGTCCATTAAGCTAGCCTGTCTCGACAAGCATGTAGCCACCTTAATGTATACTTAACAGACACATACAGTAACAGCTTGTTGTTTTTTCTTTCTCTGAGACCAGAGGCAGGAGGTTACTGCAACCTTGGTTGACTGAATGTTGCAGTTTTGGAATTTGAAAATGAATAACACCTCCTGAAGAGTGTAATCTGCAGCAAAACAAGGTTAGATGTCTAATGGATTATAGTGACGTGGCAAATGAGGAGAAAGCATTTTCATTTTTGTTTTAATTTGATTATGTTATCAGCAGGGAAACTGACATCTTTGTGTTTCCTCAGAGACAATCTGGCAAAGCATTCTGGGAACTCTGGGGTGGGTGATCAAGAACTGGTTTTGATTAGAACCAATGACTGATTTATAAGAACCGGGGATTTATTAAATTTAAGTAAATATTCATCTACATTTTCAGAAATATGAAAAATTGTTTACAATTCTTTTTCTCATTTGATTTCTAAAAGTATTTTTCTGCTCATTACCTTTGTTTTTCTTGCTCTAAGCTGCTATGACAGGGAAATTTCCCATCAGGATAATTAAAGTACCTATAATAATAAGACTTGTTTTGGTTTTGCGACCCACAACTACAACAGTCGCACCTTATTTCAGAAAATAATAAGCTACAGATTTTGAAACTCTGTGTCATAAGCCAATACTGCTCAGATCAGCCCGCCAAATAAACTTTTCACTAGCTCCTGAAAGAAAATGTTACTTTAGGGCTTTTTCGATCCTTTTATTTTTTTTAAAATCATTTTGTTAAATTATTAACACACCTACTGGAGATATATGATAAAGTCTTACTTTCACTACTTGTCAAATTTATTATCAGTTTTCGTAATCTTCAAAACTCCCCATCAGGTAGTAAAACCCCATTATTGTCAGAGACATTAGTGGTAAACAAAGATAGTGTCCTCTATAGCATTTGTCGGTGATGCCCATCTCAGTTGCCTCCTTCACCTGGTCCTCTATAAGTGCGACCAAAGGTGAAACCACAATGAGCGCTGGGTTTCCCTTGTGTCCCAACTTCTCCGCGACCATCGGGGCCAGCTGACAAATCAAGCTTTTACCAAATCCAGTTGGAAGGACGGCAAAAACATCTTTTCCATCGACAAATGCCTTGATGGCGTTTCTCTGTTCACATTGCAAAATGAATGCGCTGTTGATATCTTGTAAAACAGAGTCGATGGCAGAATCGACACACCTCACCTCTCCAGCGGCAGCCATGTTTGTTGTAAATGAATTCGACCCAAGCGCTCTTTAGTGATGTGGCTGATTACGTTACTGTTGCTCATCTGTCCATCATCGTGTAAAGCCCGCCCTGACCATTTCATTGGTGAGGAGATCTGTACCGAGCATAGTAGCGCCACAACGGAGAAGTGCCAGAACGAACTTACTGCAGAAAAATGTTGTTGGCTGGTCTAAAGTTTGGCTGCACCCAGGCTAATGAAACACGAGATTTTTGTGGAAACACAAAGCAACTTTTTTTAATACTGCAATGTCAGGCTGCAAACCATGAGATCCACCTCAAAATTGTGTCTTCCTGACAGAGAGAATGCTACTAAATGTGAAAAGCCCAGGACAACGTGCCGATGTCTGGTGGTTGCGGAAATGCGTGGCAGCATCAGCCGAGTCCCGCAGCCACCCCAGTGTGTGTGAAGATGCGACGACCCGTTCAACGCTGCTTGCAGCTTTAACTTTTTGTAATTTTAAAATTTAATATACAGGGCCACACGGTAGCCTCACAGCAAGAGGGACGCTGGTTTGATCCCGGCCTGCGGCCCTTCTGTGTGGAGTTTGCATGTTCTCCCTGTGTGTGCGTGGGTTCTCCGGCTTCCTCCCACAGTCCAAAAACATGCAGCTTAGGTTTAATCGGTGACTCTAAATTGCCCGTAGGAGTGCGAGCGTGTGAATGGTTGTCTGTCTATATGTGTGTCAGCCCTGCGACAGACTTGCGTCCTGTCCAGGGTGTACCCCGCCTCTCGCCCAATGTCCCCCCCACCGTTTCGGATAAGCGGTTACAGAAAATAAATGAACTTCATATATTTTTCAGAACCAGGGTTTTTCTTGTTTTTTCTACATTAAGTGCAAATGCCCTTAAAAAGGTTAGGCAATTACTTTCATTACAAATGCTTACTATTATCTGTGAAATAACTGTGACATGTGAGTTAAAATCTATAGATTAATAATAGATATAATGAGACATTTTTACAGAGTTATTAATTTCTTAATGGTCTTGAATGTTAAATTACAGTTAATTCTAATGTAGTATAATAAGTACCAGCAGCACAGTGGAACCCAAAGAAAGCCTATGTAAAGCCCAGGAAGCGAGTGGCGAGCGGGGCTAATGAAGTGAGCCGCAGCATATGAAAGGCACAGGCTGGCCGGGTGAGTGAGAGTGCAGACAGCGAGAGTTGCAGAGTTCAGAAAACCCTGTCTGTGCTCTTTCTCTGCAGCTTTCGCTCCAGCAAACTGACACCACAACCTCCATGCATTTTTCATGACCTGTGTTGGCTGACAAGCTCTCTCTCTCCGTCTCGCTCACTTTCTCTCCTCCGCGCCTCTCACCTTTGCAGCAACACACACACACACACACACACGAACATACACACACATAAACAGAATCGAACACGCACCATCACACATTCTTTCACTCTCAACTAAGCTATCTCCCGAAACCCTCAAAAACCATCAGTCTCACCAATTCGCTCCCTAATTCAGAATGGCATTTCATTCCGAGACGACAGCGAGCGCAGAAAGACACTGAAGTGGATGAAAGAAAGTAGAAAATGAGGGTGAATGAATCTAAAGAGAATCTCCTCAAAGCATGACATTCTGCCCTAAGTGTATCGATAATAGCTGCTACTCTGCTGCTAAGAGAGTAACATGGTACAAGTAATGGGATTACAGTTATCCATATCCAAAAGAAACAGAAAAGTGATACTCTCCAATAATATCTCAGGGTATCGGATCAAATTAATCATACTGGAAAGAGTGCGTAATGTTTTATTACTGATAAACAATTAAAGCTGAAACTAAAAAAGAAATCAGACTTCATGACTCAGTGGTGATGCACTGAATTACTGATTGCAGCTGCATGCAGGTAATCGCTCACATTAATTAGATTAGCCCACATGTGAAAGCCCATCCCCGAAGCCTGACGCTGGCTTGTTATTGTCGGCCACAGCATTGGTCATGGCAACACACCGAGGACAAACTCTGTCCGTTCAATTAATCTGTTAACAAATGTCCAGCAGCACATTAAGGTCTAATTCAGTCCCAGGATAATTAGTTTGTTATGAGGACTGTGTTTGCCTTCCGCCTCTCAATGCACCACTGCACCCAGATTATCACGCACATTATTGTTTACTTTTTAGGATCAGTTGTCTGTTGAGCCCGGTGTGATTTATGTGCTATTATTTTGTTGCCTTCTCCAGTGGAAGTTGGAGTGTTATCACTTTGTTTTCCAGGTCGACAGTTTATTTAATGATTTCCTAGAGGGGAGTAGATTTGTAACTATTATTATGTGAGGAGGCTGTTTTGGAAAGAGCTGTGACATTAAGCATATTTGCATTGTTTTTAATTAGATATTTTAACGTTTTAGTAATAGATCCATGACACCAAAGGATAGAGGTAGACAGGATGAAATATAAAATCAGTGTATCTTTTGATATGATGATTGCCAGGCAAACAGCAGATGCATGTTCTTCATGTAAATACCAGGATTATTTTCAATTTGTGACACAAATACTTAATAAACAGCAATGTGATATTGCCTCTGCGGTAGAGAAAACGATATGTGGTATTGTTTTGTTGCCCTCGCCTGGTCTGGAACTTCCACCATATGTTTTGAGGTGATTAATCAAATCAGAATATCTTTATGTTGAGGGAAACATTTTTAGATACTATAGTCGTTATGCCTCTGCACTGGCGACAGCTGTGGCCCCTGGCATTATTGTTTTCAGGCTGTCCATCTGTCCATCCGTCTGTCCAATTCTCACCTACTTCATTTCTCAGGGGACATGAAGTAGGTGAGATTTGGAATCTACTTACACTCAAAGATGATTGATTTTGGTGGTCAAGATCAAAGGTCAAAGTCACTGCAACATCACATCCGTACCATTCTCGTGAACACAATATCTCAGGAAATCTTCACATTTTTAATTATGACAAAATAAAGTGATGACATTTTATATCCAAAAAGGTCAAAGTTCAACTTGACTGTGACATCGTAAAGGTGTGAATTATCTAATGCCATGACTTGGGAAGTGAAGTTGAGATTGTGACCTTATAGTTAAGTTAACTGGCCCCTCTAAATGGGCCATAGGCATGAATGAGAGTGTATATGCTTGTCCATCACTATGTGTCAGCCCTGTGATTGACTGGCAACCTGTCCAGGGTGTACCCCGCCTCTTGGCCAATGTCAGCTGGGATTGGCTCCCTGACCCTCGAAAGGATGAGCGCTTATAGCTAATGGATGGATGGATGATGATGCAGATGACCTGTCCTCCTCAGACATACAGTTTCATTGACACTGACATATTATGCATGTTTAAGTGTGTCCCTGCTGGCTTGTGGTCCTGTTCCTTCAGTCAGGGACTACTGACTTTCCCAACTAAAAATGATACCATGTTAAAGTTTGCTCTTCACCTTTGCGCAGCCTCTATTATAGTAGTTGTAACTCTCATGCAAGCACAGTAAGTGTACGGCACAAGGGCCACTTGTACAGGGCGCCACTTGGGACTATGACCAAGAAAAGGTAGTTAGAAGGGTTTCATTCAGGAAACATATTTTCTTAATCATGGAAGCCTAATAAAACTATGGGGCATTATAATAATAATAATTGTGTTTTAAAGAGGGTTAGGAAATTAGTTCTCAACCTGAACACACACTGTGTGGATTTTCTTGTCGACCTTTAATTGGAAAGAAACTAAACAACTAATGTTGTACAAAGCCAGGATTTCATGGCTTTAGTTTCTGCTGAGCCAGAAAACAAAATTCAAAATCCTATAAAGTCACTTTAAACTGTTATGATAATGCAGCCATTATCCCATTTTCCATTTTTGTTTTGTTTTTGATCACATTTGTGTAAAGGTTCTAAGTTTTAAACCTCTGAGCAGTGGTTGATGGACATCTGAGTCCCGGTTTGTTCTATTGACTTGTTTTACAACCGGTACCTGCACAGACCAGCTACAAATTCTGAATGATGCTACATTGTCAGCTATAGCTAGCACTAGCTATCTTAGCTTCGTTAGCAAGGGACAAATGTTCTTCTAAATGAACAGCTAACTCCTTAGAGTGTCTTTAAGTCCAACCAAACACTGAACAGGACATTTTTTAGCAACCAAAATGTTCCAGTTAACTTTGATGAAGTGAAAACACACATTGTGGTAGTGACTTGTCAAAAACAGTTTAGTCAAGTGACGTCTATTTACTTGCATACTAACTAAGTTATTTCTATTAGTGGGGTGTCTGTAATTGCTAGCCATTGGATAGAATGCAGATAAAGGCACATCCTCATTGGCTTCACTTGTCAGTCCTGGGGGTTGCTCTTTGAATATACTGTATAACTTTATTTGAATAAATAGTTTTGTTGCGAGGACTTACAGTAAATATTTTATTATTCACGGTAATAAAAAATCTGAACATAATTCATGAGTATGACTAATGGTAAATCGGATTTTCAGTGATTATGATGATTGACTCTACTACAGTTTTTATTTCACTTAGCTTGGTAACATTTGCACTATTCCAAACATTTTGTTACATTCTCCATATCTTACTGCATCAATGAGCATTGCAGTGCTATTGCAGCTGAGAAGCGGGCAGTATAAAGACATAAATGCTCACAAACCACAGAACAAGATAGATAGGATAAAATGCCTTGGAGCAAGATGTGTCCCACACAGCATCAAACTGAACCTGAGATGTGCTGCAAAGTGAGCAGCCGCTCCATGCAATCTGTACCAGAGCTGCGAGTATCTGTGGGGATATCGAGGTTAATCTTTTTGATTTTATTATAGTGTTCTATTATTGCCAATGAAAAGTCTGAAACATTGATACTTGGCAAACTCCGAAGCTCCTGCTGTGCTCCTGGAGGTGTGCCATGCTCTCCAAGGATACACTTGTTTGCAAAAAATTCATCTAAAATGACTCAGAGAGGCTGCTGCTTTGGGTTGTGTAAATGTTCTGTTTGTACTTTTGTTGCTCGGAAGGTTCTGAACCAACTGTGCCAAATCACTCCATCCACTGTCTAATTATCAGAGTCAATCTATTTATTACATTCATGCAGTAACAATGATGCGCTATTCCAGCTCATGTTATAGTTCTAAGAAATTGGTTGTGTTGTTTTCTGTACCATTAAACTTTTCAGGTGAAATCTGGATTTATAAATAAGATGTAGTGGACTATACACTGTTTATAGTATAGTTTTTCATATGTTGACATACATTGGATCTTTACCATGTTGGCCAAATATGCTGCTTTATGCTGCATTACAGTTGTGTTTAGTAGCTCAAGTACAGCCCAACCAATATAGGATTTTTGAAGCCAGAGCTGAGGTTTTAGAGGGAAAAATGCATACAGATAACCAATATAGGGGCCAATAAAATAGATTGGTCTCCCTTCAAAAACGTCAATATAGGTTGTTTGTATAGCAGCAAAATACGATATTTAGGCTTAGGTTTGTGTCCCGTCCCAAAACAAAAGTAAACAATTTTTAATGTAACTGTGAATCACATTTTCTTTTGCGTAACCTAAGCTTTTTTTTT
>CAFUXE010000809.1:243504-254479 GCA_903364295.1 Serranus cabrilla | reverse complement strand
TTTTTTTACATAACCTAACTTACGCTTTTTAAAACGTTTTTTTAAAATGTTTTTTATATATTTTTTTACATAACTTCTGTGGCTCTCTTCACCCTCATAACTACTTCACTTCCAGCTTTTACCTACTTACTGTTTTAACTGTCTTTCCCAGAAAGTTTTTTGCCCTAAACCGAGGTCAGTGGTTTTATAGCATAAATTCACAAAAATTGAAGCTTTTTTACAATCACGAACTGTGTGTGTTTGTATTTTGACGTGTGTTATATTTTTTACAACGCTCCTCTGTACCACGAGCTGCTTTTGACAAACATATGTGTTGTTACTGTGGTAATGACAAACAGTCTGTCCTGTTGTTTAGGCTGTAGATCTTGTTTATTTGGAATAAAAATAGCTCTTTTATGTGGATTATGCAGCCACATTATCCTGCAATGGTGCTCAGAAGGCCCAAAATGACTTTCTTAAAGAATACTTAACATTAATATACATTATTATACATGACATGTACAATGAATTACAGTGTCAACCAACTAAATGATGACTGAAAAAGACATTAAAATGCTTTTGATAGGCCAACATCTGTTGGGCTCTAATCTCTGGTGTAACCGCTAAACACACAATGTGTAAAACTAAAAGCAGACCCAAAACAGAAAAGGATGGTGCAGTCTATAGTTGGTTGGAAGGCAAGTTACCATGAATGCAGCCTGGTTCAGTTAGCAAATCCAGTGAGTAAAGGCAGGCAAGAGGCGTCAAATAGTGGGCAGCAGGTCACCAGAACAGACCAGGGGCTCAAATAACCAAGCAACAGTGTTGTATACTCGGACAAATGGCTTGAAAGACTTTCTTTCTGTGTACAAGCACTAGTGCATGTAACGCTGAAACGTGCATGTACCATTTTCTTTAACCTACACCAAAACATTGTTTCTCTGCACCATTTGGTGTTTCTCCCTCTTTCTCTACTGATATTTCAGCAAAACCCTGAAGGACAACCTTTTGTTGAGAGTTTAAAAACTAAAATACAATAAAATGTGTTATAATATCATTTGAGCTGACTTTCCCTGTGCAGTGAAGCTACTTAAAATGTATTATAGTCAGAGGGACATTTTGAGCAGAAAGCTAATGTGCTTCTCAGCAAACCTAATATGAAAACTGTTCGTATTATCATATTAGCATCATACCAGCCTTTCTTTGTCCTTTTTGAAGCCACAAAATACTGTAACAGTAACGGCACAAATAGACTCCGGTGTTCTACTGTGTTGCTCTCTCCTCTGTCTGTGCACTCTATGTGCGATTGATATTGTCAGTTATAAATTAGCACCTGGTTAGAGTGGATGGCGAGCTGACATTAATGGAAGAGAACAAAGCACACTGCGGTCAAGCTAGCCTCCGCTGGTTTTTGAGGTGCATGTCTTTACTAGGCGTTACGGTAAGAATTTGTTTTGAACCGCCTTCAAAATAAAAGCAGTGTTCCTGTAAACTGCATTTTCACAATCAGAAAATTCATAAGTGCAGAAATAGATTAAGGCGATTCTGTTCTATTGTATATACAATTAGAACTAAGGAAGTAATAAAGGAAAAAGCTTCTTGATGGTTCAGACTTTAGTATTTCAGCTGTCAGTAACCTGGTCAGACTTTAATAAGGACATTTATAAAGGCCAACATGACTTCAAAGTGAGCACACCTCCTCCCACAACATGTACTCAGAATTTTTATTTATTATACATTTCAAATTGAGCTATCTTATATTTTAAATTCAACCTTTTGTTAAAAGGGAACAGCTCTTTCCCGAATTTCACTTGAAATGTAAAATAGATCAACTCAATTGATTTCAGCACATTTTGATGTGGAATTTTAAAATGAGACCTTTTTAAAACCTCACATCAAAGGCTATTTTTATTATGTTCTAAAGCTTGTTTTGCAGTCAAGTGTCATTTTTTTTATCCTTTCTGAATTGCTGATTGATATTTTCACACGTACACCATTCAGGGTACAAAAAAACCTTTTACCCCCGCTGCTGAAACACTGTACGCCGTCACTCAGCCGCTGCTCAATCACTCGTTGGTGTATTTATGTAATCTTAGGCTTGTGTGTGGCTACTAAAATGGATCACCAGTTCAGAGCGTCACGTTGTGCACCTCAGATTGCCTCCCCTTGTGCACCACAATACACAGAAGGCTAGCATAGCATTAGCTAACTTTTCTTTGCATGGCCTACTTTTTTGTAAATACAGATATTTCGAGTCCCCGTCTTTGATTCGGCTGTTAATTAGTGCTGCAGCTATCGATTATTTTAGTAATCAAGTTCTCTACAGGGCCACACGGTGGTGTAGTGGTTAGCACTCTTGCCTCACAGCAAGAGGGTTGCCGGTTTGGATAAGCGCTTACAGAAAATGAATGAATGAATGAATAAAAGTTCTCTGCACATTTTCCCAAAATAATCGGATAAGAAACACTTTATTTAAGAGCTGTAGGAAATATACAAACTAGAAAATAAGACAGGTTACCTGAAAGAAAAATAAACATGTTGCTTACATTGCAAACAGTACAATAATCTATTTTGAACTAACTACATGGTGAAACCAAAAACTTTGTAATGCAATTCAACCGGTTGGTTTATGACATTGCGATACACACATTATAGGAAAATATGAACAACATTTTCATATTGTTTCAGTGATATATACGGTCATATCAAATTAGACAATGTAAATTAGTTTTTTGTCACAATATGATACTAATGAAAGATTGTAAATGATTGCACTGGATTATGTCCCAGCCCGACGTGGCAACAAGCACATAACCAAATGAGAAAGTTTGGAGCAAGAACTGTGATTTGTTTACAGCCTTAGAAGACTAAATAAAAAGAGTTAATAAGCAGATTCATTAGATGAAAAAGGGGTGGAGTGGATGAAGCAACGGTTGGAAAACATCCATGTATCAAGTGAGCAGCAGGAAGCCAGACTAATCAGCAAACTTGGTCAAGTTTGTAACTTCTTTCAAAAATCAGACTTGCTGATTTGACTCATTAATTGCTGATTTAGGCACCTACAAAGTTTTTTTTCTCGCTGTGGATCCTTCAGGCCACAATGATGGAACAGGGTTTGTTTTTTTTGCGATGGCTGTGTAAAAGTAGAACTCTGTACCTTGCTTCTCCAACCTAACCCTGCTTTGATAGTCGCTTTTAACACGTCCAACATACGCAAATGCACACAAACACACACACCCCACTTCTAAGTCTCAATCTGCTTCACCTCATTCAGCGCACGTCCTTTCCTCCGCCCCCTCTTCCCGCCGTCCTTCCTGCCCCCTCTTTTCTCCCCGCTCTCGACTGATCAGGGGTCAGCCTGCAGTGTCTCCATTAGTCACGTCTCATTTCTTCCCAGCTCCCCGACTCTGATCCAGGGTCAGGGACTGCCCAGCAGCCATTTCCCCACCCTACCGGAGAGCAGGTGTTCTGGCTGACCCTACCTCTTATCTCTGTTAAGTCAGACGCTCGCTGGCGGTGGTCCTCACATCTCATCTCTTCTCCCACACACACACACTACCAGCACACAAGTGTAGTAACATCACACACACATATACACACAGGTGCACATACATACATGGAAGCGTACAGGTCTCCTTTCAAGTTGATGGCATCACTGTGAAGTTAAAGCTAGGCAGTATTCCATGGAAATATTACAGAAGTCATTGCAATATATCATTTTTGCACAAATCTGTAAGTAAAAGCTATTTATTATACTACCTCCCTGTAAATAACCAGTGGACTGTGAAGTCTTTGAGACTACTTTGCAACCCTGTCCAGTCTTGATCGTAGATCTCTTTTTTGCGAAGCATTGTTTACATCAGCAGATGCTTCTTGTGGATAGCAAATTCAAAAAGTTTGAGTGTTTTTTACGGGTCAAGTAGCTCTACACCTCACTCAAATCTCGTTTCATTGATTGGACTCCAGGTTTGCTAACTCGTCTAGCCTAACGAGCCTAAGGCTTCACTATGAATGTTTAATGGATGTGTTTAATAAAGACATGAAATATTATAATTGTTTGTGCGGTATTAAATGGAGCACATTGTGTTTGTCTACACTTGGGACTTGGTTGCAGACCAGATCACGTTTTATGACAAATTATTGTGGAAAAGTAGGCTATTCCGAAGGGTTCACATGCTTTTTCTTGCCACTGTATATTTATTTATTGTTTCTATGAATAGTTTTTAAATTGCTTTTGTGTTTACTTTGATTTTCATGGTCTTCAAGTGTTCTGTCCTCTGAATGAAAGGTGCTACGCAAATAGTGGTTGATTGAGAATAGTTGGTGATTAATTTAATAGTTAACAACTAATCAATTAAGCTTTGCTGCTCTAATTTATAGACATGACACTCGGGCAAACTTTGATGGACATTATGCAATACTGACAAAATAGTCAACCGTGATTATAAATTCCAATAACTGTTAGTGGTTGCGTCTTTTCTTGTGGTGCACAGGAAGTGAAGTATTTCAGGGCATTGTTGATGAGACTTTCTCTTCTTCTCCGCTCTCCCTCCTCACTGGTTCCTGGTTCTCCTCCAGCCTGACCCTCTCACCTGGACCTCCACCGAGCCAAGCAGGGTCACTCACGGCTAAACTTATTATACACCGCTCAATACTCCCCTGTGTGAGCCTGCTGGGTGTTCTGGGTGGCTGTGTATGTCTGTGCATGAGAGTTTGTGCAAAGTTTTTTTTTTTCCCTCGCCTTCCCTGACTCCTCTCTCCATCCATCGCTCTTACTTTCCCTCTCGGCCCTGAACCGGCTGACCTGTCGGAGGCAAACTAAACTTGTAATAACTTAGTTTAGTTGCCGACTGGAGCAAATGAGCTCACGTCCTCGTCCACAGCACACTCTGTCAGGCGGGGAAAATGAATGCATTCTTTTATTGTTTGTCATCTTAAGGATATACATTACGCTGATCACTGACGTGCCGTCACACACACCGGTTTACACTCGAATGACACCCAACTGAATCGCTCCCCTTGATTGGCAATTTGCAAAACTGGTCTATCAAATCCCATCTCCCTGTGACATGCCTTTCTGGGTATTTTTGATGCAATGTAATGTCTCCTCATCAGATTTGTCATCTTTGGGGCTGGTTTGCACCGACTTAATTATAATAATCTTTCATCAGCTCCTGATAGCAATTTTATTTTTTTTGGCTGGTTAACGAGCGCTGTTGCTAGTTTTTCTTTGCATTCGGTAATTTTTTATCACTCCTCCAGAAAGATGCGTTTCATCAGGAGTGGGTTTTTGTGCGAGCCTGCCCCAAGAGCATGTAGCCTATGGGGCAAAACAAAGCTAAATCCATAAACACGTCTGAAGCGAAACAGAGAGTGTTTTGAGTTTCCTGATTCCAATCAATAGCCCCAACCTTGGTTCATTTTAATCATTCATAGTCTAATCTTGAATGTAATAGTGGCCTCGGGGCGTGATGCACCTGGTCTATAAATGATGGCGCGGCACTCGCCTTAAGACTGCTGAATGACAGGGAATCGATACGGAGGGGGCCGCTTCAAATGCAAAAAGGATATTTACCTGTATCACTTTAAATTAATGAGTGTAAGCACTTCTTGCATGATTTATGTGGTTCAATGCCAAAGATATTTTGTCCATCTGTTCTAATTAAGACTGCAGTATTGACCACCGGCATCAGCCTGCTAACACGCTCCCTTTTCATCTGTTTCTTCGCTCGGCGCCCCTGTGCACTGTACACACTGTACACTGTGGTTACAGAGCGGCTCCCCGCTGCGCAGATCACTCTGTGAATAATCCTGTAACTATTCCCTCATCAGATCCCCTCGGCTGTAATGTATAGTACATGTGCAGGGCCGAATATGAAAGGCTTTCTATGTATTATGGAACAAAGCTGGCTGCTTGTTGTGGATGGGGTACAGTAGACATGGATACTGTATGCTCCTATCAGTATGTGTGCTGTGTTTCTGTCTGAGAGCAGAAATTGGGTTATTAAGCACTACTCCCAAACCGTGCACATACACACACTAACAAAAACACACACACACACTTTTTCAGACCAGTATGTCATCAGCGATACTCAGCAGCTCCTCTCAGTAATTAGTCTCCTGATAGGTTCACACTGCACAGAGAAAAACAGAAGAGAGGAAGAGAAAAGTGGGATGGGATTGGATTTACAGGGGGAAATGGGGTAACACAATAATAGCCAGAACATGCTTCACATTGCAGTCATGTCCAAATCTGTCAGATTTTTTTTTTTTTTTACAGACTGTTTGAATGTTAGTAAAACTCCTGGCCTTTTTCTCTTCCTTTTTTATGCCCAATAAAAATAACCTCGGATAACCTGTTGGCCCGGTCTGATGTACAAGCTTAAACTAGAAGCGGTAACACCTAAATTCCACCGGGTGCGTCCGTGCTGTGTTAAGGCGGCGCTGCGATCTGTCCTTCGCCGTCCGTCAAAGCCCATCGGTTGCGTTTGTGGTGCGTTCCGCCAGACTGCAGGACCTGCGTGGCTTCACAAATTCACGTGTAATCGCGCAATATGGCAGGATTTAATATAAACAACTAAAACTTTCCATTCAGAGTAGTAGAAGAACAACAGAGGAGTCAACACCTCTGTGTTGGGTCATATATAATCTTGTTATTTTGGGCCTCCGCAATGAACATCTCTTCATCCAAGGCGTCAATTGGGTGAAAATTGAAAATTTCCATCTGACCCGCTGACTCTGACCCGCCCATTGTGATGTTTTCAAGGTGTACCGAAGGGAAATATGATCTGCTGTGAGCATTGTGTATTTTATTTTGAAGTTTTCGGTGTCCGGCAAAAATAGAAGCTGTGCGTATCGGCTGCGCTGGGTCCAGAACGCCGCAGCTGGGACGGAGCAGAGACGGAACAGTCATGTGCCCGGTGGAATCACACACATTGACTAGAATGGAAACCTATCACGGAGCTGTAACGCAGCACAGACACACCCTGTGGTATTTAGCTGTAAGGAGGACTAGTGATGTCCGGCGTGATGTTGTTTAGTGTCCTCGACAACCACTGTAGTCTCATTTAGCCACTGCCTTTTTAGGGACACGTAAAAACTCCAAAATTCACAAATGAGGGTGTTTGTTACATATTTTATGTCGTACAACAAAACGTGAACATCTCTTCAGCTCGTGTTAACCACAGAACTTATTTCAGACATCTAAAGACAAACCAGGGCGCTAAAATGCTAAGAACTCATTATTCTGGCATGTTGACTTTATGCTAGTGCATGCACTTTTTTGATAATTACAACATCATGAAACAGTACAACCACAAACCAGAGACGTAGAGATGATGACTGACTTGACCAGATTTATTGACAATAAGGAGACTCTCAGCAGTTTTCCCAACAGAATGGTTTGCCATCCAATTGCTGAAAAATGCAATACCTTTTACCAATTCTGTAATTTTGATCAATTCTCTAGTGGTCAAAAATAGTTGCACCAAATCTTTGTACCAAATTTGATCAACTCAAAGTGTATTTATATCAATTAATACATGTGCTTTCAACAGAATAACTGCTTCAACAGTCACTGCACGGCTTTAAATAGCTATAATCAGCCAATTATCAGAGGTATTTCAGTTAAGATATTCACTGACTAATACACCAATCAAGAAGACACGTCCGTGTGAGCTCTGTTATGAAACACTGTCTGACTAAAGAGAACTGAGGCTGGCAGATAAAGGATGATATCATGAACATCACAAGTTGAGAAATTCAATTCAGCACGCAGTGATATTAGGCTGTAAATAGATGAGAGTGCGCTGTACTTTAGCAGCCTGATCCCAACATCAAAGAGATTTGTCTGAAAATGAATACACCCTAATGTGGCTTATGAAATTATGAGCGTGTCCCATTAGGATTGTGGCTGTTACACAGCTCCAGGTAATGTGGAACTCGTATAGGTCAAATTGTAAATTAAGCAAATACATTCTTACAGCTATAATGACACAATTTTTATTTCCCTTGTAGCACATAAAAAGGGGAGAAATTAGATGCCTTGTGAAGACATCTAGGACATTGCCAAGTACCTATTTTCACTCCCCGACACGAGGCGGTGCGCAATTACAAAGATGTTTATCACTTACCGTTTATCACTACAAAAAAAAATTCCGCTCCTGTTTGGCACTTCCATAATCACATCAAGTCAGGGCCGATCCGTATTCACCCCTTCAGAGCCGCTTTCATTCCAGGCAGATTGAAATGATGGTGTGTGGCTATTGTAAAGGCCAAGGCTAGAGAAACTTGTGCAATCAAGCTGTCAGCACTCCCATTCATGTCTCAGGATGTGCACAAGCTCGGACACTTTTGCTATTACATTTGATATTCAGGATGCACTTAAGGTTAGGCTGAAGCATACCAGAGTGCCATCAGTAAACAATGTGTACATATCGGTCTTTTCTGCGGGGAATGAATGATGGCTTTTTAAGAAGAACATGCCCGCCGTTTGCTGACATGGGCCGCAGCAATTTAGCGTGACCTCTGCATGAGCTGCTTGTTAGATTGCAGACATAGCACGTTATAAAGCTTCATGTGCGCTGCATGGTAAACAGGTCAGTAAGTTAATTGGATAGAAAGCACACAGCCATGTGTGATGGCAGACTTCAATCCATAAATTGGCATGAAAAGGATTTAATGCCCAGAAAAGCAGCAAGTGCACATGTGTAAGCTGTGGGAGCTTTTAGTGTTTTGTCTTTGTGTTTGTTTCAGTGTCCTGATTGTGCACATTTCTACTGTATGTTGTATGAGCAACAAAACCTCCAACCTAGTTCTTTTTTTTGGATGCGCTTGCTGACAAATTGTGACTGAAAAAGATTCCTTAATTATATTGCCGACAAAAAACATAACATTTCTGAGCAAAACACTATGCAATGAATGTGAGGATTTACTATTTATCTCAACCTTGATGCATCGTTACATCCCTAAAACCAAATGTTTAAAATGTTTGAAACCCTTGTATTGTGTTATGCTTTTTATTTTGTAAAAAACTATTTTCAGTATGTTTGAAACCAAACTTCAATCAATCAGTCAATCAATCAATCTAGATCCTACATCAGACTGGACTGGCAAAACAGGAAATCACACTAACTTTAGTGAAAAAAGATCCCTTTGTTTCTCAAACAAAATCTCCAAAACATTTTCCTATCTCTTCTTTGTCAAATTAAAGAATCCTTTTTTATTTCTGTAGTAAGGGAATAGGTGTATTGTGCGATTTTGGAGCAAGTTCGTTTAGTTTTTATTCTAATTGACTGCAAAAGATTCCCCCTCTGTATCAATTTATTTGGAGTTGAAATGACGTGCCCGTAGTCTTAACATGGTCACGATGACCTGGGAATGACGAGACTCCTAAAAGGAGCAGTGTGCGATTCTGTAGTTCTTTGACAAGAAAACAAACAAATTGAATTTGAAAAGAAACCCAAATTAAATAAGTGAATATTACAAATAAAGAAAACCTCTGCAAATAAAGAAAAACGTTATCGGAGTTGACACTTTTTTATGCTGAGTTAGCATCAACAGAAACTTCAGACAGGGAATAGAAAATATTGTGTCATCTCAGGTGTCACCCGGCGCATGATTACTGTATCTGGTTTAAGGCAAATCCAATAACAAGTGTGGAAAGATTAGAACACCCAATTGGATTTTCTGCCATTCCCATTCTCTCCTCTGAGGTGTTTTCGTGAATGTCCTAGATATCTCAGCTGTACCTAACACCAGTAACAGGCAGACTCACTTCTGTTAACTCTGAGAGAACAGCACATCAGCAGAAGTGACAATTAACATATCTCACTGAACTTGCAAATGAAGAATTTTTGTGTTTTAAAGTGTTAATTAGTTGGCCGTTCTGCTTGCTTCAAATTCACTTTAGAAAAGTTATTTATTTGCTTCTTTTGCACATTTCAACAACTTGTCATACATAAACCAGTATACAGACACTGGTTTCTTAAAGCGCTTAAAAACTCAAAGCCGAAAGCAGAGTGAAGATGAGTCACCCCTGGCTTTTCATATGAATTTAGTCAAGACAGGGAAGAACTTTAAGATTGAAACTTTTGCAGACATGATTTTAGTTCCTCTGGGGATCTCATGGAGCTCCAGTAGTTGACATGACGAAATCAGTCAAAAATCAATCCGTCTTTAACAGGTGTTCTTATCGTCAAAACACAGATAGACTACAAAGCTCAATATCCATCACAAATCCAGATTCCTTCCATTTGTGCACCGCCTTATTTTGTAGACTTTATAGATTTCCTCGACTAGGAGTAAATTGAGCTGTTTTACCCATGAAAATCTCCCCATTTTGAGGGTCGATAACGTTTAATACAACATGTTTCGGCATATGCTGTTCAATGTCCATATTATAGTGATCAGGAAGGATAGTGGTTGACCCAGTGGAGTCCCACTCTGGGTTTAGCTCATATCTCCACTAAAACTAAAGCATGCAGCTTCTTACAATGAGTCATTCATATCACACCTCAAAAAGCATTAACTAAAGGAGATCATTTAACAAGCAAATTAGGTTAAAGTAGGATTAAGACACTCAGAAATAACAAAGACAACATTTAATTATGAAAACAAAGTGTTTGTATGGCAAGTCAGACGTTTTTTTTCTCTCTTCTTGTTGTCTCATTCCCTCCTCCTCCCACTTGTCTGTCCCATTTTTCATCTCCATTGTTGCAGCCATCCTCACCTCAGTCAGCGTACATCAGCTGCTTTTAATTACAGCATCTGTGTTGACAGAAGAAAAAAAGGATGTTATTAATGTCTAGTCTGAAGTGGGGTAGATCCCAGGGCACATACATTTCTCACGTGTGGTTTTTTTTTTTTAAATTAAAGTACAGTAGAAACCAGGCAATGACTCACAAAGTGACACAATAATGTACAGATGCACAAATAAGAGAGAGAGAGAGTACAGTGTGCAAAACTAAATTAATTATCTGATGTTTCTTGGAGTTTT
>CAFUXE010000809.1:220840-243226 GCA_903364295.1 Serranus cabrilla | reverse complement strand
CCTAAATTGAGTTTGTTTGTTCCAGCAATGGAGTACCAATCACTGGAAAATTAATGCTAGCTGTTAAGGTCGCCATTTGGTTTGGATTAGGCAACACAACAACTTGCTTGAAAAGTACTTGGTAGAAGTTATAGATAGATAGATAGATAGATAGATAGATAGATGATTGTTGGTTGTCATTTACTTTGCTTTTGCTTTGTGTTGTTGTGGCATAATGGTATTGTAAAATAAGTTGCAAGCACACCCATTATCGGCTTTGTCTATATCTGTTTATATCTACACTATGTGTAGAACTTTCCCCCTGCTCTATCTTGCTGTCAGATCCTTTCGGATGGGAAGTTTTCTGTAGTCTCTTTAAAGTCAAAGACTCCTTTGACAATAACATTAATACCTGACAGGTGTGCTGACCGCCATCTACTCATCCGACGTATGCATCAAGAAGCTCAAGCTTCTTGATGGTCAAGACTTTAGAGTAAGACTTCAAAGTGAGCACACCCCCTTTGAGTGTCAGTAAGAAACCTTATTATCCCACTACATATACACAATTGTATTCATTATAAATCTCAAATATGAGCTTCTTTTTAAATTCAACTTATTAAAAGGAAACAGCTCTTTGCTACAACATAATTTACTGTGTTTTGAAATCTAAAATGTTACAGTGAGAAGCAAAAAGTCCATTGTCAGAGACTCATTTAACTCCATCTTCAGAGTGTCCCTCAATTGATTTCAGGTCATTCTGATGTGAAATTTCAAATTAAAGCCTTCTTCTGGTTTTGTATACTTTCTAAATTGCTGATTGATATTTCCGTGGGCACACTGACTAGGGTACATGAAAACCTTTACCCCCGCTGCTAAAAAGAATCCTGGTGGAAACACTGCAACCCATTTCAAAAAAATCGCTAACTTCCACATGAAGACCTAAAACATTCAGTCCTTGCAAGAAAAAAATATTGATTTTAATGGTGTCCCCCAAGCTTTAAACAAATTTGATGTACTTTGTATTTGGATCCTACCAATTTAGAGTTGGATTTTTTGTCAGAGATATGAACCGCCTGCCCGGCACGTTGCACCGATCTTACCTCGGCTGTCGGCAGCAGTAAAAATCCCTCTTTAGCCTTCTGCCCTTCACAGGTAAAACTGATTTAAAGCGAATTCTGTCATGGATCAAACTTTGCCCTGCTCCATCTATCGCTGAGAGAAAGACCCGGTGTTTCTAATATTCCATTCTGCGGCTCGCTGTGTATCAGTTGTCATTACAAACTTCCAACGAGGACAGAAAAGAAATAACCTTTCTTTAATAATCCTTAGCTTGTGTGTGTGTGTGTTCTCCCGCACTATGTCCTTCTCTCTGTTGCCCCCCTCCCCCTCTGGTGGATGGTGCTTGTTTAGACTTTGTTATTGTTTCTTTATGTAACGCTGCTGAGCCAGAGAAAGAATGGGGCCCGGCGTACACCACAACAATACTGTGATGGATGAGTGTGCCTGCTGTAATTATATGAGGACCAACAGGTAACGGAGCACAGAGACAGAGAGCAGCGGCCTGCCTGGGGATGATAGCGCAGATCTGCTCTGCTCTGTTTTGTTTTGTTTTGTTCTGCTATGAGGCCGGCACAGGCACAGATACTGTGCCGAACACACACACACACACGCTGCAAGTGGGTGAAGTGCTTGTGCAGACGCAGGCACACACACATATTTGCTCACATGTGTATCGATGCTAAAATATACAGCACAGGACGCGCCTGCACCCTGTAACACACTTGCTCCCATTGCTTATTTTGAATTCCGCTTCGGCAATATTGTTTCTGATAAACAGTCCGGCCAATAAAGTCAGCTAGATGAGTGTAGAGAGCAGAGGAAAGATGCCACTTCAAGGTTTTCCCACTTGAGCGTATTACGGAATTATTGTCGCAGACGATAGCTAACAGAGACAGACAGATTGAGGTCGTTACACAAGAGAGGCAGATGAGAGAGAGAAACAGAGAGAAGATGAAAAGGCTTTGGGGGTGTGCCTCCCTGCTGTTTCAATACAGTGTTGCACGAAGAAGGAGGAGATAGGACGAAGAGAGAGGAGATGGAAGGGGAGGGGAAGAGAGGAGTTCTTAAAAGTAAGACAAACTGCTGTAAAATGACCAAAAGTGGTGGATTGAAAAGACAAGAAGAGGTGAAAGAAAATTCAGAGTCGGTGTGTAAGAGGTGATTCTACTGGCCTGAGAGAATTAGGAGAAGGAACAATAAAAAGTACGTGTGTCCCAGGAAACCTGTTTGTCTGGTGAGATCCGGCTCTGCTGTGTTTGTGAATGATGCTGTGCTCTGCAGGAACACTTCCTCAACTCAACAGCTTGTAATGTGCATGTGGCTGCTACATGCTAAAGGCTTATTTTCACCATCTTACATTGGAGCACTTGGTTTTCTCTTGGTTGAATCATTAAAGATGAAAAACCACGTTAGAAAATATTTGATTCTTTTATAAGAAGTTAAAGTGACAACCTTATTTACATAAAAACTTAAGGGGAGAAGTAAACTAAGACTCACAAGGTGCATGTTTGCAGGAAATCTTTCACAGCAGGTGAATCCAAATTAGGCCCTATGTTTTGTATCAGGCCTCCTTGAATAGCATCCATTTTGGAACGGGGGTATGGAAATTTAAGCTTTTAAATAATTTTTTCGAAACTATTTTTTTCATTGTGAAAAAACATGAAAGATGTGTGAAATTTTTTATTTTTATTATTAATGCGAGGGAACGTGAGGCTAAGTGAACATCAGCATCTTTTGATACCTTTTGGTGAATGGAACCATTCAGTTGTGTAAATTGTCACCATCACTCACCATTATTTTATCATTTCATCAAATCAAGCATCATTTTCTGTATTAAATATTTTGCAAAAAAAGTTGTCATATATATACATATGCCTTTGCTTTTGATTGCCTTTGGCCAATATTTTCCAAAATTAGTCAACTAATATATCTGATATTATATCAACTAGATATTATCTAATCATTATCATTATGGCTTGGGCCCATAGTTGATTGAATTGACAACCAATGGTAGTTTGAATCAATTGGCAATGCCTATGTAGCTGTCGATACTTGTACTTTTTTGCTGGAAAAACGCTGCCACTGTGAATTTTAAGGTGTACATATTCTACTTTCTGACCAAGGCAGTTTGAGGGCCAGTTCAGAACCAGTTCTTCATATTTCGACAGCCAGAGAACCGGCTCTCAGCCAGGAAAACTGGTACCATAGCAGCAACTCTTTCATGGTTTTGAACCACTAACTGTTTACGTCAGGGCTCGGGGCGGGATTGTCCCCATTATCGATCATCATCAAATTTTCTACTTTATTCCACAGGGACACATCGGTCAAATTATTTGTCTCCTGATACTGATATCTGCTTGGGATGTAACGATAAACTCAACTCACGATTTGATACAATTTCCGATACAGGGTTAACTATATGATTTTCTTACAATTTCTTTTTTGAGTGATCTCACAATCACAATGTCCCCTGTTGGCTTCTAGCAAGTGAGCAAGCTAATGTTAGCTATATGTGAGCAAGCTAATCTTAGCTATGCTAGCAAGCTAATGCTAGCTAATATCCCCTTTTGTCCTATTTAAAGTTAGTCAGCTTGTAAAAACTTAGTTCTGGCTCTTTCACTTGTTGGTTGTACATTTCACCACACAGCAGGTGTTAGACATTTTTCTGTTGTTTGATAAAAGACAGAACTGATGAGGAGGCTCCTTCTTTAAATACAAAGTCTATGGAGAGAGGTGATGGTGGTGTTTTTTCCCCTCCGTTGGGGGCGAGGCTGCGTCGAACCAGTGAACTCAAATGTAGATTACACCCTCTGCTGTTGAAAAAGGGTATTGGGATTCATTTTTCATCTCAGCTGACGTAAATTGTCACACATTTGTATCAACTTTTAACTGTCTCGCGATGCATTGTTACATCCCTTATATCTGTACTCAGAGTATCTGCCTATATATGTACCCATCCAGTACCAGTGCTCTCTCTTTTTCCCCAAATTTAGACTCCTCAAAATAATTGCAGCAGGAATGAGGCCACCTGCGGTCCTTGAGAGAAAAAAAAAAGAGAACCTGCATGACCTCCCCGTATCCTGGCCTCCCATTCACCACTGCACCCCAGCTTCCTCTGACCCCAAAGTCATTGAAGTTCAGTTCACTGTCCTTTATTAGCCCATCCCTCTTTCCATGTGCGACTTTGTGGTCCTGCAGAACAAGGTTGTCTCTGTGGTGCAGTGCAGTTCATCATCATGCATATGTTCATACGCTAATCTAACTGCACCATAACAAATGAGCTGATTATCCACACCTTGTCTCTGGATGGGGGTGCAGGGGTGGTGTGTGTGCGTGTGTGTGTGTGCATTGTTGTGTGTATGGCAGAGACAGAATATGCAACGGGAACAGGTGTATAAGGGGGTACGGACACTCCATATATCATACTGTAGCAGGTATACGCACTCTCCATCACCCCCACCTCACCCCCCACAACACCACCACTCACTGGAGAGCAGCATGTACCCAGCAGCTCCCCCCCCTCACGTACGTCAACGTACACACACACACACATATATATATAAATACACATACACACAACAGTAGACGACAACCCCTGGAGCTCGACCTACATTGTGCGTCCTCCTGCCTCAGATCTGACTATTCATCACCACATGGCACCAGTCCCCCACTGGGAGGGAGGTGGGGTGGTTTTGTGGGGGAGAGAGTGTGAGAAGGGGAGACAGAGGGGAGAAAGAGTGCGGAATGCTCCATAGCGTAGGACAGGGTGTCCTTTACACCCCCAGAACAATGGGACCTTCTGCAGAAGTGCTGCAAGGTAAAACTCTTTGGAAAAAAAACAGGAAGAGGTACAAACTGAGTCATGAGATTTAAATGGACAAAGACCTGCAGAAGCCAATTAAAGGCACTGTATAGAGAGCAAAGACCCACTCTCGTATATGGGGTATAGCTGCTGTTCAGCTAGCTTTGGTAACTCAGTGCAATCTCTCATTGAGGGTTTATTTCATCAGTTTTCTTTTTAAAAATGGAAACGTGTTCCTGGGAATTGTCCATGTTTCAAGATAAATTACCTGCAGCACTTTCTGCAGTACCTGCTGGATCCCTGGTAACCTCAAAGTTTTGTCAAGACTTCTGGAAGTCACCAGCTTGCATTATATCTTGATAAAGTATGCTGAAGTATGCTATATGTAGATATAGTCACTGGATGTTACTCCTTGTAAAAGCACAATGAATCACAATGTTTGTCCATCACTTTGGTCCAAACCATCCAAGTACTGGATGGATTGCCATGAAATGTGGTACCTACATTCATCGCCCTCAGAGGATTTGAACTTAACCTTAAGTGATCACCTTATGGTTCATCTAGCACCCTAAACAGACTACGTTTTTACTTGTCCAATGCAATATCTCAACATCTACACAACAGATTGATGACTTTGGACAGACATGCCTGCTTGCCATATACTGTACCCTCTCCATGACTCCGGTCCCATCATCATAGCGACCTTTATTTTTCCATACGCTGGTGTTTAACCAAATAACAGACAAAAATAACAGGTGCATTTACTCATATGCAGTGAAATGGTGTAATCAATTACACCATTTCACTGCATATGAGCAAATGCACCAATAACCTGTTTGTGGAGAAACACATTGTAACACTGTGAAGGGATTTGTCTGATGTATTGCATAACCCTGGACCATTACACTAGAGCACACCTCATGGCACTGACGACAATAATGTTGAAGTAAAAAAAAGGGTTTGAAATCATAATGTAACACGTGCAAGTGTTATTTTAATATTTCATATTGTCAAACTGTCTACTTTTCTTGGATTTGTGTAGAACTTTATAACTTTTAACAGTTTTTTTTTCTAAATTGTCCTCAGCCTTTCTGCTGATCATACAGAGAAAGTAATTTTCTTCTGCCTGGTGTCTTGGATAGCATACTGTTCATCTGGAACGACTTCACAGCTGAAGTTACAGAAGCCCCACTGGCCTCAGCAACAAAGTTTAGATCTAGTTAGTGTAGGAAAAGTTGCATCTAATTCTAAGCTATTACCATTTTATTCATGGTACGGCTCAGACATATGTGCTTATATAATAAGGCCTGGGAGACTGATGGTCACAGAGTGAGAGTCGTCCGTCCACTCTGGCCAAGGTAAAAGTTAAATTGATCCCAGTCTGGCTTTGCTGCAGTGATTGGGGAGTTTTAATGTAATTAGACAAGAACAAACAACCAGGACGGCAAAATGAATCCAACTTAGTATGTTTGAAAGAGAAGCAGAAAGTATCTGACACGTATCAGTACTTTCCTCGAGAGACTTGCCAGTGTAAGAGGGATAGAAATCAAGCAGTGGCTGAGAACTAGTTTTTTGGAGATACGGCATCTCTGTAGGACGCTGACAATCTAAACCAATCATTTTAGCTCTTATTTGTTGGGCACAGTGATTGCACTGGGCTTGACTGATTGCGCTGATTGGAGAGTTTGAAGATGATGGGATGATAGGACGGGGCTAGATAAGCATTCTACAAGAAAAGGCTGAACCCGCTTGTTTGAAAAAAAAGAAGAAGAAAAAAGCCGAAGTAGGTTTTCATGTTAATCCAGAACAAGTAGTTTGTTTATCTCATATGATTTCAGTTTAAATAGTAGCTATTTCACTTAAAAACGATACATGGAGTGATTTCTAAGAGCAAACCTACGTTTTTAATAGAAAAGACAAAAAGCAAATGTTTAACTCACCTAGTTTCTCTTATTTACTGTACCAGAAATCTCAGTTTGGGATATCCAAGAAATAGCATTGTTGTGTCTGTGGCCTTATATTTTCTTCATTAGTTTGTCTTCTTCTGTTTATTGCGGCTCCATTTAGGGTTAGGCAACATGATTTATAAGTAATATCTCAACATGTTTATACTATATACCTTATATATCTCGATATTTTTGCATTTTATCTAAAATAGCGCAATTGTTTATTGTACCCTCCCCAGGAACAGCTTGACAAGAGATGTCCATGCAGAAATGTTTGAGAGAGGGATACACTGGAAAGGTCTCCAGAGAACTGCCAACAACTAAGGATTTCAGTCGATGGCCTGGGGTCCCTATGAAGCAGAGAGCTTAAGTCAAGTAAGTTTAATCCAACTCTTTGATACATATGATCCTACCAGTGTGATCATGGGCGTAATAAATGCCAGAAATGGATGTCACTACCACTGATCCGATATTTAAGCATGTGTGTTTAAATGAAATGTAATTTTCATTGGCTCTACAAAGGGTTAACTACCTCATGTTTCCACGATGAGAAATAGTTTCTGTTGGTGTTTATTTGCTTTGTTCCCGCCTCCTTTACATGCAGGAATATGATTGTTGCACTGATTCAGTTACATCCTTTTGCACAGTTTACCCTACTGCTAGAAAATATATTTAGCAGTCGTTATATATACATGCAATTATTTTATTTTAAATATGCATGCATTGCATAGTTTGTGTTTTGCAGTTACAACATACCTCAGAAATGTTGGGTTTTTTATCTGAGAAATAATTAAGGAGTCTTTTTCAGTCATAAGTTATCTGCAAGCTCATTGTGTTGAAAATAAATCGGGAGAAAATCGTATCATGAACCCAGTATTGGAAATCGTATTGAATCGTGTGTTGAGTGTATGGTTATATCCCTGCAGGAGTCATATATGGTTTCGAACTGCAATTTAAATTGCAATTAAAACCTACATTAGAATGTCCTGATTTGGTCTGATTGACACAATATATATATATATATAAATGGATGGGCAAGGGATATCCCAATATGTCCGTCTGACGTTTTGTATGATATTGGAAACATTGTCCAGCCTTCTCTCCATTCATAGCACTCATTTTAAATGTGTTTTGCCACTCAGCAGGGCCCAGCAGAGTGATTTCATGTGAAAATTGAGATGGAAAATTTTGTTCATTTGTTGGGATTGAAATGGATTTTAATATTTATATTGTTACATCTGTCGAGTAGCTCAGTAAAAACATGTTTTAATATTAGTTTTAATATGGCCCACCAAGGGAAAGTGTACAGTGTCAAGTGTAACTGAGGAAAGAATCCTCCTCCAAGTATCAATTGTTGTACCCTGAAATTCTGATCATATTTTCCATATGCGCTCCATTTTGTCCGTGCCAGCGTTTCGTCCTCAATAGGCCTAAATGTCCTTGATTCTGCATGCAAGAGGTCCCATAAAAGCCAGTGGTTCTTTTGTCTTTATTCAGCCTTCAAAATAGGTTTCTCTGATTGAGATGAGATAGAATTTTTTTTTTCTTTTTGTGCCAGACACAATCTCTGTCTCCCCGTTTTCCCTCTGGATCTGGAGAGAAAAGGAGAGCAGAGAAGATTTTAATTGCTCTCCTCTCATCCACATCTGCCCCACCACATTCATCAGCTCGTCTTCCCCTCCACAGAAAGGGGCTGGAGGGTGCTGGGGAGTCGGGCGGCGGGGATTTTATTTTATTATTTTGGGGCGAGAAGGGAGTCTCTCATGGGATGGGCCACATCTGGGAATAGGATGGTGATTGAGGATAAAGGGATGAGGCAGAGAGATTGGTGTTTGTGTGCGAATGTATGAAGCTGTCTGTACTTTATGAGTGTGTGCATGTGTGTGTGTGTGCGTGGCTTAGACGGGGGAGGATGACTAGAGAGGGCCTCAAATCCTTGGGGAGTCTGTGATTGGGAGGGAAATGGGGAATTGGGACTCTGGGAGTGTGAAGTAGAGGTGGAGGAGGGAGAAAAAGACAAGCTGGAGGATGGTAGGGCAGAAAAAGGTAGAGGAGGAGGAATGAAAAGGGCAAATTAATGCTTGGGTGCAGCAAAAACTCACAATTATACCATGTGGGGAAAGACAAGTACATATTTCAAAGTTCTTGGCAGCTCTGCCTCCAGCAAATAGTAGAACAGTCCTTGAAAGAAGCAAAAAGTGACTCTCCGTTGATCAAAAACCATGATTTGAAATCATCACACTAAACCTGTACTTTCACTTCTTTTTAGTGAAAGGAGATGTGGCCACAACATCTCTTTCCTGACACATCTCTTCTAATAACAGGCTTCAACACAGCATACTCAATGAGGGATGCTTTTTCTAGCTTTCAAAGAACCAAACGTACACATTGCTGCCAACTTCCCAACTGCATAATGATACACATGGACATGCTTTAATTCACATTTTATATCTGCAACATGGTTTTTTGGTGGCATACCAGACCCTCAAGATGCTCGGTCAAACGTTTTCAGCCACAACAGTGGCTTAAGAACAGCTGATTGTGTTCTGGACAGGATTGATTGGACACGACAAATAGTTTTAGTAGTTTTTTAAATTTTTAGTAGCCTTTCTGGTTGTTAGTTCACTAGCTGTCAGGGAAGAAAAACTGTACCATAACTGAAACTTTTACAAAAAAAAAGAAAAAAAAAAGATGTGCGTGTTTGAGTAAAGATAAGAACCAAAATGAAACACACGCACACACTGACACTAGTTAAAGGTGTCAGTGTCCATGTCGTCCAAACTGTGTAAAAAACAGACTGTGTCAAGTATGGACATAGAGTCTGGGACATCACCTGTTGTTTTCAAAATGAATCTCAATGTTTTGGCTCCAGGGGTCGCCATCTTGGCAGGACCTGACTCCTCATGCAATGGCTTGTTATCCGTGATGGCACCTACCTGTCACTCAAACACTCAAAAATGTCAATATAGGTCGTTTGTACAGGTAGCAAAATACGACTCATAGTTAGAATGTCGCCATCTTGCTGACGTAGTAAAAGTGATTGACTGTGATGCAGAGTTTAAATGGCGGATGTCACACTCGGGGAGGGAGGAAGGGGAGGTTGATGGGTCCAACAAACAGTAGACTTTCACCCAGGAGAACAGGGTTAGTGTCCCATGTAAAACAAAAGAAAACGACTTTTAACATAACTTGGGTTCTTTACGTGACATCTGTGGTTCACCTTTTGTGAATCTTGTTGCCTAACTTCCGTAGCTCACGTCACCCTCATAACTACTTAACTTCTGGCATTTCTGTACATTTATTTACTGTTTAAACTGTCTTATAAGATCAGAATTATTTTTAATAACGCCTTACCAGGAAGTTTAGTTGCCCTAAACCTAGGTCAGTGATTTTGTAGTATAAACTCACAGAAACTGCACATACATATATCATGTACATACATCTATAATGACGTGTGTGCTATTTTTAGAATGCTCCACTGTATCATGAGCTTTTGGCAAACGCTCATACATGTCGTTATGGGTGGTGTCGTTATTCTGCCTCAAGTGGCCATCTGAAGAACTAAAGTTTTTGGCACTTCTGTGTTCGCTTTATTTTTCAGTATGATAAGAATCTGTCATCACAGAAAGGGGTGGGATGCAATGAATTGTACAAATGGGGACAAGTGGTGAAGTAATTGCAAAGAAAGCTTGCAAGCTTCGATCAAATTCTTTGTTATTTCATACTCTAGCATGCCTGGCTAATTGTTATGCAAAGTGATTGGAGAAAAATGCCAGATTCTGTCTCATAATTCATTTGAATTGATGCAGCAGGGGTTGCAAACCTGCAAGCAGTTGCCCCCCCTCATGGCCCAATTGAAGTGCCCTCTTTGGAGGCAAAACGTGCCTAAAGTGCCCTCTTCAGTGGCGAACATGCTGCATGTGCCCTTTTTTTCTTTTCGCCCCTGCCCTTCAAAAAGTCTGTGCATGCCACTGCTTGAACTCCTACAGGAATGCTGTCCCATTCACAGCCAGAATTAAAGTTTTCTCGGAGCGGCCCTTTTAGAGGATATTTTGACATATTTAACTGCGCCGCTGCGATGAATCGTGATACAACACAGTGTTTGACTTCTGCCACCAATACAGCAATCCAGTCATTATTTCAATCTGTGATAGTTCATAGTCCTTATTTCAGTTTGAGAGCATGATTCATGGCGTAAGCTGCTCTTAAAAGATCTCTTTGGGATGTAGAAGAAAGACGAGGGCAGAGAGAGACGGAATGGAGAATGAAAGGAGGGAGAGAAAAGAAAGAGCAGTGTGAAGGAGTGGGACTCCCAAAGGTGGCGTCCCGAATGCTGGGAGGCCTCGGAGGACCATGGGATGATTGTCTGTGACCTTCCCCCTCTCCTTGCACTGTTCAAGGGCATAGTGTGTGTCTGTGTGTGCATGAAAGTGTGTATCTTTAAGCGCTTCAACATCACAGTGTGGCTTGTCCTCGTGCATTTGTTTGTTTGTTGTGTGTTCAAGGACTCTTCGGGCTATCTGAGTGTGTAGTGTGTAGTTTGTGTGTGTGTGTGTGTGTAATGGATCGCCTGACAAGTGCTAATAATTTACCCCCGCTGGATTTAAGAGACACAAGCCTTCTTGTTTAAATAGCTCCTGCGCCTCTTTCCTAACAGATCTTCCTTATTTCAGTAAACCAACAGCTCATGTATATTTCAGCAGCTGTACCTAGAGGCAGATGACTCAGCCGGCGAGGAGGGGCAGAGCAAAAACACACATTAAAACACAGAGTGGAACAGAAGAGCACCAGATTAGTCCTCATTATGCAGCATTAATCATCTTTAATCTGCTCTTAATCCAATATCTTTACCTCACCTTATTAATGAGCCATACATCAAGACTGGATTAGGCTGCACATACTGAGAGATCTGAGGGAGAAGGAAGGGAAGAGACGGATGGCAGGACGGGGAGGTGAAGGAGGAGGAAACGAATGGGAGAGCCTCAGAGACGGAGCAGCGATGCAGATATGGATTTAGGACAAATCGGAGATTTAGTTATAGTTGTATTTAAATGGCTAAGCACTCTGTTGGCAGTTTATTAGCTACACCTAGCTGGAACTAATGCATTCTAATGGGGATACCTGAGCAGCTCAGTCCGCTTGAGAAACAAACGTGTTTAGTTGTAAAGTGTGTTTTTTTTTTTCTTTTGGTGTGAATGCTCAAACAAACACGGACCAAGGAACCAAATTCTGGTCCGGTAATAAATTGTGTGTTTCTGTTCACTTCCAAGCACACCAGAGTTCAGTTCACTGCAGGTATGAATGCAAAGGAAGGAAGTGAACCAAAACACAAAGTGCATTCTGGGTTGAACTTGGGGGGAAATTTGAAAAATAGCACCAGATGAAGTAAAGGCCCTTAAAGAAATACGGTCAGATGATCACAGAACACAGTTGCTTGTAGCTACATACAAAAGCAACAAAGTCTTCAAATTATTTAGCGACAGAAAAAGTGTTGGAAGAGGGAAACATCTAAAACATGCAGGAGAGTGGCCCTCGAGGACCGGGGTTGGGCACCCCTGTTCTACCACAAAGTTAGTCGCTAAAGATGCTAACGCTAACCAAGAATCAGCTGCTTCAGCTACTCCATCCACTCAGCAAAGGCTTGACTTTAACCCACGCCTGTCTGCTCCACAGTATGTCAGCTGGGAAGAGCTAAACAAACTGATCGCCAGGTGTCCTGTGGAAGACAGGCAACCGTTGAAAAGTTTAAAACTCTTGGGTTTTGTTTTTCCAATACTTACTTTCATCATAGTGATAATTGGGCCAATGTAGATACATTTTTAAAAAATATTATTTTCTTGTCCCACACTGCTCCAATATAACACTAAAATGATAATAATCTGTGTGCATAAAATGGCAAACATTACTTTCCTTAGTAATTTATTACTTTTATCATGCAGTAATTGGAAAGTAACTAACAATTATTAATTAATTACAAATGATCACCAACTGATGGCACCTACCACCTATTGGGCTCAAATGGCACTTAATCATGTGTTGTCCTCTGACAGGTCTTTGCTCGTGTTGTATGAATCTCAGATGTACGTCACTTTGGATAATAGGATCTGCTAAATGAAATCGCAACATTTAAAAATATATTAATTTACAGTATGAGCACTTCTTCCTCAGAGTGAGACTTCCTCCATTGTCAGCATGGAGAGTTTATTTTCTCTTTCTTGCCTTTAAACCTTTCTCACTTTTGTGTCCTTGGATATTTTATCTGGTGTGTATATTGTATTACTGTAATGTCACTCATTGTTGGGGAATACACTGTAGCGGGACAACATATGTCTTATAGCCTGGACATCAGTATTTTAAATAAATCAATATGTTAATTAAACTAAGATATGCATGAATAGAGCTTGTGGAAATGAATGAATCTGCTCTGTCTGAGGAGCTGTATGAGCAATCAAAGTTTAACTTACTACTGCCAAAACTGTTGGTTGTATCAGTCCTAAATCATCACTTTTTCAAGCTGAATTTCCCTTCCTGTTCATGCCAAATCTGTTTGGTTCAATCTGGTGCGTTTGCTCATTTAGTGAGTCTGAAAGCAAACATAGTATTTTTAGGGTATTATATGGTTCCAAACAAAAAAGTGAAACTACTAATCCATCAGCTGTTCAGGAAGATATGTTATAAGATGCTATCGGTACAGTTTAAGCAATTTCTGTACTGGTATTTATGTTACACCTTTGGAAATAAGGTGACACATGCATTTCTTTAGATCAGTTATACAATCAAAGTCAGTTACAGCTGCAATGTGTTGTGCTTGTTGTGCTCTACCAGATTCCACTTTTTCGTCCTAACTCTAGTCGTTGGTCATTATTCATAACGTGCAGTCAATTTGCAGTCTATTAATACTAATAATGCTTATAATCAGTCATTTCCAAATGAGCTCTTTGTGACACCCTGTACAGTCTGTAATGCCTTTTGAGATAAATCTGTGTTTTGTGATTTTGCAATACATAAATAGAACAAAGTAGAATTGAATCAGCTAGCTCAAACAAATCCTTTTTTTTAAATTTTAGATTCTTTCAAACTTGATTTCAGGAAAAAGTGAAATCAATGTGCCAGCCACGGGGATAGACAATGGCATCAACCATTGGCCCAACCCTAGTCGGTGGAGGCATATGACTGCAAAGCAGTAATTCTAGTTTGGAGCTCATGTTTAAAACATTTACTGAGAAGCTAAAAGGTCACTAGGTTACAGTTCAGACAGGTAGTGGTGAGAAATGTTTCACTACACTATTAGCAAACACTAGTTTCTTTTGTGTGGTTGTGTGTACGTGCCTGACAGAAATCTAAATACAGCATCACCTTGAGAGTTGCTACCTGCGTTACCATGGTAACCGAGTCATAGTGTATTCACCTGGCTGCTCCTGCTCCTTTTCATACATTCATGGTTCATAGGCAGAAACAGAGATAAGAAAGAGGCAGGAAGTAAACGGGCAGGCGAGGAAGAGCAGGATCAAAGAAGAGGGAGATGAAGAAATAGCTTTTTGACAGTTGGAAGCTCGGCGAATTTCAGTCAGTGTTTGTGTGTGTGTGTGTGTGTGTGTGTGTGTGTGATCTCGCATGACTATAAACTTCCTCTGAAAGACTTAAATATCTTCTAATGGATCCTCATCATTCAAAGGTGTATCCGGAAAGTATCTAGGTCTAGGCTTACGACTACAGATGTAAGAGAATAACTTTAAGATGATGAAGGATTGTGTTGGGATGGCAAAGAGCGCTTTGGACCAAAGATGGAGAGAGAGAAAGAGCAAAAGAAACCTAATCATGACTTCTTGTGAGGTAAAGCAAAAGGTGAATAAATGCAGCCAATTGAAGGTCATCCCTCAAACAGACGTGTGTGGCTGGGGGATATATGCATCTGCCTGTTTCCCTCCGTCATTCAGCTTGTCTGCCTGCTTACCTGTCAACACTAAAGACACATCTCACGCAGCCTCTGAATCACCTCGCTTGCCTGTCCCAAAAAGAGCTGCATTAGGGAGACAAGAAGCAGAGGTAAAAGCGAGTGACAAAAGCATGAAGCAACAGAGCGGAAAACAAATGGAGAACCAGGGCTTAAGGTTCTTTATTGAAATAGTTTTTGTTTATGCAAGGTGGGATTGTAGAACAGCTGCAAGGAGGCTACAGGACTCCACATTGCAACCATTTGCAGTGTTTTCCCTACCATTAGATTGTGGGTGGCAACACACCTGACCGCTGAGAAATTATTGATTTCATTCAAAAATTCTTTATGACAAAGACATTTATAGGTAACAAGAAAAGAACTTGACATTTAAGGTTAAAATAATATCGCCTAAATCATGTGAAGTTGGAGAGAGATGGATCGTATTCCTCTTTGACAAGGGGCTTAAGTGTGCTCAGTGTCTACGCTGACATTCATGGTAAATACATTAAAACAGGCCAGGAGAGACATGTGACTATGTGTTAATAAATTCATAAATAGAAATAATAAGAAGAACATACTTTCCGTCATTCATCTTCACCAAATTTCAAAATCTGGTTGTACCAGTAATCCTTGTAATTATGTCCTTTATTTCTGTTATTATCTGTATGCCAAGTGATCATGAAATTGTCTGGGTAATTGCTGTTCAGCTGAAGAATGTGCGTGCATGTGTGTGTGTGCATGCTTGTGTGATCAAGGCGTGATTGGTTTTATGTGGTAGGCTTACAGGAATAAAGCAAGCTTTTTCCTCCAGATGAAGGTTCACAGTGACTCAGTATACTGTACTGTACAGTAGCTGCTCCGTCTGCAGGGTTAGCAGAGGTTTACTTCAGTTCAACTGAAAGTAAACTGGCCACCACAGCAAACCAGTGCTCCAGTGTTTAAACCAATGGCAGTGTCCCCCTCCGAGGTTAATAACTATGGAGTTGTTTTATGTGAGTTTTCTAACAAGTGCTACCTTGAGTTGAGGTCAGCTTGTCATATTATTCTTGGCATCTTGAGCTGGTGGGAGTGGACAGGCCCTGAGGATATGGCAGCAGCCACTTTGCTCAGAAAATCCCAAACACCGCAAATGTATGCTGTATTGTCCCATTAGGCTGCCAGAATTTCTGTACCACAGTACTTGCCTCTGAGCCGTTATTTGGTAGGGTTAGTCATGTCATGCAGACTAACAATGTGGCTGCAGGAATGGGAATGTCAGTTTTTTAGTCTGTTTGGCACAGAATACAACATTACAATATCCAGAGCCGTCAGCCGGTCTGCTCCACGCCTCTGGAACATTGACTCTCTGTCACTGATCAAAACCCATCTGTTTAAACCTGCATATTGCACCTGAATATCACTTATTACATCCCAATTCTCTTCCCAAAGTTGTTACATTTTGTAAGTTATTTATGTTTTTCATAAATTTGACTGGGACACTGTATGGTTTACATTTAAATGTTTTTTTTTTGTTTGGTACCTCTTTGTTGTTGTATAATGGCTCTTTGTGGGCATTTTGAGTCTGTTTATAGGTGCTTTGTGGTCGTCTGTGGTTGTTTTACCCCTTTTCATGGTCATTCCAAGTCTTGTAATCTGCTTTGCATCTCTTTGAAGGAGCTTTAGTTTCTTTGTCTTTCTGTATCTGTTCTATGTTAATTTCAGTCCCTTTCTGTTTGGGACATGTGTCTTTGAGTGGCATTCTACATGTGAAGGCCACTTCGCGCCCCGAGGCCTGAGCACTGTAGGCCCGTTCAGTAATCCAGCCATAGCCCATGCATAGTTATGAATGATATGTCATTCCTTCACACTGGGTGCCAATTCCTTTTTGTCCAATAAGTTTAACAATACATTGGTTGGACATGGCGTTTTACAATCAAATTGTGTCACGTAAACATAATTTAGATGGTGCACATGGTAAACATCAGGCTTAAAGATAGTGTTAGCATGCTGCTTGTTATTGGGTCATTGGTATTGATCAACAACCCTGTCAACCAATTCAGACGTAGCACGCAGATTTCAAAGTGAAAAAAGAACAAGACCAGTTCCTCTTTGAATGTTTTAATAAAAAAGACAAATGTTCTGCAGAGAATACCAAAAAAGCAAAAGCCAAGGACATTTTTTAAACTGGGAAAATGACAAAGACGGGGCATGTGTAGCCTTTTGAAGAAGAAACAATAAAATATTAAAAAGGATTGGGGGAGGTTAGCAATGTCATTCTCCATTACTCACTACTTGTCAGACCGGCTCTGGCTTGGAGGAGCCTGCCCGGCTTTCCTTCGCCTCTCAGAGTTGAGAGATTCACCCTTGGCAGCCGGCGAACTTAAGGTTCTACCGAGAATCCTTTGCACTTCATTTTACATGCCTGGCACCGTTTCAGGCAGCATGTGATGATGTCAGAAGAGACATTGCTGCAAGTGGTGTGTTTTTAAATCTTTTTCTCCCTTTGCCTTGCTCTCTGGTCGCTTTCTCTCTCTCTCTCTCACTGTGTCATCTCACTGTCAGTCTTGACTTGGCTTTTGTGCTTTTGTGAAAATCTGAATACCACACCCATATGTTGTTGTTGAACTTGTAGAAGTCTCTTGCCCATTTCTGTAACCTTGCGCCATAGACTTGCTCCCATTCAGCCACAAGAGCACTCGGCACTCTAGTTTATCCCAAAGGGATAGGATGGGGTTGAGGTCAGGTTCACACCAGACTGGGAAAAAAACATTTCTTCGCGGACCTGGCTTTGTGCAAGAGGTCAGAGTGTGAAGGATAACCAATAGGAGGCACAGATGGAGGAGTCAGAGATTTTGATACTGATAAGAGGGCTGAACCGAATGCTTCCAAGCGTTGGTCATTTCCATGGTAATCAACATCTAAATAAGTAATCTGGTGCTTTTTATTTTTAAGTAAAAAATGAGAACCTCATGTCCATGGGCAACGATACAGAATCATCCTCAAGAGGAGGCGACAACAGGGTGTCGTGTTTGGATGCCAATGTATGCTTGCAAAGCCAGGGGCAACATTTGTAAAGAGGTGATGTAGTCCGCCATTGTTGTCATGCTTGTGCTAGTTATTATGCTTAGTGTCAGGATCCCAAAATTCCCCATACTTTCTTTTAAGACTCTGTTTTTCGGTTTGGCAGCTTATAAAAACGTAGTTATGGGTTCTTTACCCTGTTGGTCCAGCATCCCACCACATTTCCATTTTTTCATATTTTTGCACTGTTTACTAACAGAACAGAACTGATAATGAGGCAGGTTCAAGCAAAACAAATTCGATGGAGAGAAATGATTTTTTCCCCCTTCAGTGAGGGCGGGGCTAAAACACACTGTCTCTATAGCATTAACATTTCTCTTATTCAGAGCTAAGAGGTCTGTCTCCAACCTTGAAAAACAGCTTATGTAGCCAATTTTGCACATATAGTATAAAAATAATTTTGGGAAAAAAAATTCTCCCTCACTTTTCTTCTTTTAATAACTTAATTCATTCGTTTTCAGAATCCATTTTCTTTCAGTGAGAGTTTCCCTGCTCGGCGTTTCTCTGTTTAATTTTCTCTCCTTTTCTCAGTCTGGCTCTGCCTCTTATCCACAGCCTAACACCGCTTTCACATCCTCCCTCATCCATATCAGCTGTGTTAGAGGAAGCGCTCCGTGTGGGTGTGTAAGCCACAGAGTTTCTCTGTGTGTGCGCAGAAATACACGGACCCACAAGCCTGTCTGTGTGCCTGTACTGCACACGTGTGCTTAAGCCCATGTATGTGTAAACGTACCCAGGGCCTCACTGTAGGCATGTGTTGATGCTCTATAGTATATGGTCCTAATCACATCCCCTCACTTCTCTCTCCCAATCTCTCTCTGTCCCTGCTTAGCTCTCTCTGCTCTGATTTGGTCTTCTGCGAGCCGTGGTGACCAGCAGAGCAGAGAAATTGCCTGTTATCTAGGGGGTCGATTCTTCATGGGGTCCCGTAAATTGCTTTGTATTGACACTCTGTCAGAATTGGGATCCACGTGTTAACCCCAAGATCTGCCCTCAGGTGAGGCGACTCTCCCCAACACCAACCGAACCCCCACTGTGCTTCTCTGTGTGGGGTTTGTCTGCTGAAATAATAGCAGGATGAGTGTAACAAGTGGTTCATGCGTGCCAGCTTCTCCAACAAGACTCATCAACATAGGTTTTAAAGATAAAATAGGGAATGAAGGCAGCAGCTATTCAGATGGACATCGACAGCGTATGACCCTCGACAGCTCCGGTACCTCTTCCTAATCTTGTGGGAGGCATTCCATCAAAATCCATCATATTAGGATGACAGCTATGGTGGCTAGCAGGGCTCACACAGCCCACAGAGGGTGTGATAGATGTGATTGTGAACCACCCACATGGTGATGGAAAGGAGACGTTTCTGGTTAGTCTCGGAACCGCGTGTCAGCTTTGACAGCTCTGACGTACTGTACATGTGCTGGATAGTTTCTCTTTTGTCTTGGAGCATTTTCCAGTGTTATTTAATTGCCCATCAAGATTCTCAATCTCAAAATTATGCAGATAATGCACTTGGGGCTCTCAAGATAAAGCAGTCTACTTCAAATATAGTTCTATCAAAGCAGTTAATGTACCTTTAAATACACTCTTTCTTTAATTGTTGCTTTTAATTTCATATTGGAGTCATCTGTTTTGGAAAGGAGTGGGCGTGTTGTTACATTCACAGCTGTTGCTTGCCTGCTGTGTACTTTTTAATGTGAAATATGCTGCATTTGATGGTGCACCAAAGGTAAGCTGTAATATTTTCAAAGAACTGTTTGTTCTTTTTTAGTCCTTCAGAGAAACCTATAATATCCTTATTGTATTCCCACCAATACTGGAATATTTATTTTTTATTTGTTGCCATGGACACATTGAATTATCACAAAAGGGAGAGGACACAGTTGGAGGGTATTTCTGTGTTTTATGTTGTGTTTTTAAAATTAAGCCGTAATTGTGCATTTGTCAATCCAAACAGACACAAATCTGACGGACATTGCAGATTTAGCTAATGCTAATTAGCAAAAAATAAGGTGGGAGAAACACTGGAGTATAACATGTATGATGTGTTGCCTTATACCATAAAACAACCTCATCAATGATGAAAGGTTTATGGATTTATTCAGTTAGTTGTTGCAGCCCTAAACGTATATTATGAATCCAATATATCCTATTTCTTTCAAAAACATCTCTCTTCCCAATGGACTGTTAGCTCTTTCAGAACCGCTTGTTTGGTTGAGCAATATCTGGTCTCAACTGCACTTTTTAACCTTTTCTTCTGCAAAAGTACCATAACGAAGCATTGGCATCATTACACCTTAGGACATGAATACTGATTCTGCAATGGTGTAATATTGGGATCCCCAATCTGTGAATTCACGTTGTGTAATGAAGTGGTATGAGACGATAGTGACCTGTAACAGAGCAGCGGCAGTAACAACAGTGACGTGTACGATAAGCGACAGCAGTGATGAGTGCATTGATGGTGGAAGAACTACATGTCGTGCTGTTTCTTGCTGTAGAGATTCTACATACTCAAGCAAAGTTTTTTTTTCTGAACATGATTAATGTCAGAATCAAGTCTCTCACTGGAGTCCGACAGTGTTTCTGCTGTAAAAAATGTGCTGGAGGAGAATTAGAATTAGACGTCATGTGCAAAGTCGCGTATTTTCCTTTCACATTGATCTCGCCTTGAACAGTCTCACCAGTGTAACGACTCTGTTACATTACTATTATATACTGTACTACCTCCACAGGTGGTACAGAGCCTGGGTCACCTGGGCCCCCAATTACACCCCTGGGACGGTCAGACTGAAGGCTATATTTTGGTCACAGTGGGGTTGGTGAACTTCAGTGGCCACTCAAACTTGCATTTCTGCAATGACATTTCTCATCACTTTAGTCACTTAAGCTCCAGTGCAGTGCCACGAGCTTCCACTCTCATCACCAAAAACCCTTAACGATCTTTGCTCATAAGCATCCATCAACATTTATTTTCTAAAGTAAACAGGTGATCAAATTCCATCCAAGGTTGGTCAATGATGAAGGTCTGGGCTCTGGTTTTTCCGAAATGAAAATATATTCCGAGCAAACCTCTTAAGTAGCCCCTTTTGAATTTCATTGCATCAAGGTAAAACCACCAAGCTTTCCCTTTGTGTGTGTGTACAACATTAAGAGGACGTCCTGTGGGAGGTAGAGTGGGTCCACAAAGGCTCTCAGCATCACTCCACCACTGGCCTTCTCCCCAATAAACACTGGGACGGCATCCAAACCTCCCACCGCACTTTGTCTCTGACTGTTACTCAGCTATAGAGCAGTCTGTGTGTGTGTGTGGTGTGATGTTGTATTCTGCGTGTGTGTGTGTGTACCGGAGAGTCTAAGAGAGATGGATTTAGGAGGAGGTGAGAGGTAGAAAGTGTGTAATGTGTTGTGATAGGAAACCCACTGGGAATGGCATGAGTAGCTCTGCATATCTCATAACTCACACACATAAACACACACACACACACACACCAGCTGGCCTGTTTCCTCCCACTTTTTGTATGTCTGCCTATGTGTCTGTCTGTCTCCTGTGAAGTGCTGCGAGTCCAGGTGGTTCAACCTAATCCAAAGGACACCCTGGAGAGGGGCCCACTATCTTCCATCCCTCCTTCCCCTGAGAGGAAGACGGGATCACTGAATGTGTGTGCAAACAACAGGACAGACACTGAGGGGAATCTGCTGGTTTGGAATCAAGAATTTGGATTAGGTTTTGAATTGTGGGAATGTAAGAGTTAGAATACGGACAGAGTTTGAGCGTGTTGATGAGGAAAAAGAGAGAAAAATCTCAGACATATGCAGATTAAAGGGAGGTCAGTGAGAGAGGAGTGGGCTTCTTCTTTGATGTGAGTGGTTTGTCTCCTTTCTCTTCTTCTCCTCACCACTTTCCTCTGCTCTGTTGGGATATTACCATACCAAAAAAAGGCACAGACTGCAGGCTGGTTGGCAGCTCTGGTTGGCAGGAAACCAGCACCAGTTACTGCTTCTGTGTGTGTGTGTGTGTGTGAGAGAGAGAGAGAGTGTGTGACTGGGGTGGTGGTGGGCTTCAGAGAGAAAGTAATATTAATAATATTCACACACTTTATGCAGCTAAACTGTTTTCAAAAGTCATTTCAGTCACATTAGGCGTGAAATATTCTATTTCTCAAACTGTCTGTCCTGGTAAAGAAAAATCAGTTTTGTTGTTTACATCTGAAACAATATTAAAAAAACAAACTAAAATGTCATTCTTTTCAATTCAGTTTAAATTATTTCCCTTCTGACGGATCACTGCACTTATGCTGAGAGACGTTTTTGCCAAAATGTTCCTCAGCAATATAGTTCATTTTATGCAGAAATCAGTCAACTGAGTTCACGTCACAGGAAATGATAAAACGGCCACTGCTGTTAAGAAAATAAAAGCCCCGAAAAGGAAAAATATACACAAAATATAAATTATTTAAAAAAGGTTACATACATAAAGAGGAGAGTATTCATATTAAGACGATAGTATGATGTAACTCCACTGGACTCATTCCCATGAGCAGAATTATTGGCTGCAGGAGTTGAAAAATAAAGTCGCAAAACAATCTAGATTAATAATAATA
>CAFUXE010000809.1:200188-220344 GCA_903364295.1 Serranus cabrilla | reverse complement strand
ATTTCCCTTCTGACGGATCACTGCACTTATGCCGAGAGACATTTTTGCCAAAATGTTCCTCAGCAATATAGGTCATTTTATGCAGAAAACAGTCAACTGAGTTCACGTCACAGGAAATGATAAAACGGCCACTGCTGTTAAGAAAATAAAAGCTCCCAAAAGGAAAAATATACACTAAATATAAATCATTTAAAAAAGGTAGAAAAAAATGGATTGTTGGTGAAATATAACTATACTTCTACTTGACCATATGGGTTACATACACAAAGAGGAGAGTATTCATATTAAGACGATAGTTTGATGTAACTCCACTGGACTCATTCCCATGAGCAGAATTATTGGCTGCAGTTGAAAAATAAAGTCGCAAAACAATCTAGATTAATAATAATAATAATAATAATAATAATAATACAGGTAAGAGAAACGTGTTTTTGATTTTGAGGTGTGCCGCTCGGCCCGACCATTCATTTGTTTTCTCAGTCCACTAAATTTCATTGTGAAACACAACTGCTAGTTATACGCTAAGTATTCATTTATGAGAATGTTGCAGTTTCTGTTTGTATAAAATAATAAAAGTGCCATATACTGTCCTACTAGCCTGACTACACAGACCCAAGCGGTCTTTAGTCACGTGACTGTCGCTCATCTGTCCATCATCGTGTAAAGCCCGCCCTGACAATTTCATTGGTCATGTTTTTTCCATGCAGCACATAGGAGCTCCTCAACGGAGCAGTGACAGACCAAACTGCCCGCAGAAAAATGTTGTAGGCAGGGCTAAAGTTCGCCTGCACCCAGGCTGCTGCTCTACATCACTGGCTAAAAATGATCAAACAGAAGTTGCCCTCTGTTTTCTGGAGTAAGGGGTGAAAATGAGAGAATAAAAGGCAAATAGCTAAGATCCCTGTTGGTGTTGTGTCTCAGGCATTGGAGAATACTCATTATCCACAGCACTGTTTGGATGAATGAAGCAGACTATGAACTGACTTTTTTCTTCACCCATCCACAGTTGGCTGAAATGTCACTTATTCTTGACAAGTACAAGCCAGATTATCATACATTTGGTATATTTATGGTCGCTGGAGAAAGACTGTTAATGTTTCTGATGACCTGCTGCCCTTTCGCTTTGCACCATCGGTTACGTCACGGTTTCTCCAAAACCAACTCTTTGGTCCATGAAAAACTTTCACAAAAATTATTTGTTATGGATATTTATGGTCCATTGAGGAGACATCCGAACTTGTTGGTCACTCCCTGACTTTTATTCTGACAACTCGGGCCAAAGATTCCACACACAAACCAGAAACATCAAAATCTACTTGATAATGCTAAAAGAAGAAGAAACATTTTGATTTAATGGTTTGATGGCCCATGATGCCATGTCACTATATTTAGTCTTAAATTCCCATTTAGATTTCAAATTTGTGGTTGATTTAGCAAAAATAATGCAGACATCAAATGTGTTATAACACTTTAGGAGATGTGAAGATCTGCTAATAAAACCGTTTTTTTTGTGGGTAATTTCTTACAGGAATAGTTAATGTTAGTGTCTATGATGGGAATATTTTGGATACTTGTAGTAAGTATGCATTATCTTGGTGTTTATGTGTTTATTGCACATGTTGACATTTCAATGATTATTAAAAAAACATACATTGTCCAGCCTTATTGTTATTATTATTATATTCTGTACCCGATGTTATCATAGAAGCTCATAGACTCTTATGTGAACGTAGATATAGACAGTGGGTCCGTGTTTGCATTGTGACAGAAAAGTGTAAGAAAGAAATAAAAATAGAATACACAGGGATGCAGCTTGGTTGTAAATACCCTTTATGAATGTAAAAGTTAATATCACAAACACAATAGGATGCTGCTTTCCTGTTGAGCCGCTGCTTCGTATCAGGCAGATATTTACCAAAGCTATTCAGTTTCACACTCTGCAGAAGGCCTTTTATACATTTCAAGCACTGCTCGAGTGTTTTTCATCATCGGGTGTTTTTGCGTTATGAAAAGTTTGAGCCTGTGTCATCAAACTTTCTTTGCCAATTTCCAGCACTCTGCAGAAAACGGCTGGAAAATAGAAGATGATGAAAAAACAGGGGGGAAAAAAAAGGCATTTGAACCCATTTAGTGTGCCTCCGGAGCTATTTGTGGCATAAATGCATCTTTCCCATATGGTGATGCACAGATAGTGAACAGCAGTCTTGGCCGTGGTCCACCTCTATTTGTAAAGGTCAACGTCTTTACTTTAAAGAAATGTCCCCCTGCGGTGAGCTGCCAAGGTCTCCAGAGAGCCACAGAGAGGTGAGAGAAAGAAGGGGGGAGGGTGGAAAAAAATTTCCCTCAACACAAAGTGCTGCTATTATTCATGTGGAGTGTTGAAATATACTCCCCGCAGGCCCGTGGTGTGTACTCTCGTGGGGACTCAGCTGGAGTCAACTCCATTTTCAGCCTGTTGAAGAAAGTGGCGTCTTGTGGAGGCAGAGAGCAGCGGAGAGGCTCTGAGGTGATGCTGGCACACAGGTGTTAAATGCTAAACTGCAGCAAAACACGCATGCAGATGCAAACACACAGCGCAGATATACGAGTGCACTCAAATCCACAAGCTACACACATAGAAAAATGGAACTAGCGTAAAAAATCTAGTGTAAAGCAGCCAGACTTAGGAAAAAGATATATCAATGAGACTTTGGGAAGTCAAAATAAAGCTGCTTAAAACTGGATTGTCTCCTCAAGATGGTATTTTGAAGTATATTTCTTGGTTCTGTGCAGTTGCAGGGCAGCCAGTCTCGACTCTGGTTACTGTGCTCAACAGTTTGTCAGACGTCTCTTTTATTATCGTGGTCCAGGGGGAAAAGGCTTCTTGGGCCGCCGGGGGATCCGTCACTGCAAGAAATAGTCTTGATCCCATAACAGATGTTTGACGTATGGGTGTGGCGACTACACAATCAACTTATAACATCAACAACAGCAATGATGTTGTTCCTGATCATTACCTCGTGTCTGAAACTTGAATATCTTACAAAGATTCATAATGTAAACTAAATGGTGCTTAACGAGAAAATCTGTTTTGGATAAGAACAATTAAGACGAATAATCGGAAAATACAATGTTACGACTATCTTGAATGTGCTTTTTACACACACGCACTTCCCAGCCCCACATCGACAGCATCCCTCTCTCCTGTCCTTCACACACTCTCCCAGTGGGCCCTGTCACTGCCAAACAGGGACAAATGAGAGACGAGGAAGACGGAGAGGTGTGAAAGTGCTGCCTGGACCCTGCAATCTTGCCTACTGTTGAATCTTTTGTGTGTGTGTGGATGTGTTTTGTCTCCGAGCCTGTCGGCTTGCTTAAATTGTCTGCCATCTTGTTTATCCGTGTGTGTGCGTGCATGCATTTTGACAGTATCCTCGTTTGCCAGGAAAACGTCTCTCCAGAGACCAACACAGGCGCCACTCTTCTCCGAGGTGTCAGAATGTTGCTTCCTCCAAACAAAGTGATGACATCCTGTCTGTGATTCCGACCGCCCGCATAGATTCACACTGGATAGAGTGGACAGCTCCAGCCTCGTAATTCAAAAGGAGCACTCAAACAGGCTGGGGAATAAGAATAACGGCTCATACTCATCCATTAAGTCAAGAAATAAAGTATTGGTTAAAAAGTCGAACTTGCTCTGCATGCTTTGTGCACATATACTGTACTTCTCCATATGACAGTGATGGCTGACATCAGTGACTTCAATAGAAATGCCCTTTCTTGTCAGGCAGCACTGCAACACTCAGTATGATAAAGCAGCACAAGGTCTTATTTAAGTAGGACCATTAGAAAACCACTAGAGGAGGGAAAATATTGAGATGATGTCAAGGCGGAATTGCTGCCCCTCACCGCAACTTTTCCGTGTCGAAAAAGACATTTTGAAAGCCTCATTTGCAAGCTAATGCACTGCCAATCTGCGACGGATGTGTAATTTTGATTCAATCACTGTCAGTTCGCGGCCCCGGCTGATATTAACTGCCTCCGTCTCAAAGACAGGTGTTAATCTTAAGACTCACTGTGAAAGTTGTAGTCCTGACAGCTGACATTCATGGCTTCAGCCTGATGAACGTTGCGTTTCTTCACAGGATATGTACATATCTCCACATGTATTTACAGCAGAATTTTAACTTTCCCCTAAAAGTTGTCGAGCATAATGGGTTAATAGGCCATTTCACCATGGACATGGACTGGTTTACAAAAACAGTGAGTGTCTGTCTTTAAAAAGTGATGGACATTTTGTGGGTTTACTGTTTTCTTTGTGCCACAACTCTTGCATAGCCAACAAGATCTCCAACCAAAAACTGTCAATATCACCCAAAACTACCCATATTAGCACTTCACTGGTACACGGCGAAGTGTTTCTGAAAAATATTTATGGAAAATAGCGTAAAAGTCTCTATAAAGAAATGTAAGGTTTGCTGTCGTAAAACAAGAGGCTGCAGTGTCTTTAAATTTAGGCTACAAAAAAATGATCTAAGGTAAGGCCAAGAAGTTCCTGGTTAGGTGTTCTAAGAGATAGTTGGATAGAAAGTAAATAAATGCATGTAAATGCTGCAAGTGAAGTTCTGCCTCTGGCTCTGGGTCATTCATAATTATCTTGGCCGCTAGAGGGCAGGAGGGACGGTCTCAGACGTAAATATGGGTTGTATTAAGCTGCTTATGTAAAACAACCTATGGGGTCATCTTTAGGGGGAGGACAGTAGTCTTACATTGCCTAACCTATCCCCACAGTGCTGTGTCAGCACTAGAAAATGATCTGGCTACATCCATTGTTGTAGGGGAAGAAACGCTGTTGCGAGACTGTTCAGTGTTTGTGTGTTTCTTTTAGTATGGAAAGGGGTCAGGAGAAGACATTCCATATCAGTCGAATCGTGAAATCAGCTTAAAAGACTAAAATGTTTTTTTATAAGGTGTAAACATCTTTATTTTGGTGGTAAAGCTGGAGATTTTTACATGGTAGTCGAAGAGGTTTGACTCCTTTTTGGAGCCAGCATCAAGTGGCTGGTCGAGGAATTGCAGTTTTTGGTACTTCTGCATTGGTTTCATTTTTCAGACCCAGAGATTGCCGCTTGGTTACAGTTCACGTTCTAGAGTAATAGCAGAACTGATTCACATGAACAACCAATAGGAGCACTGCCACTTACTATTAATAAATTGACTAATACGAACTGGCACGGTACGGTGGTGATGTGCAGGTGCACAAAGCAGCATGTACAGTACACCATGTGGTGATTGGTTTGCACAGCAAAATGTCACAAGTGTGATTTCCAGCTGAAATCTTAATGCCGTATGCCGCCTATGGTGAGCACTATTGCAAGACTAGAGTTGGAAGACTCATTTGTGGGTTCCGGGTCAGATACAACAGCAACAGAGAGACGGAGTTGTGCCAGAATTCCACTGCCAACACCTACAGTTGGAAATCTCCAGTGTCACATGTCAGTTGTGCTATATAGACTTCAAAAATCTACATCTGCTGTTCCCACACTGAGGCAGCTGTACTGGTTTCCCTTGGTTTGTGGATCACTTTTCACAAAGCATGCTTCCTTACTCAATTATTGATGAAAGAGAGGCAGGGAACGGAAAGCCTGTATGCTGCTGATGAATACAAAATTAAGGCAATGTTGCAGTTTTCTGTAAAATGAAGTTGTGCTAGATAAGATGAACCAAAGTGAAATATCACTATAATTAACTGAAGTCAGACTTTATCTTCTGGAAGCAAGAGGGAGCACACAGATACTGTTTTTTCAAGACGGTGAAACAACTGCAGATGCCTTTTTCAGAGCAGCTGATGAATAAAATCAAATGGTCCAACCAAGAAACTTCAGCACTGCAGCTGAGTGTTGCGGAGAATAGTTTTCCAGAGTTATTAAAAAAAGAAAATGACCTTCTCAAGAAAACAAATACACACAACTTGTCTTGACAGATTGAGACTAAATAAGTGACGGCGTCATTCTTGCAATGAATAATAAGACTTCCCATGTGTTTTCATTATTTCACGGGCCCCCTTTGACTCCATCTGTCAGTCCAGATAGTCAAGCAGCTTGTTGATGATGGAGAAACCTGTTGGCTGTTACTTAAAACCAGAACCTTTGCAACACTTATTAAGAGCTGCTCCAAACAATATTTTCATATGGCAAGAACTTAACCTAGTACCACACAAACAATTATAAGATTGAATGTTTTGATTGAATACATCCATTAAACATTCATGGTACACGAGGAAAAAGTAAGTGACAATTTATCTAACTTGTATAGGATTCATTATGTCTTCAGTCATAGTTAGATTGATGGTTTGTTCGTTTATCACAGACAGGTGTGTGAAGAGATGTCATTTCTTCTTATTCATACCTTGACATGTTTCGACGGCAAGCTGCCGTCTTCGTCAGAAGGTCACACTGGTGGTGTGATGTGTGTGTGTGTGTGTAATTCACAGTGTCGAGGACTGATTATGCCCCACCCCCCTCCGCTTTGCTGCCTGCACGCTATATTCACGTGTAACAACAGAGTGCCTCCCGCTGCTTCTCCAGGAAGCGGCAGCACAGGTTCAATTGAACTATTGGAGATGTCAATCATTCTCGGCATTTTGTAGGCGTGGTGGTCGAATTTCAGCCATGGCGCACCGCCATTTATTCGGACCTATGGGAATCTCCTTTAATCCTTAGATTATACAAAATGAATAGTTATTTAAATATACAAAATAATTCACACTGGTAAGGACCCATATCTTTATTGAGATTATCAACTTACAATAACTCATTTTTAACATTTCTCCATGTCTTCAATGGAAAACAGTTCAGTTGCCTGTGAGCTCAGCCCTCTGCTGATCACGGCACTGCGTCTGCACTCCGGGGCTGTTTCTCACAGCGTTTCTGTTCAAAGAAGCTGCTCCATGTCACATGTCTGGGAAGAAAGCACAAGCTTTTTGCCACAAAAAAAAAATGGGTAGAAAAGCCTAAAAAATATAAGCAAAATGCACAGAGAGGACAAAAAACAAGTAGAATAGAGATTTTCAAACAAGAGGTGCATACGAATGTAAGCGTGTCCCTCACACTTACAGTGCTAAAACTATATTCAAAAAATGTCAAAGGTGTTGCTGCTTTCGACCAGATTTCATCAATAGATACAGTGACAGGGACATGATTTGCTTCAGCAGCTCTGATGCCAAGAGACCCAATAATATCAGCTGTGTCTGAGGACACAGAGCACTTGTACCAGGAAATTGGTGTTTCACATTGTCACACAGTTTGTGTGAAAACAAGTATCACTCAAATGACTTCCTCTTCTACATTGTTGTTCATCAATACATTTCCAATATCCTTTTCTTTTCCTGGATTTGAAACTATAATGAAGTGTGTTTTTTCTACTCATCACCACGTATAAAAGACCAAACTGCCCAAATCCACTAGAAAGTTTAGATTCCCCACATTAATAAAAACAAAATAGATATTTCCTGAGGGATCTAAATATATTTTGCCATTTTCTCAGAACATCAGAACACAATGTCATATTTACCTCGAATCTGAATGCTACCTGTATGCTGCACACATGTATCTACTTATCTCTGATCAAAGCAGAACGAGGAGTGGCCACTTCTTCCTAACAGACACCTGCGTCTTTCGCACTCAAACCATTGGAGACTTGGGGGTTTCATGTACTGCTGTGATGTAAAAAGTCAGAAAGCATTTTTGATATTTGCTATATAGTATTAAAAGTACTTCGGCTAATCCAGTAGATAGCTTATTTGCAAACGTGATTATTATGATATGCTAAATTCAGATGGATGGCAGGAAGTGATGGATCCATATACTGTGTGAAACTACAGGAAAGTGACTGTATATCTGATGTTAGCCATACACAATGAAGGAAAAAGATTTTTCCCATAACGGCCGATCTGCTTATTGTAGATGCATTTTTTAAGAGCTGATAGGACTATTTGGTGTGCAGCTTGTTCCACGACATCAGAACAAAGATGGTATTGAACGACTGCCAATTTGTTTTTGGCTGGGTGAGTGAATGTGCTTGAGAGTTACTGTCTTTTATATTGATGTATTGATATAATGCATTTTTAGATGTGGTTGAGGAAGGAGGAGAACAAACTTGAGAGGTGGCGTTTAATGCACATTAAATCCATACAATGTTGGATTTAGTTCTGGCATGTTACAGAGCGAATCGAAGGTTTACATACGGACAGCTTTTAAACACGTCGTGGCTCAGAGCCCGTTAATTTTGGTACTTTGAAGGTTCCTAAACATATGCAAGAATGTCCTTATGTGGTTGACCTGTCAACAAAGATGTAACATCTTACTTAAGTGTGGTCAGTGCAGACAGGAAGTCTGTTTCCTGAATATTACACACAAACCTTAGTGTAAAGTTTATGCTGAGCTTCCAGATGCATGCTGTGCAGAAATACAAGGAATGCATCTGAACATATGTTATGTTCATGTATTGTATACATGATGCAACTGCCAGGCAGGAAAATTAAGCCTTAGACTTGCATTCTACCTCATGGCCAGCAGGGGGCGACTCCAGGGGATGCAAAAAGAAGTCAGTTTATTGAAGTCCATAGCAAAATGACCCTACTTCTCACTTGATTTCCTCAGGAAACATTTTCATAATGAGTTTATGGCTTCATTGTCCTAAAATCAGATACATTTAAGAGAAAAGAGGATAAGATAAGAAGAAGTAGGGTATGTTTTTGGGCATTGCCTAGTTTTCCTGATTTGATTGTTTGGAACAGCCGTAAACGGCTCCAATCACATGCTTGCTCTCCCTGCAACAAAGCTGTATTTTGGGGTATTTTAATGTCGGACCTAAAAATAATGAAGGCAGGAATGTCAAACATTGCAACACAGTTTAATGTGGTGATGTTGTTTTGAGGGATACAAAGTGACTATGCACTAGATTCCTCGCCCCATGATACCTCATGAATTATGGGTCCAGTTACTTCTTTCACTGAACCAACAAGAGTTAGCAGGATGCTACTGTGCATTGTCCTCTTCCTTTTTTACATTTCAGAGATGTGGCATAGCACCAACAGCACTCCACAGATGTTAGTTAAGTGAAAGGAAAAACAATGGCGCAGAGAAAGATGATGTGTAATATAAATATGGGTGGACAGTGTCTGGGCACACAGCGTTGGGATATGTTGATGGAGATGCAGCTGTTTGCTCCACACCAGGCTTGCAACTTCTTTATTGTTCACACATTAAATGGATTTTTAAAATGTCCAATATTACAGGGCCTTTGTTAGAAATGCTGCAGCCGCCATCATAATTCAAACAGAATCAATGTGTGTCTGAACAAAAGCGCCCTTTATACAATATTCAACGTCAGTGGAACTGCAATATCCACTTTGTTGCAAATGTAAATATGAATGTTTAATTTATTTGAATGTGTAACTTCACCATAGTGTTCATGCACACTCATTTATATTTCATTCTTATGAATATGAGAATGCTCCCTGGTCTCTGATGTCAAGTTTGGTGTCATGGCTGCTGGTGTGATTGTGTGTGTGAGAGAGAGAGAGAGAGAGAGAGTGAAAGGAAGAGATTTTATTTTTATTTTCTCAAAAACACTTTTTACATTATTTAAAACAACTTTACAGATATGTTAAAATAAAGTGCTGTTTATGTGTTTGCTTAATTTTTAAAAAATAAAACAATTAGAATAAACCACAATTTACAAATTCATTTCTCCAGTAAAGTGCAGCTGGTCATCTGTGACGAAGCAGAGAATGTTTTTGTAGCACCAGCGCTGTGTGACATTATGATATTTGAACTCTAGCCATATTCTGGCACTGATATTGCGGAGGAACACAGAGAGAGCCTCTTGCTCCTCTCTCTCCTCCACCCTGTTCCTCCTGCTCACATAAATTGCCATCTTGCACAAGTTTCTTTAGTCTAAAACCTTCTTGCTCTGTCTGGCTAAAGAATGAAACAGAGCCGGATCAGGGGAGTGGTCCTCAATTTTTTACCCCGTGTTGATTTGCTGTTTGCTGTAGAAAGCTGATTATTTTGGCAGCAGGATACAGTTTACTTCTCTGGCTGCTGCTGCTGGGGGTGAGGACGTCACTAGAGTCTGACACATATTCATCACTTTCACTGTCACTAGACACTGTCTGTCTGTCTTCACTCTCACTGACTTTACTGTTTTTTGATTTCGCTTGAAGAGTTTCTTAAACTCTTCCTACGCTTGGCAGCAGGTTTGTTTTTTTGTTCACTTGCCTGCACGGCTCCTGTCTCACCTGTCTCTTTACTTTCCTCATTCACACTTTTCTTTTCAGACCCCTCATTCACACATGTACTCGTCTTTTCCTTCTCTCCTCCACCTACTGCGCCTTAACCTGCCTCTTCCACAGTCACTGCTTCACCCTCTCTCACCCCACTCACACACACACCCTGTGTATTTATAGTACTCACCCGGAGTTGGTCAGGCACAGCAGAGGTGAGGCGTGGCCTCCGTAGGAAGGGGGGTCCCCGCCCCAGCGGTGGGCGGCCAGGCAGCGCCCCCCCGGCCGCTCGGGAGTCCCAGACTGAGCGGCAGATGGTCCCGTCTCGGCGCCAGCAGCCCCTCCTGGACCAGGCAGAGCCGGCCCAACCCGTCCCGGGCAGGCCCTCACCGTGTGTCCCTCTTCTCCACAACCGAAACATTTCATCACCATTGAGGTTGGAAAAATCACATATTCATAATCATCTACTTTAACATGGAAGCTGAGGTTGAGCTCCTTGTTCCGGTTGTTAAGTATCATATACAGCTTTCTAGGATGAGACACTACGTGTTTCAGCAACTGAGACTTGCATCCAGAAAGGATTTTTCTCACGGGAGAGACTATCTTCCCGTGTCTGGACAGCTCTCTGCTGAGGAACTCATCGGTGATGACACGTTTGTCGCTGGCATGGACAATGGCAGTACCTGTACGAACATACTGTTCATGGTGATGCTTGCCTCAATGATCCGATTCACCGTCTCCACCTGGTCCAGAAAGGTGACCACGGCGGTGTTCATCATGCTTGGAAAACTGGGACAGACTTTGATCCCATGCTTTCCTGTCAGTGTGGAGAAGCCGTCTTTATTTACCATGGCGTGATACACACAGCGACCGGCGAGGCGCTGGCAGGAGTAATCACGCAAAAATAAACAAAACTACAGAGAGAGAATGCATTTATAGTTGCGTTGTCATCCAGTTTGTGTTCACCACAGAAAACAATACATAGCATGACAAAGACACAAAAACATAAATAATCATATAAAAGTGTGGATACACACTCACTGGACACTTTTTTTTAGCTACAAGGTGTACCTAATAAAGTGGCGGTGTGGTCTTCATCTGCTTCAAGGTTTTACGTGTTGTGGTTCAGAGATGGTTTTCTGCAGACCTTCGTCATAACGAGTGGTTATTTGAGTTACTGTTGAACCAGTCTGTCATTCTCCTCTGAAACTTGAACCTAGTGGATGAATGGTTGTATTTTTCAGTATAAAAAGGAAAAAATTAAAGTACAACAATATTTCCTTTGTTTTATATGATGAAGTTTGTTTCACCTGTTTTCTGTATAGTATTTTTTAGATATTATAGTCTTGGCATTTAAAAAAAGCGATCACACGGCCGTTGTCTCCGTTCCATCTTTTCTCCTCGTGCCTTTAAAACTGCATGACGTAGGTCTTTTGAGTCACGAACCACTAAACAGGGATAAAGATCATGCATCTACTGGATGAAAGGTTGGCCAAAAAGGCTTCACACATACACACGAATATTTACATATATTTATATAAAGATCTGATCTGATCTGATCTGAAGAATCAATTTGTTTAACCCAGTGCTGTGGATTACAGTCAGATGTGATGGACAGCATGATGTCCCGGTGCTGTAGCAGTTCTGAGTCTGCTCAGGGACCTTTGCTGCATGTCTTCTCTGATTGTAAGGTCATTAGTTGGTACAGCAGAATGTCACCCAATGTGTTTCTTTGTTTTTATCTTGAGGCAGAAGGAAACGAGAACCAACAGCAGCTGCTACCAAAGAAAAATAACATCTTAAACAATAAAAATCATCTTTGAAAGACTTTCCATTTCTCCAACAGATGTTTTTGTCACATCGATCTTTATTCAAGCCTATTTACCGGCTTCATTGTGACTATGGGAACTTTTATCTGTTGTGTCACTTTTAAAGTTTGCCAAAAACTTGGCATGACAGCAGCTACAGTTGCGTAAACTGTGCTGCTACCGTGCAGTTGCCAATAACTCCAGCTCATATCGAAAGTTTTCGTCATACTGAAGAGAAAACTTTCTCTTCCCCGATGTTCTTTGCCTTCTGCTGTCTTTGCCCTCCCTCTCCATCCACCCCTCTTCCTGTCTCTCTTTCTCTCCTGCTCTGCCACTGGTACGGGCTTGCTTGGCTGGCTGCACGCAGGAATGCAACCTGAGTGGGCAGAGTAGAGGGAAGGGGCAGAGGCCAAGGCAACACAGAGCTGATCCGAGAACAGCCGCTGCCAAGGTAAACATACAGGGAGAGAGATGGGAGCCGTGGATGTAAATATAGAAAGATTATGGTGGTTTGACACGTATCCCTCCCCATCTGATTCACATCCTGGAGCATTAACTATCTCGATCTGCTCTGAGGAGAGTATCATGGCAGCCCAGACTGTGAATAGAAAACAGTAAATAACAAAATCCTTGAAAGTTTTGGAGAGACTTTGGAGATGACATTCATTTATATTTTATTTATATTGAGAGTATTCTATTTTGTGACAGAGTAAAGTTGGAAGCAAGCTTTAGCTTTGAAAATTCTAGCATCCTCCAAAAATATGCTAATCATGCAACATCTTGAACCCAAACACTAGCATTGGTCTAAGATGGGCGGGTTTCAAGGGGAGGTGGGGGGTGAAATATGTCATTTAACTCTGGACGGAATTTTAACCAGCAGGAAATTACAAGATATTCTGTAATGGACATGGACACTCAGCAGGACAAAGCCAAAAACAGAAACTCAGTAGCTGTCAAAAATCATACTCTTCTCAGAATCATAATAACTCAGTTAGATAGTTCTCACTTACTGATATAAAACACTTCATTCCTTCATTCAGTGCGACTTACACTCCCTAAGGATATCATTATCACTGACAAATAAATGTCCATAAATCCACTTATAAAACATAAAAGAAAAAAGCTTTAGAACTTATCAGAGAATGGTCACTTTCCTGCTTCACATCTCAACTGGAACCATTTCCAACAAAACCCACAGCTGTAAATAGGGGCAGCATTAGAACTATCATTTGGTTGAACCAAATGATATTGAATTGAATTTTTGTATGCCGCCCATTTAATTTGTATTTTATTTTTTATACAATCCATAAGTTTGATCCCATAGACCAATGACCAAAAGTCAGTTTTTTTAAAAAGTTACATAACTTCTGTGCATCACGTTTTATATCACTTTTTACATGACATAGAACCTAAACAACAACCTCACAATTTGCAGCAGTTACTTTACGCTCCTGTGGATTGCATTAGAAACTATGAACAAATCAACTATGTGGCTGTGTGGTTTGAAGGACTTGTTGCTATCAAAAACATTTTGACTTGCCCCCTTCTCAGTCAAATGAAATGCTGCACTGATAAATGGAAACAGAAAAGTAGACGGACAAGCAGCTCTTCACAACTCAAATATCCACTTTAAAAAACAAGGGGATTTACATTACTAGAAGACCAGCCAGTTCACAGAATAACAGCAGGTAACTGCTACTATAATTATTACAGAAAGTGGAAGTGAAAAACTACCCACTTAAGTGCTGCAGACAGTATTAAAACCACTGACCAGCACAGGTAATTCTCAGGTTAGCCCACTTCACCCATGAGAAATAAATCCAGTCCGAATAGGGCATAAGAGATGAAAAGTACTGTTCATGCAGCAGTCGCACAATTAGATGTCCTATTATAGTAGATATTTGCTATTGGTGCTAGTTGTGCAAGCTGATTTTCAAAATACTGTGCTAAAGTAACACAGATTTTTTTAGGAAATGGTATTTTAATTGACTGCAGAATTCATGTATTGATTTTGCAGTGGACAAGTTGCATATGGATCTATTTTTTTGCAATTATGTGACTTTCTTGTTAACTAAATCCTAACAAAGTTTCTGTTGAAATGTTAAAACGGGTCAAAAACACAAATTGTTGTTGTTGTTCCACCCACATATTCTAACACTTCATAGGTTTTTTTTTTACAGCCAGTGAGAAGATGAACTTAAGCAACACAGACAGCAGTTTATTGTATGCATTAGTTTAGTTACTGAGGAAAGTTTGGAGGATATGTATACACTCGGTTCGATATTCAGCCAGTAGAAGTCAATGTGGAGGCTACTCTTCCACTTGACAGTGTGACAGCTTCGATCGCCTGGAGACTCTGTGTTCTTACTCCATCTGATTGGAGACAACACAAGGTCATCTACCGGGTGCAAACAAGACTCTCGAGGCATCCGCCCACCACTATCATCAGCTGACAAGGTCAATGCAGGCTGATGTAGAGTACGCATAGATTACACACAAAAAAGTTGTTGTCTGTCTAACCTATCGGACCCCAGGGCCCTTACAACCTGATCTGGATCAGTATTTCACATTATCACATTTCAAATTGTGTGAAGGCATCACATTACACAGCAATGGATTGAATCAAACTGCTTAACAGAGAGCAGGTTTAAGCATTAAAAAAGCTATTAAGGTAACATTTTCCATGCTGGATTTCCAGAAGCTGATGTCTACGGTTCAGTTTATGTGCAATACAAATGAATATCCTAACCATGAGTTTTAAAACAATACAAGCTTTTGAGGGTATAGGTTCGATACAGTAAGTCTGTTAATGTGTGAACTGTGTGAGATGATTGTGCTGGTTTTTTTTATATGTCTTTGTTCACTACAGAACTTTTTCTTTATTGAAAAGTCCGTTGCCAAAATCATCCATCTGCCATGAAAACTTGAGCAGAACTTACTTTTAAAAAGTCTTCATCTCTTAAATGCTGTTGTTAGATCAGCAGTTTGTGAAATACTCAGACCGCTGCCATGTGATTGGCTTATTAGATATTTGGTAGAACAGGTGCACCTAATAAAGTGGCGGGTGAGTGTATATTTGTCTCTGCCATCGTTGTGAAACTAGTAAAACACTTACAAAATATAGTACATAGCTACACCTGGCTTCTCTATCGATACTGCCCGTTTTACCGTAGTGTGTTGCTAACGATATGGAAACCCTGGCTGTCTGAGTCAATGTTTTTGAAACCATCCTTGGTACACTACAGTTTCTAAGATGGAATTGGCGATGACTGCTTCTTTCGTTTACGATATGCCTTTTTGCATATATAGAGAAACACGAGTTTCATTTAAAGGAGTCTATAAAGCCTGAAAATCAATCTAATCTGTCATTGGAAAACATTTAAAGTACTGTAAGATCTAGATGCATTTTCTTTTATTCCATTTTGACAGATGCCTATAGTAAAGCCCAATAGCCTTGCGTTTAATGTGTGCATGTTTTGCTGTGGTAAATCTTCCCTTTCACGGCACAAAAAGCCACCCGTGATTTAACTTGTATGTTTGATGACTGTGTATAATACCTTAGCAGCTGAGAGCCAGTAACACCTCTTCCTGCTGCTCCGCCATTTGTGATGAATTTCAATTTCAGTTCCAAACCGGCTTTTCTTTGTGTAAAATAGAATGCTGTTGTTCCCAAGTGCTAATCAGCGAGCTAAAACAGTGTAATCTATTGTTAAAGCTGTGAGGCTGGACGGAGGGGGCTTATGTGCGATGGGCAGATGGACGCTCGGACAAGGCAGGTGGGGTGCTAGACAGACAGACTGGAGGGAGGGCCTCGCACCGCGGCCCACAATGCCTTGTCACAATCCCTCATGGGATGCGATGCCACCTTTTTCCTGCCCTCCATCCCCACGTTTCGCCCACGTGTAAACAGACTCGCGCACATACAAACACACCGAGCTCATGATTTTGGTGGGAACTGAGAAAAGGCACTCGCTGCCATCTGTTGTGTAGACTGAAGGATTTCCCTGCTGAAGCACAGGAGAAGTTTTCAAGAGGGAGAGGAGGAGACAGACAGAAACTTCTATTTGTACGCGTCCCCTTTTCTTTTTTCTTTCTTTCTTTCTTGTGTGTCAGGGTTAAGGATTGCACTCCCAGTGGGACTACCTGTGCTAAGAATGGCTGCATTTCTAACACTGAGTCGGGACTCCGTGGCAGCTTTAGTACCAGCTACCAGCACAATGGTATGAATAGAGAAATGTAGTCACGCAAAAGCAGTGCTGACAATAATTCCGGGCTTAGTGCTGATTCAAAAATACAGCTTTTACGGTGAGAGGACTCTGCCTTGTGTGCAGTTCCCGGTGAGATGAATATTGAGGTACAGGCACTCTGCTTTGGCGAGGCCTGTCATATTACCTCTGAATGTCATGATATTAAAGAAGAGTGCAGGTACAATATAAAAGACAAACTGACTCTGTGTGTGTGTGTGTGTGTGTGTGTGTGTGTGTGTGTGTGCAGAATTGGAAAAGAGCTGAGTTGGCGCTCTGCAGAAGTGTGTTCAGAGGACACAAACACATCAGAAGATACAAAAGAAGTAGTTCTAACAATTCAAACTGTGTGTGTGCGTGCGTGCGTGTGTGTGTGTTCATGCAAGACACCAGCTCTTTAAAGCAGAGTGTTAAAAGTGGTAGGGCTGCAGGCAAGGCCATCCATCAGAACAAGGCTCCGGCAGGTAACTCCCACAACACTCTTTTCTTTCTCTATTTCTTCTTACTCTAGTTTTCTCTCATCCCTCATAACACTGTTATTACTCTATTGAACTTGCCGTCCAGATATCTGAATGGGACTTAACAGAGATGAAGGACATGAGAATGAAAAGAAAAATTAGTAAGTAGCATGAGCACAGAGGGAGAGTTGCCCCTCACTTTGATGTGATCATTTGTACATTTACAAATAATCCAAATCCTAAAAAGCTTCATTAATCTTTTTTTTTTTCCATTTCACTGTGGATCAAATAAGCAATAGTTTGAAAGTATGAAAGAGATATGAGCTGGCAACCAGTACACATCGTCTTAAAATTTACCAACTCCTCACATTGATAGTTATCTTTCAGCTTTTGCAATCAGCGTCTCTAAAGGCTCAAATATACTGACTGCTCCACGCAAACGCATGAAGTCAGCCCCAGCACACACACACTTTGGCTAAAACCTCTTTTATTATGCCTTTCATTACTATAGTCACAATGAGGAAGCCTTGGACTAGCCTTCGTGGTGCAGCACCAAACAATAGTAAGACCTTAAGCCTGTGAAACTTTCATTCTTCTCAATAATTTTTATACTGAACAGATAAGAGACGCAGACACCAAACTAAGACAAGCTCAAAGAAATCAAGAATCAGTGATAAGAAAGAGTCACTTAAAATATGTTCTACTGATACACTGTGCATTGGCAAACAAAAACAAAAAAAAAATTGCATAAACGCACTAATTAAGAGACGTACTACCATTATGCTAAATTTACTAGCGGGGACGAGGACGAGCTAGCATTAGATGACAATAAAAAAAGTAAAAGTTGTGCCGAGCATTCCTCCTGCTCACCTTTCTCCTTCCTTTTGTGTGCTCTGCTACTTTATGGACTACGTTTGTTTGTGAATCGCTGGGCGTGAGTTAAACAAGTTCAGTGCTTTTTTGGACTTTTGGCAGTAATTTAATTCCATACTGACAGTACGACATTCACACCCACTCAGGGTTGGAAATTAGCACCCACCACCGGCCAGATGTGGGTGAATTTGATCAACCAATGGGGGGCACCATGGGCACTTACAAAACAATTGTATTGCTCCATCTGAATAAGGAGTTGGGCTGTTCAGGTTTTAACATTGAAACCAATGTAAAAATCCTTTAAACCTGCATTTTTTTTATTGGACAGCAGGGGCAGACTCTGCAATTTCCATCCAAAGCCATCAGTCTGAAACCTCAAATGCAAACTGATCACCAAGACATTGATCACAAAGCCTGACAAAACACTCGCCATGAACACACATTAATACTGTTAGCTTACCTTCAAACAAAGCTTTTGTCTGAACAAGCTTTCTTGTACCTAATTAAAATACATGGCTCTGACCAGATCACTATATACAAATATCTAATTATTTTCATTCTGGGCTAACAGGAGCCTTTCCTTTCCTTATTTTATGTCCTTTGTGTGGCTTCTTTAAAGTGATTGAAGTGGCAAATGAGATTGGTTAATGAAACCTTAATTTTTTATACTTCATCTGCCTAAATGCATCTTCTGTTGCTTGTTAGGTTAAATCTTACCCCAAAGTTGCTACAATTCGCAGTATCTCCTGCCCACAGTAGTTTGACAGTGGTAGAGCTACATGTCAGCATCACAATTGTTGACCCGTATCGGCATTATTGGTAAAACCAGTGTTACGCATTATTGTGTGCCTTTGTTTCAAACCAGTATTCATATTGCAACAGAAGACTGCAGGCTGTGGAATAACATTCATTATACATTTGATACTTTTGTTTTATCAAACAGCATATATTAATTTCATTTCATTATTTATTTTGATTCACTTTCAATTATTCCTTTTTGCTCTGTATTTAGTTTGAACTGTTTTTTCATCTGTAGACGATAACTCTGACAGAACAGCCGTGCACCTGAATTCATGGCTTTCTGATGATGTTTAATTCAGTTTTTTACTCTGAAGTGCTAACAAAGTTTCTCCTGCTCTCTGCTTTAATGATCAATTAAACTGTATCCATAATGTTTTTAGCTTTTTTCCTATTTGTCTGCCTCCTTCATACCTAAACATTAATTCATGCCAGTAATTACATTACTGGGACAGTGTGCTGTGGCCTTAACAGCCTTATTGTACTGCAGTTTAGTCATTGAAATGTTCTATCCGCTGTTTGCTTTGATTCCTCCCTACAATCAAGGAAACTGTTGTGGTGTTGTGTTTGGGACGTGACCTGTATAGAAGAACTGGACACAGCCTTAAAGGTCCCATATTGTGAAAAATGTTTTTTCTGGCCTTTACATATATTCTGTAGTCATCCTTCATCCAACCAAACCTGAGAGGATGGAAAAACTGAAGCCTCTGCATTATTGAGCTTTGACAGCATCTTCTCTTTTTCATCCTCCTACAGTCCGTTCTGGCTAGGAGCCGCTTGGGATGTCACAGGGGGCGAGCTATTTACATAGGTCCCACCTAAAGTTATGCCCCCCTCTTTCTCCAGGGCCTCAACCAGCTAATACGAAGAGGCCAGAGTCTGTACAGTTAACTACCGCTGCTAGACATGTCTGAGCTTAGTGAAAGCATACAAAGTGTTTTGTTGTGTGTCTCTTTTCTTTGCCAGCATCGGGAGAAAGAAGGACTCAATGGCTAGATTTGATTAACAATGGCAATGTTTCAGCAGCATATGATACTATTTACAGTTTAATAAAAGCTATGTGCCATTAGTGTTAGCGTAGCCTCATAGCCCGATGTTGTTGCTTGCTTCGGCTTTAGCCACTGTCGCTACGGAATGTTCTTAATTGAGCCACTATTTACAGTTTAATAAATGCTATGTGCAGTTAGCGTTAGCGTAGCGTCATAGCCTGTCTGGGTAGCATTTTAGCCCTTTATTCCATGAACAAATGGATGGCATCACGGTGGCTAAGGGCTCATATATGCCCAATTGTCAATACAGATAGGGATCCTTTTGTCCTTAGGGTACAATTGCAGAAATCATTATAGTAAGATGTTAGTGAAAAATATCTCCGCCCACACGTTGAAATGTATTTAATGGCCTCACAGACCACGACCGTCCATGATGTGGCCTTTGCTTTCACCTCATTATGATGACCCCGTCCACCATCGACATTATTGTTATTGACAGAAACACCTGATTCTGAGCTGTGCTGCCCCCTATTGGATATTTTGCTTAACATTCATGCCAACATAAAAGATGCATGAAAGCATGTGGGCAGGGACAGTTACGATGTTTAAAATGTATGTAGCTTTTTTTTTTTTGCTTAGGGAGCATTCATGGGGCTTAAGTCTTTTGTACAATCTGTGGTTTGGGGGATAAAGCAATGTAAGTCATCAACTCAGCCTTG
>CAFUXE010000809.1:188904-200076 GCA_903364295.1 Serranus cabrilla | reverse complement strand
GCGCATAGTTTTTTTCCACATTTGTTTTCCAACAATGAATACAATACACTCTCCAGACTGCTCTCAATTATTTCCCTAATTCACAGCGCTACACCAAACACCAAAAATGTTTTTCTTGTAGAACAGTGTCATTTTAATAAAGAAGCAAAGATGTTCCATTGATTTTGCTCCGAGTGATTCTCCACCCTGTTTCTGGATCCTTGGCAGGAATATTTTTCCTCAAAGACAAGGTTGCCAGGGCAACAGCCCCAGGGTAAGATGACTTCAAAACTCTGGTTTGATTTCCTCGGTTTGATTTCACTCGCAAGATGTGTCTGACACTGTGTGTGTGTGTATGAATATAGGCATGTTGTTAGTTTGTGTTTGAGCGCGCTCCGGGTGTGTATGGCTGACTCTTTGAGTGTTTACATTTATACCCGCATTTATCTGTATAGGCACATGCTTATATTTCTTCTAGTTTCTTTTTATATTTATTATGAAATTCTGAATTCAGGCTGCGCTATATATATAATTTACTGCATCAAAATAAATAATAAAGTCAGTGCCAGCAGTCAAATCCACAGCCTGGAGGAAGTTCTAATGCGGCAAAAGGCAGAATAGTATTAGCATGTGCAAATAGGCTGATTTACCACAGACATTGGCTTGAGTGTGTGAGCTCAAGTTTTTTAGTGTGAGTTTTTTTGCAGTGTCTGTCTGAGTGTGTTTACATTTGTGTGAGTGATAGGAATAGGAATAAGAAGACAGAGAGTGAGAGGAAAAAAAAAACAAAGCACCTCCACAAGGGTCTCTTGGGCGGTTTCAATTTTTTGTTACAGACTCTTGTGAGGCTATTTGTTTACAATTCCCTCCTCACAAACACACACAGGGAATGAGACAATCATTTTACATTGTACCCACCTCAATATGAAATCATGCCATTCAAAACGAGTCTCACAAGTCTTACAATAGACCTAAGTGCAGGGGGGACATCAGAAGAAGAGACGACAGGAGCAAAAAATAATTGTTAGGACTCTCTATCATTATGGCGTTTTTTATACCAAAAACCTATTATGATGTTTGCAGCATGATTACATGCTGTGGAATATGAATCTATCTGCCGGTGTGCAAATGCGTGATATGTGTCTGTTTTTAGACGAGGTAATTAGAGGTAATTACAATGCGACCGTATCCGCCGCCAGCTCTGCCTCGCTCTTTCCAGCAGCTGAAGCATGAGAGGCAAGAAATGATGTTCGGCTGTTTTACATCTTTATCAGGTATCTCCTCGTGGTTATAACAGGCCACAGCACTCTGACCCTTGAGTATGCCAAGGATGCCGGAGGGAGTCGTGTTGCCGCTGGGCAATTGAGAGCAAAGAAAGAAGGGAAAGAAGGAGAGATGGGGATGCAGTGCTAGAGGAAGAGGCTGTCATTTACAGTGACTTCAGCCTCTTTCAAGGGGGACTATTACAGTTAATATAATTATCTAGTGATTTGTCTGCAAGAAAGATATCATTTCTGTCATGAATTGGTCATTTTGGCCACACATTTTCGACACATCACAACACACACGTTTTCATCCTAAATGCATCCTGCACGTTTCCCTGCTGCCTTTCTGCAAAGCTCAGTATTGTATCCGAGCCATTACCAGCAATCATCTTGAAATGCATGTCCTGGTATCCACAGTGCTGAAGAAACGTCTCTATGATTTAAACCAATCACAATCGTCTTGTGCGGTGCTTAGCCCCAGATGCACCAATTGTGCCCCTGCAAAATAGATAGCACAGACAGTGGAAGGTACAATGGTAGATCATCAGGTCTTGAAATGACCAGTAAGATAATCAAAACTTCTCAGAGCAAGCTTCTGGGTTTTCGGACTCATCGGATATAGACTGCTGGGATAAACCTGCCATTGGCAAAAGCACAAATATCAATAAATGTCATCATGTTTATGGGGTCTTTATCACACGATCTATGGGTGTAATCTTGTACAGAGTTGCTGATCTGCTACACATTGCTGATGCATAACAGCCGTGAAAGTAATACGCTGCACTTGATCCTCCAAGCTAACTCACCTTTTGAAACAATGGCCCATGGCAACCCCTTTGACAGAGGGCTTAGGGGCTAGGTGTCAGATTTAAGTTCATACTATATCAGCTGGGGAGTTCCACAGGGTAGTGTTTTGGAGTCACTTTTCTTTATTTTATATGTCAACGACATGAGGTCTGCCTGTTCTCTCTCTTATGTCTTTAATCTTTTTAGTTTCAAGATTCTTTCTGTTGGATACATAAGATCCCGAGACATGACTTAGGCTTTTTCAAATATGGAGAATCAGACCAAAACTGCAGAGTTTAGATTGTAGTAATTTCTGTATTTACTGTATAGTTTGCCTTGTTACAACCTGCTGGCATACAGATCTTCAATATAAACTACATCTGCAGCCCATTCACTCTCAATCAAATTTTTTGCGTTTTAACATTGAAAATAAATTGAACATTATAGATAAATAGTTATTCATTATTAAAACAAATAAGTAACAATTGGCTTATTCTTCTACACACAGTATGTGGAGACAAAAAAAGCCAATGATGTATTGCAAAGTATGTGTCATAAAGCAACAAGGGAAGTGATGGAGGTGTAAGATCGAGTGTAAACCTAGTTTAGAGAGTATACGTATGGTCTGAAGCCAGTATGGGCTTGTTTTCTCATTCTCCTCAGAGGAAAAGCGCAGCTTACTATTTCTACTCCGTTGCAGAATGCCAGGTAACCCCAGCACCATCTCACTGAAGCTCTTTGTGTCTGAATCGCTTCTTATTGTAGAGGAAAAACTCAGATACTATGATGAAATGCTTTTTCTAGCCCGAAGCACATCTTTATACTTTGGAATGACTTGTAAAGAAGTACTGTAAACAGCGGTGCATTTGAAATGGGTTTGCTGAATAAATAATATATTACAAACATCAGCGTTCATAAGTAATGAACTGCTGAAGTTTCTAACAACTCTTCTGAAGAGCTACTGTTTTTATATTTCTCCTCTAACACAGAATGATTTATCCACTTTTTTTATCCACTGATGGTGAGAGGGATCAGAAAGACGTAGAGGATTGTGTTGACATTTTGATATCGAATGCTCTCTGATGCACCTTTGAATGGCCTAGAGGGCCATAAGCACAGAAAAAACACTTCCAAACTTATCTGTTTACATTAGTCAACAATTAAAATGTTTGTTGGTTTCCAAACCTTACTAACCAACAAATTCACGTAATAACACAAGCAAATCCTACTAATCGGGGCAGTACTAATCCACCAACTCATGCACTCTTGAAATGACATGGACTAACAGAAGTAAAACGTGTGATCACAGATAATGACCAAATCTTTTGCCTCAGAGTCACTAAAGTAAGTATTGGACCCATTTTCAAGGCCTGTCTCTGTCTCAGCAACACACTGGTGAAATCTGGTAACCAAGATATTGTTGGCACTAGCAAAACTACATTGACCGCGTTTGTTTTAACAAAGAATTACAAGCTGGATGCATGTGCTGAGGTGATGGATGGGTCAAACAAACAGCAGACTTTCACCCCAAAGAACAGGGTTTGTGTCCCGTATCAAAACAAGAGTAAGCAACTTTTAACGTAACATACGTTTCTTCTGTGGCTTGTGAATTACGTCTCTTTATGGAATTGACATTGTTTACATAACTCAAGTGGCTCAAAGTTTGTGAATCTTGTTTTTTTACGTAACTTCTGTGGCTTCACTTCTGGTATTTCTGGTATATTTATTTATTTCATTGTCTTTCATAACGCAGGAAGGAGTGCGTGTGAATGGTTGTCTGTCTATATGTGTCAGCCCTGCGACAGACTGGCGCCCTGTCTAGGGCGTACCCCGCCTCTCACCCAATGCAGCTGGGATCGTCTCCAGCCCCCCCAGGTGACCCGAGTTCAGATTAGGATAATGGATACATGAATGAACAGGGCTTTCTTATTATACTTGTATGAGACATCTGCATTTGATTTATTTAATTTGCCAGCACTCAATTAGAAGCCTTTTCCGCATGGATGAATGAATGAATGAATAATGTGACTGTCAGCTGTGTAAATATGTAATTTAAGCAAAACAAAATATAAATACATCTTATTTGACGTTTACAACACTACAACACAAACAAGTGAGAGGAGAGTTGACCACACCCACTCAGAAGACAGGAAGTTTATTCCGTTTCATACCACTGCTTGTAATGCGTCATCTACTTGTAATAGAGTCTCTATGATTACACCCATGTTCCTTTCTACAAACGCCTATTCTAGCAAGTGGATTTGATCATGAAAAAGAGTGTGTGTGTGTGTGTGTGTGTGTCTGTGTGTGTGCATGCGCCCCTCACCGCTCTGTGTCTCCCCCAAACATCTGGCTCAGCAGCACAGAGGGTGAATTAACCAAAACATGGCTTAAGAAGGAAAAACAGGGTGTTTGGCTTCAAAAACAGGATGAAAAGGAGAGGCTCTCCATGATTGATGCCCTTTAAACACTTGTGAAACATCTCTACGGATCCACAGAGCCATTTGAGCCAATTATTCCTGTTTGATGATAACTGAACGATAAAACGATCAAGACTGTCAGTTACCTTGATTATTTTCATTCATTACCCGTAATAAATGTTCTAATAAATTCACAGCGTCGAGGTAATGTAACATTAAAGCGAGCTCTGTGTTGCGCAGCTGTGAAATAGATGCACAAGGTGTTCACTGAAATGTGGTTACACGAAGTCGAAAGGTTTATCTTAAAAATGGGGATGTAATTACTTTTGATGATAAATGTATATTTAGTAAATGTGAGGCTGCAGTGTTGTTAGGCAGAGTTGTTGCTAGGCAGGTTGGCAGGCAGCATTAAGAGCTTCATGTGGCTTGTTACTTTTATCTAATACAAGAGTTACAGCTAAAAAAAGTATTAATAGACTTCATCTTCATCAGTACTTTCCAGAGTGCACGTACTATGACGTACCCCGCGGCACGTACGTCGGAGGCTGGGGGTGGGGTTATCGTGACCAACCAAAGTGTGTATTGATCATTCTATTTGATATGTTTAACTACAATGTGATATTGACTAACAGTAACATGTTACATTCAGTGTTAATAACGTTTTTTAGGTTTTATGTATTCTATTGATGTGGATCTCTGGCCTGTGGATAACAGATTCTGAGAATTGGCAATTGAATCGACTATTAAAGATGCTGAGGGAGGTCGATGATGTGGGTTTTGCACACAATGATCTGATCCAACCGTATTTTGTACCATTAAGCTGAATTCATAACACAATACATATTTAAATATTAATAGAATATGATCAGTTAAGCTAAAAGGGTATGGCATTCATTGTACTTTAAATATTTTTTGTATTTCACACTTTTTGCTATTATTGACCAGATTTTAATTAATTGTGGTTCCGACATATTACTATTATTAATTGACACCAGTATCAGTAGTTTTTGGTACTATATCCGGCTCTCTTTATCAGTATTAATGGGTCTCAGGTTATATTTTTTATTTATTTATGTATTTTTGTAAAGTGAAAAATTGAAACTCTTATTCGCTGTCCACAAGGATGAAGACATAACATATGATGTGAGTGGTTACTGCCTGCCTCGCTAACAGGTAGTAGGTATATTACAGGGAAAACTACATATGAAATCTCAAGATGAATTTGAAAATGCATGGAATACATTCAAGAGCAGAGAGTTGTTTGATTTTGACAGCAGATATATCATAAAGTCTGTCATCGCCAGACCAAATCACACATGCCCAGATACCCAGTCAGTGTTTCTCTTGTGTTGCCCTTAAGTAGCTTTAAGTTTTTATTATTTCCACACACTGCCTGTCAGTATCTTATATATTGTGTACAGGCTATACAGCTATTTAATGTTGACACTCCACAAATTTTATGACAGCACCATTCCATCAGATGATCCACATATCTTGTGCATATTCATTTTATGCATTTCTGCCCCAAATCCAGACATGGCATCGCTGGAAACTTTGGGATATGCACAGCATTGAAGTTTTTTGGCTGCACAGCATGGGTTTGCAGTGACTGAGCCACCATGGAGCTTCTGATTCTGAAGGGGTAAACCATAAAACCTCAAAAATATAAATAAACCATTACTACCGCTCAGATTTTATTCATCACACTGTTAAAACCAGTTAAACTCCAGTATTGGAGAGTGATACCATAACAATAAAAACTGCTGTTATGTGGAACTGATTGCCCATAAAACCCCTCTTTTGATATAAAATGAGCTCTGCTTGGTTAAAACTAAGACAAACTAACTAAGCTTCAAAAAGCTTACTTCAAAGTGGATAGATTAAACAAAATCATCATTACACAACCTCTGGAGGATGTGAATAAAAAAAAAACTTGTGAGGACCCGGGGGCTCCTGAGGGTTCAACGCACACAGAAGCATACCAAGTGCTTGTGATTGCTGCTGTCAATCTGCAGTGACCGTCCACTGAAGTAGAAGTGCGTCTGTAGCAACCCTCTAAAAAGAGGCTTCTCAGAGATTGCCTGTTCTTAAATTATGTATTTATCACACTAAACTATCCTTTATGAATTCACGCTGAATAATTAACTGCAATGAATATCATTTGTCTTCATCTGGGAAACTCTCACAGGGTTGTAAATGTAAACATTAAAGCACATAAAAGTGGCAGTGGCAGGCCAGTCAAAGACAAAGGGAATACCAAATCTCTAAATGGCTGCTAGTTACACTTCCAGAGCACCGCCTCCCCTGATGGCTTAATGTGAAAGAGATGTAAGCTCGCTACAAATAAGGAACACTATTTCCTGCATTGGCACTGCACGTGGCCGAACCTTGAAGTTTGAGTTTATCCAATATGAATGTAATCCCAAGGATACCGGACTGCACGTGTCAGAAGTTGAAGCTGTATTAGTTTGTGCAGTTATTAACTTTAGGATGTAGTTTGTTATACAGAAAGACAATAGAACTTGTGCATGAACGGTTTCTTATTTTTCTATTAGGAAAGTGAGAAGAAAATAGGAAATTCCTACAAGGGATTCATTAAACAGCAAGTCTGTTTTCATCGCTGAGAAAATGTTGATGACAAAGGTTTAATTTGAAATTGGAGGGGAAAGTACTGAAGAGTCTTATTTGTGGTCTGCGCATGACGCTTAAAGGGAAAGTTTGGATTTTTGAAGTGGGGTTGTATGAGGTACTTACCCACAGTCAATGTAGTACCTGCTGTAGATGCACGCTCCAGACAGGACATGAATCATAATAAGGCCAGGTTTGTATGATTCGGAACTACTCTCTACGTTTTTTTTAAGGAATAGTTTTGCATTTTGTGAAGAATGCTTTTTTGCTTTCTTACAGAGACAAATAGTTTAACACATAACCTATAAAAAGGCCACCATTGTGAATATTATTATGCATATAAAGACATCCCAAATGATGCGGCACTTCAATGGAAGTGAGATGTGAGAGTGCAGTTATCCTAAAGGTCAATCCACACTTTGACCAGGCTTTTCCTTTGGGCCCAATGAACAGTGTGAGCACTTGGTATGATGTTGGCTTGCCCCAGTTTGAAAAGTGGCAGAGAGCGGGACTTTTCCACTACTTGTCACTACTGTTTCATTGATTTGGAAGAAATTACCACTGGCTTCCCTTGTGGAAGACATTGTGCCCCTTCAGTTGACTGCTATGCATTTCTTCTGACCTGTTTCAGTCTTTTCTGCTGTCTTATAACTTCCTGTGGGCACGTAAGTGGGCGGACAATCCCAATGCCTCTGTTGCAGAGTATCAGGTGGTTTCTCAGGTAGCCAAGCCAAAAATGGCGTCTCCCAAAAGCAGCCAAAAACTGGCACAGCTGGTAGCCAGAAGCATGGCAGACTCCTGATGAATGGTACAGCAGAACAGGTCCAGATACACATGTCATATCCTGGGCACCAGCAATGTCTGAGAGGTGGCTGGAGGTTAAATAACTTCAGCCGCTACACATCCCAATTCAGCCCAGGTCTGAACCTTGGAGACATAACCATCCACATATGGGCCTGAGCCGGGTTGCTTTTAGCCCCCCAGTGCCAGAACACAGCCAAGTCTGGCAACACTCTGCTGCAAGTTTCAAGTCAGTTTCTACAGCGCTGAAAATCTTGCTGCACTTTTTTTCAATGACACAAGGTTAAGTTAGATGTTTCCATAATGAATGCTGCACATTCAAAGGTTCTGCCATTACCTTAATGTCTGATAATTAAGGTACATTTAACGCACTTTCCATTTGTGAGCACTTCAGAAGAGGCAGGTGGACGCAAATGGAAATAGGTAATTGGAATATCTTGATCTGGCATCTTTGTTTTGTTAAATCTCTTTTATTGCAAGTATGTACAAAGGTAGGGCGTCCCAGTGGCACATCTGGTAGATCGCATACCACAGAGGCTCAGTCCTTATTAGTGGGCCGCCCGGGTTCAAATCCGACTCGGTTCCCGTTCCGGCATGTCTTCCCTCTATCAATAGAGCCGTAAAATGTCCAAAAAAAAATATGTACAAAAGCAGCTTAATCCCAGGACATTAAAACAAAATGATGTAAGCAGTGGTAAAAGCCAAGAGATATCTGAGTGATGAAGGACACCACACTAATGTAATGGGATAGAAACACATTTGAAAAGGAAACAGACCTTGTCACAAGCCTGGGACCAAGTCACTGTGTAGAGACTTGACTTTACTATTCTGACTGTTGTGAGATACCTTGTTGTGCATTTTCCCTGTACTGATTTGTATCCAACTACTGTAAAAAAGGTCAAAACAGAGGTTAGGCTGCAACAAATGTCACCTTTGACTGTCTTAACAATGTCAGGTGACAGACACTCTGCTGAGGAAATGGCAATACAACACAAAACAACTTTAAATTATGAATAGTTTAAAAATACTTTCAGGAGTTCATGAAAATGTAACGTTAGTGCTGAAAATGAGAATATAGTGCGGCAGATCAGAATACGGCAGGCTGCCACAGACTGTAAATAATGGGAAACACTGGTATAGTATACATTTGTATACATTTTAGTGTACATTTATTTTTTCAATGAAGCTATTTGACAAACATTTAGGTTTTTTATTATTATTATTATTATTATTATTATTATTTTGTGCACTTATTTGCTGCTTGTCAGTCCAAATGTTCTATTTTGGAATAAAAAAGATGGAAATTAAAAATGTTTTTTTTATCCGATACATCGATTAATCACAAAAATAATCTTCCCATTAATCGATTACTGAAATAATCGTTACTTGCAGCCTTTGTCTGTATTGGGACATGAAACAAGTGATTAGATTTTGGTGGTGATCCGAAACACCATCTGGAATTTATATTGCACATTTATTGTTGTTGTATCGCAACACTTTGCCTCACTCTATCCGGACTTAATATCTGTCGGAAGATTATAAGCCTCTTCAGACAGATACATTTGGGGAATAACATCCACTGCAAGCAAATTCATTCGGTTGAAGAGAGAAGTGGACATGGTGTATTGCCTTGGCAGGGTTCTGTGTCTCCGAGTGCTTTTCTAGTTTACATGTTGTTTACTCCGGCCCAACAATATAGCTGTAGCACACGGTGTTTGTGTGTGGAACCAAATTAGCCATCCAGGTATAAATGTGGATTTAGTACAAGATTAGCGGTCAAGCCTGAGACTGATAAAGCAGTGAGCCTCAAGGCCACACACACACACACTCAGTATAACACATTGGTACAGGACAGCAGGAGCCTCTCTTCCTAATTAATTCCCATTTTCATCCTGGATCTGATTGCAGGAAAAGAGGGATGCGAGAAAGGCTGCCCTCTTCAAAACGCCTAATGAGCTTAATCGACCACACTCTACAATCTCATTTAAGCCCGTCTCCTTGCCCATGAATTAAACTATTACAAAAACCTGCTTGAACTTAACTGGCGGCTGCTTAATCACAGCAAATCACTGTAATCCTGCATGTCAGGGAGAGCCTGCAGAGGGCCGGGCCCCTAGTCTGCGCTGATACCAATATATATATGTGTTCACCGTATGTAACTGTATGTAGAGTGTGTGAGCCGGAGAGCATGCAATGTGTTCACTGCGACTACACGATAGCTGGGGAGTGAGAGAAAGGTATCGGAACTCTTGTCACATCCTCATTTTCCTGTTTTTCCCTTTGGGGATACAGTGTTTATTGTCTGTTTGTTGGGNTTGTTGCCCCCCCCCCTTGCTCATCCACCACCACCCATCGCCTTTGATGCCCCCAGCAAGCTTTGTTTCAACAAACCCTGTTAGCTGATCGTTCAATTTTCTGCTCTCCTCCTCAACCGCTGCACCCCTCTCCTGCTCATCTCCTCTCCTCGTCCTTCTCAGCCCCGTGTTTCACTTCTTCCTCGCAGCTGCTGAGCATGAAGAGATGAATGAAAGAGGGTAACTGCTCGTCTGATAAGGATAAAGGACACGTATTGAAAAGCATCTCTGTTTGTTGCTGCCCTCTTCCAGTTGACTTCTTGTCAGTGATTCACTCGCTCTGCCTTCATCATTTGTTTCTGCGCTAGTGTCACATGTTTTGTCTCTGTGTTGTAAGTGGTACGAGTCTAAGAACTACGAGTAATTAGAGAGACATTTTCATTTGAATGCTTATTTACAAAAATAGAAGCGCTATACAGAAGTAGAAGTGCCTGATGGCTTCACAGAGAAAAAGAAACTCATAGTGCAGCGAGAATTATTTGAAGATAAAGATTATTACTTTAATCCCATTGAAAACTGATTGAAACGTATATGTTTTTCCTTAAGAGATTGCAAAAAATACATTGAACTGTTCTACAGTCATTGATTGGATCATAGGTTGTCAAAGTTTAAGTTAGAAAAGTCACTAAAATATGTCAAAAGCACTTTATTCTACATGTCTTATTTAAAAAGTTGCTGAAAATTTTGGCATAGTTTGGCATAACTAGATCCTGTTAAAACCATAAAATGCTGCGCTCCCTAGAGACACTGTGAAGCTATGATTCATTTTGATCAGACAAACAGCCGCGTGACTGAAAAACTATTTACGCAGGGCAGAGAGGAGAGGACAGGAGAGGTTGCAAGGTTGTAAAAATTCAAACAGTGTTGTATATATAGCTTTAATTTTGTTCCAATAAATAAAAAAATATCAAAGGAAATCAACTATTTTTAGTTTTTTTT
>CAFUXE010000809.1:161663-188875 GCA_903364295.1 Serranus cabrilla | reverse complement strand
TTTTTTTTTTTTTAGAAACAAAGCCTCTGCAGAGCTGATGGAGGGGTTCGTAACTGGTGTGGCGGGGCCACTTTTGTTATAAGCACTCATTCATGATCTACATTAGTTTACTAGTTTATTGCAAAAGTGCAATGGAAACAGCTTTTTTGCAAAAACAGCTTGTGCAGGGCGACAGCCACTCGCTTCCTGTCGGTACTGGCTCCAAAGGGGATAATGGGTCTGGTGCAACTAGATCCTCGATCAAATCGCACAGTATGTGGAATGTAGGCCGGGTCATCCTGAAGATAGGGATCCACAACTCCTCTGTGAACTCCTCGGCCACAGAAGTCCCTATTACATGGCCAATGCCGCACATAAGGGCTTCATTTTTGAACGCCCTCTGCCTTCGTCTGTTGACAACACCAGCAACAGTAGTAACGCCCATCAAAATAACAGTTCCTGCTCTTAAAATGTTTGGGATATCTATGGTTACCGCCGGATACAGTCCTCCTACTTTCTTTGGTATTCCGCATTTGTGCAAGTTTTGCACAGTTCTAGTTGTAATGGAAACACATGCAAGGCGCAATTGTACTCGAAACTTGAGAAATATCGCTTTTATTTTGCAAAAAAAAGTGAAATGGAAATGCAGCTAGTTTTATCCTTTAAAAAGAGCACAAGAATACAATCTTGTTTTTCATTTCACATTACAGATACTTTACCAACTCAGATAATCACTCATTCACATGGTGATGTGTTGAAAACCTACAGACTAGAAGTGCCATTAAACATGACTGATGGCATTTAGAGGAGCCTAAATTTACCTGAAAATAACAATATTTTAACTCACAACGTGAATATTAAAGGTGACAATTTTAACTCCATGGCTCGTGTTGCAGCTTTCACAAATCTGCATCGCTGCCGGTTTGAATACTTTTAATGGGAGTTATGCATTTTCATGTAGTTTACTTGTCACACCCTGGTGTGTAAGAGCCTTAAGACATGTCGTGAATATGCCATGAGCCTGAAAATAAAGAGTATGAACACCACAGCAGCACAGGACTTTAAGCGGGGCCTTTATTAGTTTGAAGATGCGAGCGCTCTGAATTATTCCTGAGCTTCAAGTTATTTGTCATGCCATCATGCTGCATTTTTCAGCAGCTGTATAGTCAATTTGCAGAGCATTAAAACAGCATAAAACAACAAGCGTTAACAGTTGAACTGCTCAATCCCCTGAACACAATCACAATTCCACTGCGGCAAAAAAAAACAAGTGAATAAACTGACATTATTGATGTGAGAGAGAGGGAAAGAAAGAGAGAGAGAATAACCACAGCATCAGATTAAGGCTCCCAATGTGCTGTATTTCCTTATGTTGTCTTTGTGAAGCGCTATCATTAGGGAGCTCAGGAGAATCTAAGTCTAATTAGGCTGTTTAGTATTGAGCCGGGAGGACAAGGGCTAGACTGAGTCCAACTCCGCTGCTGCCTCTGAAGCCCTCCGAGAGACACTTTTAATGAGCTCCGGGCTGTGTGTTTACTATGAGATCTCTCTCTCTCTCTCCATCTCCAGCTCTCTCACTCATTTCTCTCACCTGCTCCATCTATCCTCCAAGCTCTCGCCCATGCATGTGCGCGCATACGTATTCAGAAACGTATGCAAAAAGCACAATTCATAGACGAGATATATCTGCAGGCTTTAAACACAATAAAAGCAGCACCTTTGCAATATAATGCAATCCAAAAGCTTTATAATCACTTTCTATAGAGACCGTCAATAAAAAAAAGTATATTTAAAGTTGAGTTCACATTTCTGTGAAAGTCACAATAAAAAGCTTTAATTGCATCACATGGGCAGATGTTTCTTTTATGACATCCCTCCTCTATATCTATCAACACAGTCCTTATGTTTTCTCCTACAGCACACTAACCCGTACACACAAACACACCCTTCGGGCTTGCCTTCCCCACGCACCACTGAACCCACTCAGTCCACTTTTCAATGGACTTTAATTTCCAGCAGTGATCGACCACATTTCAACACCGCAACACTGCTTCTCTCTATTTTATAAGCGTGCGGAAAAAAGTCAACCAGACTGTGAAGCGGCAAGTGGGGAAAACTAATCAACTCTGCATTAATTAATGATAGTGGAAGGGCTTTTTAGTGACTCTGGGTTTGAGGAGAGTGGTTTAAAGGAGAGTGTAGGGAAGATTCTCGAGAATAGTGGACTCTCTGGAGTCAAATCACAGGGAGGGCGTGTTGAAGTGGAGTCAGTTTGGCCCTGGAGTTGGAGAACACGCTCAATGATTTATAGTGATATACTCTGGTTTACTTTATAGGTACGTTAATGTTATAGAGGTCAAAAGGCTGAACAAAACTAAGTCTGAGGGATGACTTTACAAGGGTCTGTGGCGGTGCGGGATGTTTGTACATGTACTGGTGAGAAGATGGAATAATAAGGATGCAAAGTTTGATTGGCAAAGCACTGAAAAGGGATTTCTGATACTACTTGTATTAGACAAGATTTTACTGAATTTGTTTCATTTAGTTTGCCACCGCTCAATCCGGAGCATACTCCTAACTTAAAGGGATGGTTAAGATTTTTTGAAGTGGAGTTATATGAGGTACTTAACTATAGTCAATGTACTCCCACTTTGGAGAACCAGACGCTCCAGACAGGAAACAAATCAGTGCACTGCTGCAGAGGGGGACGACAACAAAACATATTTTAACCGCGTAAAGAAAGGTCCGCACTATGAATGTTATACTCGTTAATTTGCTGCTATCCACAGCCTTTTCATTTGGTACTACTTTCTCTTGATGTAGAACTCCAACGTATCCTTACCAAACTAGAAAAACACTCGGAGATCGCAGACCTCCGCCAAGGCAGCTCAGCCCCCCCTCAGCAATCTCCGTGGGTGCTCCGACCCCGAAGCACCCACGTAATCGGCGCTTTTGGTTGTAACCAGTGATAGAGTCTACGGATCACCCCCAATTGAACCACTTGTTCCGGTTATAATTGCGGACATTTCCTGAAAATTTCATCCGAATCCGTCCATAAATTCTCGAGTTATGTTGCTAACTCGACCCCGTAGCACCCACGGAATTGGCGCCTATGGATGGATCACCCCAATCAGTTATCGAGTCATGTTGCTTCCTAATTAATGAACAGACAGACAAACAAACTCCGGGGAAAACATAACCTCCTTGGCGGAGGTAAAAAGCTGACCAATGGTAGTACAAGGTGGTTAAAGTATGTGTAGGAACATGGAAGTTCCACTGTTGAGATACGATCAGATGGTCAGTGGTTTTGATCCCTGACAGTCTACATGTCAAAGTGTCCTTGTGCAGGATACCGGACCCCACATTATTCCCAATGCTGCATTCATCGGTGTGTGAATGACTTTCTGATGGTGGCAGGTGGCACCATGTAGGGTAGCCTCGGCCACCAGTATGAATGTTTGGTTGAATGAGTGCTTTCTGTGTTAAAGTGCTTTGAGTGGTTGCTAAGACAAGAAAAGTGCTATACATGTGCAGTCCATTTAACATTTAGTGCCAAATGAAATGGCTGTACATATCAACAAATATAATCAAAATATAGCATATACATAAACAGGTATACATATTTTATGGTGGGCCTTTGTTTAGGTGGTTAAAATACGTTTGGTTGCGGTCTACATCTGAGGCAATATATTCATTTGTTTTCTGCCTGGAGCGTCTGGTTCTCCAAACTGGGAAAGCGCAGACTATCATCTACTGCAGGTAATACATTGACTGTTGGCAAGTACCTGATACAACCTCATTTTTAAAAACCCAAACTTTCCTTTCACACGTAGTGATTGTCATTGGTTCATATTTTGTGTCCACTGTTCTTCCCCTCACCTCTTCCTGGAATTAGATGTATCCAAGTACTCTTGGGGGAGGTGGAATGCATCACAATTAATAAAGCAGGACTTGTGTGCAGCTAAGCCTCGCAAGCACTAAGGGATACTGTACAGCCAGCCGTGTAATATGTGGGATACTGAACCCTTTCAGGGTGAGTCAAGCGTTGACTGCTCGCTGTACGTTATCCTGCGTATTACATGGCTATTACTACAAATCCACAATTTGATTTAAGAAATGATTTGGTTGATTTTGAACTGAACACTGAAGGGAAAAAAGTCACTTGGATACTATGGTTGGTACATAGCAACCTAAAGCATGCTAATTTTGAGCAAGGTCATCTTAGTGATGGCACCTGCAGGCACGTTTCTCTATCACGCTTGCATTGTTTGGAAGCGGAGAAGTGGGGTGTTAAATGTACACACCGAAGTGAATTGTAACCATAGACTGTAAAAGTATCTAAAATGTAACGTTAGTGAGGCAAAGAGACTATGGCGCGGGAGATTAGATTATGGCGGGCCGCCACAGACTCTCTACTTAATGACTGACATGCACTTTTTTGGCACTTTGACCCTGTTGTCTTGGCTACTTTGTCCGTTTTTAAATACTTCTTCACTAAGACTTCATTCTACCACTTAAAAAACATTTACCATGCCATGTTGGTATCACCTTGACTTGCTAGATCAACATTTTGACCCCACAAGAAACAAACAAACAAAAACATAAAAGCTGATTTTGAAAATGAAGTTCTTTTTTTTTTTTTTTACTTTCAAAACAATTATTCCTAAGAATTTTCAATGGTGCAAATGTGAACACAGGTTGCAAATACAACTATCTAGTTCTATATTTTTATACTTAATACATTCGACCTTATCTCCGGTTTTACTTGACCTGCCTCATCAAACAAAAACTCCCCATTCATATCAATACAACTTGTGATTATATTGCTTACTAGAGCATGAAATTGATGCATTTAACTTTAACGTGTACAAACATTTCAAAGCGGTTTGTTTTTCAAAACAGTCTTGAACTGGCCTTGGAGAGAACTGACGTCAAGTTAAAGACAAAGCAGTGGACCCATCCACTGAACTTGTGAAGGCCACCAGTGGGTGATAACACTAATTGACAGTTGGTTTGTTCCGTTGCCTGAGCACAAAAAGTCACCTTGCCATCTCTAAAGGTAGAATGCCTTTGGGAGCTATAATATAATGACAGCCCCTCCAGCCGGCACACTGACCAGGAATCTGTCCTCCCTCTCCTGTTTTTTTCCCACTTTTTCTCCCCTTCCTCTACCCCCCCTCAGTCCTATACATTTTTCCCTCAGAAGAACACTTGTTTTCTCCTCCCGTGAGCCGTCTCCCCCCTCTTTCCCCCCCGTTTCCCTTTCTCTTGACCTTCTCCTTCGTCCTTTCCTCTCCTGCCCTTCCACACTTCATCCCCTTCACCCCTTTCCCCTCAACCCGTCCCTTTCATCCCCCTCCGATCTCCTGATTCCCCCGGCACCTTGTTAGGGGCGGACTCAGGTGGCTCAGGGAGGCTGAGATGGATGAGGTGTCGGCCCAGCTTCGACCCAGCGGCATCGTCACAGAGCAGCACCAACGGGCAACATCCCGCCGGCCTGTCAGGTCCGACCAAGTCTGGTGACAGCTATACACTGTAGTCCCTTTGCTTGAAAGCACAGAGCACTGATCATACAGGCTGGATATCACAATGGAGCCGCCATGGTGTGTGTTGTAAAGTACAACTCTGCACTAGAGATGTGAGACATTGAATACAAGTTAAAGGCTGCGGCACATTTATCAGCTCGGATGTTGCTGCTCATATCTGATGAAGCCTATCCATAAAACTCCACACTGTTTTGCACACTTTTCATTGTCTAGCTTTGTCACATCCAAAATGTTTTGAGTGCTCCCTGCACAAGCTTACTTTTACATGAATTGGAAGGTGAACAATTACTCTGAAAAATCAATGCTCTCCTTGAGAATTCTCATCTTTGATGCATTCGAAGTGATAGATTAAAAGCCTTTATGTGAAAGTTTTTAGTCGGAGCAACCTCTACTTTATAATTTAGATTGTCGAACCTCTTCCTCCCTGTTTGCCTAAATCAATTCGCAGCATTTTTACCCACCTCAATATTTTATAAAGCGCCTTGATACAAACATAAATAAAATCAATGTTCCATTTTCCACTGAAGTGCTTTTGGAGGGTTGCATTTTATATCTAATTAGCGGTAACAAAGAAAAAGAAAAAAAAGTTTCAGAATGAAGAGAGGGAGGAAAAAAACAACGCTGCCAACCCCACTTCTAGAATGATGATGTTTAACCTCCCTAGAAACCGCCAGCTCTAAACAGCTATTGATTTGCTAATTGCCTTCACTTTCAATTCCATTGTTCCTTAAGGTGGTATTTAACCCCTGTGACATGCGTATTTACTGAGAAAAAAACACTCAACATCTCAGCCTCCAAGGACCAGGGTGTTCAGTCCACAGTCAAGGCTGGACTGCAGGTCCAACGTACACTTATAAAGAAAAGGGAAATAAGTTTACAGTATGGATGTGTGTGTTTGTTTATTGCAGTTATTTCCATGCACACCATAGTTTGGGGTTTACTTGTGTCAGTGGTGTAGCAGTAGATGATGAGGGGAGTGTAGTACTATGAAGATGATCACTGAGGAGGAGGAAGTGGGTACACTCCTCTATATTCCAGTGGCTTTTTGGTGATGGTATACTGGAAATTGGCAGAAAAAGAGATGGGTATATCTTGTATACCTGCGTATACCCTTCACTACACCACTGCTCGTCATGGACTGCGCATTGTTCCGACGCAAGGATGTATGGATCCAACAGCACAATATTCCCGAAAACCCACACTAGAGTTGAGGGAATGCTAGCGTTGTCTTAAAAAATAATTATAAACACTGTGGTTAGATTAGGATTGGTTAGGTTTAGGCACAAAAAAACACCTTGTTAAGGTCAGACAAAGATCGCATCTTCAGACTGTTGGACCAATTGGACCAATGGCACATTGGAACAGTGTCTTGACACTGATCTGACATCCCATTGGTCTGATCATAGATATATGGGTTCAACCGACCAGTAGTTTGAAAACACACACTAGTGCCCAGTGATTGACAATGTATTTCTTAAGAAAAAATGGTGTGATAATGCTGTGGGTAAGTAATGGTTACATTTTGGCACAAAAACCACTTGGTCACATTTAGAAAGAGATCACTATTGGGCTGTTAAATTGAAGTGTAGCACCCTCATGCTCCTTGTGACTGAGGTATGCTATGATTCAGTCATATGTAGCTCAGTGATACAATAGTATCTAAAGAATTAAGGATTTGGTTATGTATGGGCAAAAAAATCGTATAATATATATATATTGTAGTCACATAGTCCACCAAAACACCAATATGCTCAAAATATTTTTCTTGAAATATTATGATTTGTTCTACTAATATGACTAATTTCTCTTTAAAAATCACTTTATTTTCATGAAGTCCAGCTGTATTCTTGTAATAGTTTGACTTTTTGTCATAGTATATTAATGTATTTCTCAATATCTCATTGATGTATATCATATGTGGGACATAATCTTGAACATGCAGAAATTATTGAACATGAGCAGGAACCTTGCTGGAACACATATAACTATCAAATCCAGGGATTGAATAATGAACTATAATTGACATGAATGGGCCCCACATGCACATGGAAACAGGTTACTTCCACAAACAGAAGACACAAAGAAGGAAAGTAGAATAAATGTTGTGCTTTTTACATTTTACATTTTGTTGCATTAGCAAAACCTTCTGTGCCCGATGTGTCAAATTTGTTCTGAACAAAGAAAATTGCCGCGCTCACGCTGATGAAGGTGCAGCGAGGCCAGTGTCTCCAGATAAAATTAAGATTGATCTTATTACAACAACTCATTTAGAGACTTAGAATTAATCAATAGTAACTGTTTAGTACAAGGCTCTATTAGCCTCCAGGCCCTTCAGAGCCTTGTCCAGCACATCATTATGTTTGCTGGCCCTGTTGTCTGATCGTACTTTACAGTAAGGTCACACAAGCAATCATTAAATGTGAATTATGCAGACTGAATATGAAAAGAAATAGAATTTAATGACCTCCTCATGCCAAAAGATGAAGCAATATCTATTTCCTGTTTAAAATTGGAGTTAGTATACAGCCAGGCCTGCTTATGTGTGTGTGCTTTGAAAGTAAATCCTGAGGGCCTGAGGTCAAGGGTCAGATGCATATCAGACTGTAGTGCTGATTCTAGCTTTAATTTTAACCTCAACGGATTCTGTCCATTCTAAACTGATCAAGGTTGGCGCAATGTGTGGTTGTATTGTGATCATTGTTTTCCCCCAATAAAGTAACTTAAAGTCCACGGTTTGTTTATTTTCCACACATTACGTGTCACCAGCACGTAATTCAGTGTTTAAAAAAACATGCTCACTTCACATCATTTTGTGAGATCAGGCTGGTATTCACTTCAAAGTTAACTGTAACATTTTGGTTACTTAAAAATGTCTTGCCTCGTGCTCCGTTGGACTTAAAGACACTTTAAAAAGTCGGCTGTTTATTTTGAATAATAATTTCCCCAAGCTAACCAAGCTAGCTCGCTATGATACTGTGTAATTCTACCTGTGTGAAAGTTTCAGAACCACGACTTGACTTCACGATGACTATATCCACTTCTTTTATACATTTATATGTATAATTATAAAACTCAAGTGTGAGAGTTTGACAGTGTTAACCATTTGCTTTATTTTCTAACTGTGACCGCTCAATTTTCAATGCCCAATAACAGTCTACCTGTTGTTCCCTCTGTCATCATTTCTATGTACAACCCAGATCCTAAAGAAGTTGGCACGCTGTTTAAAGCACAAATAAAGCATTAAATTCAAAATTCAGAGTGTATATTTTTTTAGTTAACAAAGAATTAGCTAATGGGAAGTGATAGCACTCTACATTTTAGACAATGTCCCTCACTCTAAACATGCATTTGTGCTCCTTTCTTTCTGTGAAGACAAAAAAAAAACATATTGGTAAAACAAGCCTGTTTCAGGTCTACATTTAGTCATTTTTAACAATCCCAGAGTCTGTTTCTGACTTAAAAAGATTCCACTTGGATGTCCTCATTAATTCCTTCTTCCCATTGGAACTTCTGCAGGCCTCCCTCCAGCTGTGGGAACATGGATCCGTCACCACCTTTGACCCCACCAGAGACCACAGTGAGTGGGAGCTTTAAACGGGAGCACCATATTGCAATCACGGACCGTGCTCTCCACCCCACGCCTGCTTGATTCCATGTCTCCTCTCCCCCCTGTGGCCTGTGTCGATATCTCATGCATGAACCTCGCAGCGACCCAACAGCGCAGCAGCTAAAGGTATCGCTCTCAGCCCCTCTGAGTGTGTGTGTGTGTGTGTTGTCATGAGAGAGAGCCTGCTGCTCTGATCCCGTTGGCTTGAGATGGATCTAGAGCCTCATGCTACAGCTGGCGTGCTGGCAAGCTGTCTACTGCCAACCGCGTGTGTTTCTTTGTGTGTCTGTGTGTGATCGGAGCTGCTTCACATCTAGACAAAAAAAAAAACAAACACCTACTGCTGTACCAGTGTGTGCATTCACTTCACACACACACACACACACGCACACACACTTGCTCAAAAGACAAAAACCACCAGCAGCACTGAGGGATTTATTTCACTATCAAATATTCAGAGCATCAAACATTTGAGGTCTGCCATGTGAAAGTAACTCCATAGTGCAGCGATGCAAAAAAAAACTACATAAACCTGCTGCCAGGCAGTTATTTCCTCTCACTTCTAAAGCAAAAATTATGTCTGATCATCACCCACAGTTTTTCTAATACAATTAAAGCATAATGATATAATAAGCACTGTGAATAAAAGCTTGGATCTAAATAATAGTCTAATAAACGTACAATCCTTTTACAAGAATTCCTCCTGCTAGATTGCTTGTAATAAGAGCTATAAATATGCATTTCCAAGATACATATTAGGTGTTGTGATGACTTAACAAGGACAGAAATGTATTAGTGTTCAGATTGTACATAATTCTACTTCATTGAGTGGGTATAATTTGGAGGTAGGAGCCTCTCTTTAATCACAGCTATGATGGGAAGTTTTACAGTGATATAAAGATTAGTCAGCAGTGACTTGGTGAACCGTCTGTTGGGCTCAGTGCTCTGAGCTGTGACCACATTATACGTCAAAATCTTAATTATGTAATAAAATACTCAGGGCTCTTTTTGACAGGATAGTTGAGCACTGGGCAGTTTTTATATGAGCTATAAAGCATACATAGCTACAGTATGTTTCACTACAACTTCACATATGACCTTGAATGTTGCTTGGACTGATTTTGTGATACTCAGACTGACCCCCCCTCAAAAAGGTCCATATATGTTTTTATTCAGTTTTTTTGTACAAGCAGCGAAATACAACTCATATTTAGTTTTAGACTGTCCTCTGCTGCCATCTTGCTGATGTAGTAGTAAGTGATTGACGGCTGTGTGGTAGTTAAATGGCGAATGCCATACTGGGGGTGGATGGATGGGTATAACAATCGGCGGACTATAACTCAGGGGAACGGGGTTCATGTCCTGTGTGAAAACAAAATAAACAACTTTTAACGTAACTTACGTTTTTTACACAACTTCTGTGGCTCACATCACCCTTGTAACTACTTCAGTTCCGGCATTTACATACATTTATTTACTTTTATTGTCCTTTATAACGCCTAACCATGACGTTTTTGCCCTAAACCTATGTCAGTGGTTTTGTAGCATGAATTCACTGAAACTGCAGCCTTTATTTTCTTACAACCGTTTGTGTTTGTATAATAATGTGTGTGTGCTATTTTTTAGAACGCTCCGATGTACCGCAATATGGGTTGTTATGGGTGGTGTTGACAAGCGGTCTATTCTGTCATTTAGGTTGGAGATCTGGAGAAATTTGGAGAAATCCATTATTTTAACTAGTATGCAGTATGGTGTGTCTTTAATGGATGTCATTTGTTATTCACAATTTGAATGATTGAAAAAAAAGTATTGGTCTGCAAATGTCTGACCAAATTCCACTATGTATTAGCACAACAGGTCAAGCTTTGGGAAGACATGGATGGAACATGTGCTACTGGGTACAGACCCAGTCTATCTAGTCTATATTTTAAATCACCAGAATGTGTCATAATCACAAATGCCGGTTCAACTGGTTTGCATTATATAAAACCAGCTTAAGCTTGTACACAAGACAGGACGAGCAACACCAACTCAAATCTAAACAACATTCTGAAGATCGATTAATTGCTAAGCTCTCGCATAAAAATGGAAAAATAACATTTTTAAATCCTTAGTTGTCTGATTTAACAATATCTAACCAGACATGAGACTACTTAACAGTTTTCAAAACGAGATTCCTCTCAACACTCAATGTCCAATTCATTAGCAAGTAAGATGTACCTAATAAAGTGGCCGTGTGGTCTTCATCTGCCTTCCTTATAGCTACGATTACCTAACAAACCCATTTTGGTCCATTCAAAAAAAAAGAAAAAGAAAAAAAGAATACCCAGCCTTGACAAGGATTGTTTTTAGGAAGTCAGTGAGATTCTGCAAGTGTTTCAATTGACAGGAATCTTCTATTTTTTTTAAAGCCTCTGTGAAAACAGTTCAACCCCCAGCAGGCTGCTCTTTCACATGTCTCGCCATAATCAGGGTGGAGGCCCTGGGGGGAAACCCTGTTGATCTGTAACCCCGGTTATTCCACTCAGGCCGTCACCCACCTCCCACTAGCATTCAACTGGAAACCTCAATGCGCCGGTGTAATTATGGCCAAACAAGTCCCATATGTACACACAGGACCAACACAGTCAGACACAAACGAGCACACACACACACAAGCTCACAATCCGTGAATGAACACAAGCTCACAGATGCACGCACATTAATACATCACACTCACTCAAGCATATGAAGGCACACACACAAACACTATAGTTTGTATGGGTGAACACGCAAACACACACCACGTGAAGGGTGTAATGGCATGCTAATCAATGCAAAGCCCTTGATGTAGTGGAGCAGATGGCCTGAGGATGAGCGGCACAGGGCTGACAGGTACACTCCTCTTCTACTTTATACATTTTCTCTTTTTTCCCCCTTCTGTTCTGTTTTTCTTTCTGTCTAACACTCCTCACATTCCCTTCATATTTCTCTTTTCTCTGAACTTTTATTTTCTCTCTCTACCAATATTTCCCTCCTCTTATCTCACTATTTCGCCCTCTTTCATCACTATGTCATGTCACTTGACTTTTTTTTTTCCTTTTCTTCGTTCCACAGAGTTGATATGAATAATCAACAGCATGCACGGAGCAGCTAAAACGCTGCTTTGCCTCTGAAGTAGTAAACAGTCAATTGATGAGTGATGTCTTGAGGGCATCTTTTTTTAAAGTAGAAACCGTAAAAGAAGAGGTCAAGGGAAAAAAAAAAAAAAGAAGAGAAAAAACATATTTTGTGTCAAATGGCAAATGCTACTTTTAATAACTGACATATTTCAACTTTTTCAATCAGTTGGCTGGATTTTTGTATTCATTTTAAATGAATGGGGTTTTCATTGAAACTGCATGGCTTTTATGTGTAGGCTGTGGGTGATTTACAAGGCTACACTGTGGGCAGGTACGAAGAGAAAAAGAAGTTACTTCACAGCCACCATATGACTCATATCACATAATAAAGGGTGACAACCGTCTACACGGCCCTCTGTCCCCTTTATGTAGTAAATGTGAGAAAAGTTTTGCCCTTTACAGCTATCTCTATGCACTTCAAACATCAAATTAGTAGACCTAATTAAGCCTTGGTGCAGAAGAGTACAAAATCTACTGTGGAAACGCTGCTCAGACACTTAACATGTCTGATTCACTTTCTCCCACCACTGAAGTGAAATTTCACCCCCGACTTCTATGATGAAACAAGATGATGAATCACTGGCAGCTGACTGATGAATCAGAGGCAGCTGCAAAAGCGCGTGAGTCAACTGATCATTTACATATGACACCAACAAAATTATGCATGTTTAGTGGCTCCTGGTCATTAAAAAGAAGGCTTGGTGCAGCGGAATCTGCATATCCCACACGCAGTACCAAGAGGGCCAAGACAAAAGATCTGCCATGGTGATGGGATGCATCAGAGAATCTGGCCCGTTACAGGCCAACGCTGTCCAATCATTCAGTAACGCTTCACGTCTTTCTGATGAGCCTGTGCAACATTAAGCAACTATTTATTCACAATCATGATGCAAATATCCACAAAAGGCACTGGGTTTAGCATTACAAATTAAAATGTGGCAGGAAGTAATATTTAGCTATGCTCAAAGAAAATTAGGAAATATATCAAGAGAACTTTGAATTGCACAAGTGATGAACACAGCACAAAACGCCAGACCAAGCAGCAACCTCGTGCTTGACGCCAATGCAGAAGTACTAATTAAACCTAAGGCTGGGCTATGTGGCCAAAATCTTACTGTTGGTGATAAATAGTCATCAATAATGTTCAATTCATATGACTAGTACAGTACATCACTTACTGTAATGCAGGCTTTAAAAGCAACAAGAGACAAGACTTAGGCCATGTTTCAAATCTAAGACAATATCTAGTCTCACATTACAATAAAATGTCTATATATTGTCCAGGTCCACTTAAACCTGTATTCTATCTAATGGCCAGCAGGGGGTGACTCCACTGCCAGCGAAGATAAGTTTGTTTGTATGAAAGTCATTTGGAAAAAGACCTTACGTCACACTTGATTTATTACATTATAATAATGAGTTCATGGTCTCAGCTGTTGGTTTCAAGTCTTTTCCAATACAACATTACGTTGATTTAGTAAATGACAGTGCTTTCAAGTGTAGATGTGTAAATAAAAAGGTTTTGTTCGGTTGGACTAGAAGACATTCTAGGGAGAATGAAGATGGTGGGAATAAAGATTTTCCCTTATGCAAGCATTAGACAATTATTACAGTCGTCTAATACTTACCAGAAAACCACAGTGTATTTTCAGCAACCACAATTTTCCATTGTCAGTTTTGCCACTGACAAGAATTGATTTTTTTGTCTGGTAATAAGGTTGAAACAAACCAGTAGATCTATGGTGGGCTTGTGTGGCAACCTTTTTTTTTCTCACACCATCATACCTTGAAAATATTTTACTGGGGTTTATGGAATATGATGGTGTTTGTGTTTGTGTGTAACACATAGGGACAGAGTCATTTTAGTCCTGTAAGTCGCCATGTTTCTCAGCTAGACTGACCTCTGGTGTTATCTGCTATGCATTACACATAAAAAAAAACAGCATGATAATGTCAAGTCGAGTCCAAAGTCATTAAAATTGAGACTCAAGTCTGACTCGAGTCCACACCTCGTAATAGTAGTAATAGTATTCAGTGTGGTTAGTAAGGCGGTCCTGCATGACAGGGTGTGCTGGAAGGAAGCGCTCCTTAAGTTAGAGGCATACTGGATTTTAAAGCCACAAATATTATTTGATTTAAATGACAAACATGAACCTGACCTATTAATATTTCAGAAAATGCGGTTTTGTCTCATCAGCACATGATGGTATGGTAACTGATACTGAGAATCCAGTGTGTATTGGTGATATTTTGACACTGTAGCTAAATAATGTATTGGGGGATCTTTTGGGGATTGGTGTCTCTCATTGACTTTCCCTTTTCTCCATTTTTATCTCACCTCTCTCGGATCTGCACTCTCTTGTCTATAGTGTGTGTGTGTATTATTGGAGGCATGTGAGCAGGTCGCTAGAGATTAGCTCCAGGACAACCCTCAGGCATCAACTCCACGCACACACACACACACAATATAAATGAGCGTGATGACAAAAACCCACACACTCCGCCACACACAGGCTACTAGACTGCGCCGCTCCATTATTCAGCAATCTGCCAACAGAGCAGGGAATGAAGAGGAGGGAGATGAAGAGATAGACTAAGACGGGATGACAAGCAACTTGTTTGTTTGCCAAATAATTAAGGAGACATCAGTCTATGGCGGAGCTCCGATTTAAAGAGGGGGGAACACAGGCAGGCAGAAAGAGTTGTAATGACGCTGACGGCTCTGCTGTTGATTCTGTCGCTCATGTGGATTTTATCTATCGCAGAGAGTCAGAGGCCCAGACATGGACAGGAAGTGCTTTCAAGGTTTTAATGCCTCAAATGTGATCTGAATAAATTGGGTGAGACTGTAGGAGCACAATAATTGCTTACTTTTACTTTCTGGTGTAAAGTGCTACAGTAAATGCCTACAGTTAAGCGGGGCAAGTGCATTAACAATTACAGTTGGGTTAATTTTTGGTTTAGCTGATCCAGTCCAGTGTATGAGCTTTAACTGGTTTCGTTTTTCTAACTGGCTGAACCAGCATTTGTGGCAAATAAAACAGATTCTGGCAAATAAAGCAGTAGCCTACATCAGCAACCTGTGCCAACTCTCACAGCACTGACTTCATCTTGTATGAGTCATGAGGCCACTGGTGATTTCTACCTTTAGTGGGCAGATGCTTTCAGTTAAAAAGCCTCTAGAAAACCCTCTGTCCACTACCTGCTCACCAGGAAATGGCAGACAGACGCATAATGCTAGTAGCTGGTGGATATAGTGGAACATTTAGCTGCTAAAGAGTAGCCTGACGACGTCAGACTCACGACTCTATTCAGAATGTGAGTCTGAAACTGATCCATTGGTCTGTGATTATGGGGCGTGTTTCAACCGAACCAGGAAAAAAAAATGCCTCTTTGCTCAATTGGATAGATCAACAACCAACCAGAGCAGCGTAGGATATCACGTATGTTAAGCGATGCATAGTTGATAGTAGATTTTTGCCGGTGTTGTAAAAAGAATTTACGGATACACAGAGTAGTTTCCAACACGGTCCTCATTTTTGAGAGTAATAGTAAAGGTGCGCTGCGGGAAACTCTGCATTACTCTGTAGTCGTTAGTTTTGCTAACTACAGTTCATCCTGGCCAATCTGAGCGTTGCACAGCAGGTGTTGTTAGGGAATACAGTGAGATCCATAATAGCATGTCTTGGATGAACATGTGTCGGTGCTGTCTGTGGTGCTGAAACACAGGACACAGATAGACAGACAGGAAGAAGCCAGTTAGTTTGGTGCTTTTTCTGGTTGTAAATAGAACGTTTGAGCCCCTCTGCTGAGGAGATGACAGGAAAGCTAAGCGGACTGAGAGAGAGAGGGAGGGATTGGATAGCTGTCTGATCCCAAAAAGTGTACTGCAAATGCATTCAAGAAAGATTGAAATCCAATTGCTTAAACTAAGATACTTACATAACCTTTACTCCTACCATTATGCAGCTACATCAGTAACCAGGCAGTGGACAGTCTGTCTCATACATGCATGGTCTGTGTCCTCTGCCCTTGTGATAGCAGCAGCCAAAGTCACACTAAAATTACACAGAAATGAGCCATTGTTCACTGTCTCATTAAAACAAGGGGAAACTGATACAGCAAAAGCCTACAGTGATCAAATACAAGGTACGCCCTGCTGCTATTGTGGTTATCTGATCCCTGATCAGTTAAGCCATTATACGATCTGTATGTGAGGAAAAAGTTAAGAATTTTTTTCTTGCTTGTAATGTATAATTAGAATAAATTAATGTGTTAGCTGTTAGCTAAAATGTTGTTGCTGCAACTAAACTGCTGCTGAGCAGAAGTTATTCTTCTTGTGTTTTTTTAGGCGATAAACTGATAATCACATCCTGAGTGTAATGCTCGGAAGCCGTTTGGTTGTTTTTTCTGCCCCTGTTCCCGATCCAAGTCATTTAATATGAAGTTTCCGCTGAAACTTCTACTTTTGGAGATAATAAAGATGCACAGTGCACATTTCAAGTACATTAAAGTCATTAATTTCAATCCAATGTATGTGCTTGACAACCAAATAGCTCTGCATTGCATCAAGAAGAAAAATGCAAAAAATAAATACAAATAAAAAATACAAAATAACTAACACAATTAAGTGTTTGTTGCCTTGCTGCAGACTTTGCGTGAGTTACTTGAACGAGCTGGATTCTGTTTAATGTATTTATTAATGTGCAAAAGATGATGGAAGTAAGCATTAATTACATTAAAACATTTCCCTCATTGGCTTTTTGCTTGCAGGGCTTTTGTTGCACTTGCAGTGATTGTCAGAATCGCTGTCTGTGTCTCCTCCGAGTGGGGTCCTCACTGTGGTGAAACTCCATGCATCATAGATGACTGAACAAAGGAGACTCTCCCACTGGGCAAAAAATAAAATGAGTGCACCTAAATGATATAAATAACATAAATGAACAGTCTCATTTGGCGGCATATGGTGTTTTACACTTACAGATACTTGTAAGGCTGCAATAGCCAATATAACTCAATAGCAAATCCTAGATCCTAATCTTTGAGATCAGATCGGGACATCCCTGATAAACGCGTACTTCTGGCTAGTGTTAATGCTAATATGTTCATTATTATCCTCAACTGCTTATACTGAACTTGGGTCGCTGGGGGCTGTAGCCAGTCCCGGCTGACAGCTGGGGTCCACAGGTCCACAGGTTTCCAGACTATCACAGGGCCGACACATAGAAACAGACAACCATTCATGTTCTCATTCACTTGCTGTAAGGCAATGCTAACCACCACACCACTGTGTAGCTCACTTGCTACTATGTTGTTACCATTCCGACAGCCTGCCAGTTATTCATCTGAATTTTCGCTGTTTTTCTTTTCTTCTGGATCCTGTAGCGGCTCAATTTTTAGGAATATACTGATATCATATGAAACGATCCACTGACCTGCTGGTACCAAGCATGTTAGGATATCACGTCGGGAAGTTGCCGAAATAATACTGCAAAGTGAGGCTATTTTATGATTAGCATGGTGATTTTCAAAGCGGTCATGTGACCTCTGATGTCATGATTTCTGAATGAAAATGGGCTCTATGGGTTCCCACAAGTCCCCTCTTTAGCTGCATCTCAAATAAGTCTTCAGGTTCACAGCTTTCAGATGCTGTACACCACTTGTATGTGGCATTTGTTGTTGACCTGCTATCTCCCCCTAAACATCCACTGCCCACAACTCCCAGTTTTCAATAAAAAGGAGGCTGGAAAGGTTAAATAGTTGAAATAGCGTAAACACTTTTACAGATATAATTTTCTACAACCCCAGCTGTCATTTGTACATTTGTACTTTTATGGAAAACTAACATAGCTGAGCGATTCTTTGTGCTTTTCGTGGTCGCAAAAAAACAACAAGGAAATATTCCAATTGGGTAAAATACTTTGTTAAGCAGCTTGAAATCACTTTAAAATGAAAATGAATGGAATAATGACTTGTTAAAAAGTTGGATATTTTCCCCTAGTTGACAAATTGTAGTCTAGTGAACAATGTTATATAATATTTAATGCTGCCAGTTCTGCCAATTATCATTTAATCTTGGTGGATTTGCCCCCTATAAAATACCCAGTGAGTCAGTACTATTATACTCTAAAAGGCAGCGTTTTAAATAATCTATGGCCACAAATGACCAAATACTCAATAATAATACTTCACTCAGTTTGTGCCATGTAACTCACACAGTCCTCTTCTGTTGTGCCAAATGGAGAATTTGGAAAGACTAAAAGCAAGAAGCAGAGTGAATGGGACAGAGAGACAACAGTGTGTGCTTCTTTATATCAAAGCGGCTATGCTAATCAGCTGGCTGGTAATGTGAGGTTGAGCTGCTTGGGGCTCTGTGGGTATTTGGACCACATTGCTCTGCTGTGCTGGCCAGGTAAGGCACGCTGCCAGCACCAGGCTCTCTGCCAAGCTGGATTGGAAATGCACTGCCAGCGTACTGGCACTGGCCGCCGGCTCCAGTCACCACATTAACCTGTGGATGCTACTGTGAAAGAACACAAAATATACAGGTAACAACCAAAATAACAACAAATTCAAATCAAATCTATAGCCGATAAGGAAATATATACATGGTCAATACGGGGAGGAAATGGATGTAAACAGGAAGCAAGAGAAAATAGTGGCATTAGTTCTTGGAGTCTCATGAGCGGCTCCAACATTGGACTCTCAAGGAGACACCAGAAGACCTCACGACTTCAGGAGACTTTAATCAGGCTGTCCTCATGAACCCTTCATATGTTTCCAACGAAAAGCAATGCACTGCAATTTGTAGGTGTCCCAAGAAAATGTGTTTGTGAATGTTACATGCCGGATAGGTTGTCTATAAGTTTTCTGCAGGAATTGCATTTTCGGAGATTCAACGGCAAGCATATCTTTTCTGGAAACTGCTGAGAATCCCCCGTTATTGTCTCTACACCTCGGAAAACCACATGTCTTTTAAAGTCTGTAGTTTATGGTTGTAAAGTTTCATGAGGCTGTGATTATCTGAGCTAATAGCTGATCGTTTTGTACAGTGAGGTCACAAAATGGACTTACTGAAATAAGTGGCTACCATTTGACTCACATCGTCACACATGAATTACAGTGAGTCCACTCATATCCAGTGTATGCAATTCCAAGACAGTTTAGGGACTCCAGTATGCAGAATAATTCACACAGGTGGAAATAACACATTTGTACTCCCTGAGAACTGCATGTATGCATTGGAAAGACATGTTGGACACCCCTAACCTAATCCGTCTCCATTCTCAAAACACGTCCATGTTAGAGTGAATACGAGTAAGTTCTTGTCACATCTTTCTGTTTTAAGGTAGATATGAAAAGTACCTTGCAACAATAAGTCCACATATAACTGCAGTACATATCTGTTTTTATTTTTGTAAATCTAGTTTCTACATCGTTTTCCCAGTTCAGTTGGGCTTTAAGTTATGGCAACTAAAAAGGCCTCCATGGTTAAATGATAAGATGTCAGTGACTTTGCTGCTGGTGTGGAAGATATTTATTGTTCAGGCATTCGGCTCCTTGACCTTCACAAACTTTTCCACTCACCATATAAACATCCCAACACTTTACACTTCTTGACTCGTGATGCAAATGGAGACTAGCTGCATTTAAATGCTGGTTGTTTCCTGTTGGCTGCATATGAATGGTGTAAGTCATTGAATGGTACTTGGTCTTCACTGTCAGTGCAGACAGCCCTGAGATATTTGTGCATATTGTTGGTTTTTGGTTTTGCTCAGTCCCTCAAACTCCCACGGAGGTGAAGTTATCTGGCTGTTTGGGTTGGCATGTACTATATAAGGTGCTCATCGTGATAAGCTTTTGCATAAATCAATGTCATATCTTTTGCTATTACTTTTTTTCTTTATATTCTAATGTTTTTTGTATTTAGTATTTGGAGTAATAATGCAGTTCAGTTTTCCTGATTCTGCTCTTTCTTATATGTACCGTTTCTATTTGCTTTTCTTTTACAAAGGTCTTTTTTTGCAGAGAACTGCATTCTAAATATAACTCATCCCAGGTAAACTATCTACAAACTGTATGCTTATTCCCTTTTTTCCTCTCATATAGTTCATTCTAATTCCTCAACTCCAGGGGGGCTGCAAAAGGAGGCATACAGCAATGACAAACAAGGCATGAACACAAAATATATTTTATTGATTAAACAAACATATCAATAATAAACATAGCCTATTAATACCTTAAATTATTAAGCTGTTTTTTTCATATTAATAACAAAAATGAAAGTGAGAATAAAGACATAAATTGACAGTCAAACATCAGAAAGGGAGCTTCCATACCTGTGTAAAACAAAAAATGCCAATAGCTGCTCTGTTGCAACACTGTTAGGCTCAAGAAACACACATGCAGGCTGAAATTCAACTGAGAGATACACCAAAAGTAAGAGGAGAGGAGCTATGAGTAAGCTACGTCTATAGAGGTCCGCTAGCCGCTAGGCTAATCTATGCAGTGTAAAACACCATAGACTTAGGCTTACAGTGGTGTGCAAAAGTTTGGGCACCCCTGACAATCTCCATTATTTTCATTTATAAATCATTGGGTGTTTGGATGAGCAACTTCATTTTTATCAAAAAGCTGATGGACACAGTAATATTTCAGTAATGAAATAAGGTTTATTGGATTAAGATGTGCAATATGCATCAAAACAAAATAACACAGGTGCAAAAATTTGGGCACCCCAACAGAAAAATCGCATCAATATTTAGTAAAGCAAAAATAACAGCTTCTATATGCTTCCTATGGCCTCTAGTGTCTAGATTCTGGATGGAGATATTTTGCAGACGTTTGCATACCACTGTATAAGCTAACACTGGCAACAACTCCCTAAATACCACAACTTATCTCCAGAAAAGCAGTCAACCAAGGGGAAACAAATACTAGTTTAGAATATCTTGAAAGTGCTTGACTGTTTTTTTCAAAGAGCTGCCTTTAAAACATTTCCAAAAACACCATTATGGTTAAAGTGGTTAGGTTTAGCCACAGAAAAAAGTTGGTTTGTTTCAGGGAAACATTGTGGGTAAAATTACAATGTCATCAAGGTTATGGGAGCCATGTTGTCATGGTGACAAAAATAAACACATGAAACAACAAATTGTCTCTTGTGTTAAAGTAAACTTATCCATCCACTCCAATCTCCTGTCTATGCAGACTCTGTCCTCCCAACAACAACAGCAGGTTGTTAAAGAGTGAAAGTCGTGGGTTGGGTGAACTGAAGGATGCTGAAAGAGAACTGCAAGGTTGAGTGGTAATACTCTGTGGGTCTGTCATTACTAGCAACCTCTTTCACATTATATTTGATATAAAGATACTGATTAGGACATCTTTAAATATATTTTTTTTAATCTCATTTGAAGCCTACTGCTACCGGATACATTATATTTTCAAATATCTGTTTTGAATTTCCGTTCTCTGGGTTCACCTCTGCTGTCTTTGTGTGCTGATGATTTAATGTAAGACCTTGTTGAAGCAATCCATAAGGCGTTATATATGCAGCAGCTCATGAGAATAAAAAGAAATGTCTAGACGGGTCTTTCACTGAAATATCAAGAGTAATTTCTCTGCAGAGATAAACACTGTCACTGTGGGGTTTTAGCTCCCATGAAAAAATGGTTGGTAATAGTTTTATGCATTCCATTTTTTCTTGCAGTTTGGTTACTCTATGGTCTCAAGCAGCTCCTTTAAAAACCACAGCTCTTAAGATGAAATACTGGATCATTTTGCAATAAACATGTTAGAAAGAAACACTATAATCTCTCCATTGCCTGCTCTTCAGAATATAATATAAGGGCGGGGTTTATGGCATCATGTTGTCCATCTTTACGTACAGTCTTTATTTTAAACATGCAGATCATTGGCTAAAACCTGAGATTGGGAAGAAGAATTGACTTATACTATTAGTACTGTAAGTATCACCTGCTGAGAACGTCTTATCTACTGTAGAACTCATTCATTCATTCATTCATTCATTATCCTTAATCGCTTATCTGAACTCGGATTGCATGGGGCTGGAGGTGGCTTTAAAGCAACAACTGCTTCTGTTGTAGGCTGTAACTGTGGGAAAAGCAGTACTCAAATCTAACAGAACTAAAAACCGAGAAGCCACTTCTATAAGCTTTAAACCCTAACAAGCGTGAGGGCAAGTTTTAAAACTTCCCTGAAAACTATTAACCCTGCTACTGTAGTTAAGGTAACATTGTCCAGTATGAGTTGTCATTGTGCAAGCAGTTTTTTTTGCCGGACTAGAGAATCATGAATGGCCTTCACTGGGTCTTCATTGCTGAAATCCATGTTGGCAAAAAGTCCAGTTGCCTACGACTCAATTTGCCCAAAATTGTACTATGACCTGGATGAATGAGAATATCCACAGACAAAAGGACAATTGTTATTCTACAGACACAAAGATACCAATCATTTGACCAATATTTTGAGTATTTAAAACTATTTGATAATCAAAGTGTTTTGATAATCAGCTTACCAAGGTTAATTAGATTATTGTATTGCCTGAACTTTGGTTGATTTGATTGTGTAATATTGGATCAAGGCTGCTTCTCTCTGGTTGGTTGCTCAATATACTCTTGTCAGTCGCTTGTATTACTTTCATAGGCCTGTGAGTCCAGGTATTTTTCCTCACTAAAAACAACAGGTGCTCTTCTGAAAACATGTAAAAAATTAATACAAATTTTTGTTGGCCTCCGGAAAAGATGTTTGGACATGCAAAGTATGTAATGTGTGGAATTTCAGTTTGTGAGATCAGGTTGATGCTACCAAGAACATTGCATTTCGTGCACTATGGCTGACTGAGTTAATCTTTAGATAACATGCAGATATTTTCTCTATCAACCAGTCGATTTGGTTATAGTTTCAAATACGTGGTTAGCATTGTGATTTGAAACAAAACTAATTGATTATGTTAAGAAAAAGATCATTGTTTAGGTCTTTTTTTTTGGTTTACTTATGTATGCAATTATGCATACATAAGTTAAATAATGAACAGTGGTCTCTTGGATACAGTCCTGTTTGTTTCCCCTTTGCGTACCTCAGAATTACTACACCCACTAGAAGGTGTCGGCTAACAGTAAACATTAATAGGTTGGGGTTGTAATGAGCTGCTTGGACAGGCAGCCCATACAGCCGTTTTTAGGCCAGGACGGTCTGTACTGGATTTCGTTTTTTCCTCTACTTGTCACTTTCTGTTCTTTCATCTTCGCTTTCTTCGCTCTCTGCATCCACACATTCTCTGACCCTCACTTCCTTTCCCTCATTTTATGGTTCTCTCTTTTTCTCAAGCTTTCTGTCCCTTAACCAAACAGTCGTAACTCTGTAATTGGATATGCTGAGATCCTTAATGAAGCAGCTGACGGCCCTCTGGCTGTCCTGACGTCTTCTGCTATAAAGAAATGTGCTGACAGTGTAACATTGAAGTTATGGGGCAACTTTTGTGAGGGCACGTAAAACTTGTGATGTAACGCACCCAGCTGGCAAACTGTGAGTGTGAGTGTCAAAGGCTTTTGTTACTGTGACTCTGTGGGTGGAAACTTTAAGTACACGTATGTGTGAGTGCCCCGGTCTCGTCAGGAAAAACTTTCGGTCTCCCAATTCAGTAATGATTGTGTTTTTCAGACCTGGTCTTTCATTAGTTCAGAAAACCTCTCATGGCCATAAAACTATTCTAAAACCCATTACAAGGTGTCAAAAGTGTGTTGTCATCAAGCTTTTAACAGCTCCCTGGATGCAGACTTTCTGGAGATACACGGTTTCCACCTGACAACTGCAGTGTGAAGCCTTGGCAGTGAATTACAGTCAGAGGTACAGTTAATTAAAAATCTAATTAATGTGAATCTAATAAGCAGTAGAGGCAGCAGCCAGCCTTGTCAGCTTGTTAAGGCTTATTTACAGTCGTACTACATATGTCTCGTCTTAAACTCACTGTATGACAAATCTGTTGCTGCTGTGACATTTAGCGGCTCACGGGATCTAATGTAACACTCCCCCTTTGGTATTTAAAGAGACTTCTACTGACAAAACCTGGTCTTGATAGAAAGGAGTGTGTCAGCAAGGGTTTTATTACTAGGACCACAATGCGCTCACACATTGTCCACAATGTACCTGCTTCATACATTTAAGGTAATCAGAGATACTAGACTGTATAATTATAGTGGAAATTGTCACCATGACGTCACTCCTTGATTTGTGGACTCTGGCAGCAAACCCTGCTCTATCATCTGTTTACTCTAAGTGGGACCATAATTTACTAAATTAACCTCATGCTGTATTGAAGACCGTAAGCTCATTATGAGGATGATCACAGAGGTAATAAATCAAGTGAGAAGTAGGGTCGTTTTCCTTTTGAGTTTCATGAAAACTCAGGTCTTCCGCAATAGCTTCACCTTTCAGGTCCTGAGGTTGCTGCTTCATCAAACTTTCCCATTTAGACACCTAACTGATAACTAAGACATTGCTCCCAGGTCATTTCTGATTCTTTCTGACTATCCAGATAACATTAAGAGGACAGATTTGAAAATACTACATAAAGCAAGCAGTACATAATCATTGTTATTTCTGTACTTATGAATCTTTGAATTGCTGAGCAAAGCATTAATAACCTTGTGACTGGAATTCAAGTCATGTAACTCGAGTCAAATTGGATGACTTTAGGCTCGACTTTAAACCTGCAACTCTACTTGGACACCAATGACTCATAGGTGCTAACTTATGTTTCTGTCTGCCGGTGCTAAAAACTGTTGAATTCCTGTGAAGCAGCCTTAAGACAGAGTGATTTAGTCATTGGTTTAATGGCTCCTTGACTCTGGACTTTTCTGTCGTGACTTGGATCTTGACTTGGGACTTGCTAGTCTTGACATAAGCCTGGACTTGGAAATGATTAGTCTTGTCTTGGGACTTACTTTTCTTGACTCAGGACTTGATTTAGGACTTGCCAGTCTTGACCTAGGACTTGGCTCAGTGTTATCTTGACTTGAGACTTTTGACTTGGCAAATCAGTGCAACGACTTGTAAAACAATGACTTGACACCCTTGCTGGCAATTCCATACATACATGTAGAAGTCTCAACTTTGTGTCCCCTGATGTAAAGTAAAACATCAACTTACGAAGCTGACAACCACAGTTTTTAATTAACACAGTGTAATAAATGTTCCATATTCTGCTACATAGTGGCATATATAATACATTCGAAAATTATTCCAAGTAACTGCAGGGCACCATGCTGCATGTGTGACAATACAAAGGCGTGTGGGAGGGAATAGGTAGGCTTTGTGTGATATGCATGCCGTGTGAATGTATGCATACTAGTGTGTGTGTGTGTATGTGTGTGTAGGTTACATTAGCCCCCTGTGGAAGGTGTCTGCAGACACCTGACTGCAGAGACCAGGCCTGAGCCTTCAGTGTTAATTGACTTGATGAGACAGCCACAGTGGGTGGGTGGGATGATTTCTAATGAGTCTGCTCCTTTTACCACTTACTGCTTAACCCATCAACTGGCTGTACAGTACAACTACAACTATAATTATAAAACTGCATTTTATTACATGCCAGATGTATTCATGGATTGGATTTCATGAGATGTCACATTTCCAGACTTTCAAACTTAGAATGATGATTCATATGAGTCATACAAAGCCACAAATTTCATTATGCAGCCCGAGGAGGGAGACCAGACAGACTGCGTCTCGCTACCTCAGTTGTTGCTGCAAAATTGGAGCCTGAGAAATCCACTTGAAGCTTCTAAGCAGCTATTGAAATGTGGTGTTGTAAATTTAAAATGAAGCACAATTCAGGAACTGCTCTTCTCAACTCATATTTATTCAATCTATTTTGATGGATAGTTTGGGATACACTTCGTAGTGTTTTCAGAGCAGCTGCCATGTTGCTTTGGATAGGGGACATGTTCCACACATTCTTTTTCTCTCCTGTCTTTTACTTCCCAGGCATAAAAAATTCTCACTATTTTTGGGCAGCAGGCCCAAAAATTCATTACTGGTCAGGCTCTAAAATATGTACGGTATATCCTATGTGAAGCTTTTGATGGGAACACCCCTGTATATTGTAAAGATCTGTGTATTTTTTCACTATGTTATATAGGCATATAGCACATGTTAAGATGTCAAACACCATTATGTCTGTAATCTTAAAGAAGACTGCACTAGTTTTTCCAGTGTGGTTTTATTTATATCCTTTCGTCTTTGCTCTATCAAAGAAATCTCCCCACAGAGATCATTATATAGGCTAGTACAGGGAAACTGCCACACACTGAAAGATAAAGGAAGGGGAGCAAATGCAGTACAAAGAACATTTTTTTCTTCTATATGTCACAGAACCAGGACAGCACAAAGTATTTACATAAAGCTGTTTAACATCTAGATTTTCCCCCCTGATTTTTCACCAAGGCAATAAGAAAGATAATTAATTTATAAGTTACACCACAACTGCAGTGGAAACAAGTGAACATATCATAATTCATTGATAAAACGCACTGCCTGTTAATAAAATTAACACAGGATTTTCCAAGGAGACAGGATAATCAGACACCGGGATCCTTCATCACATCAACATTTGTCCTTTATTTTAAAATCACTTCACTGACACTCAAGCGAGTGGGGTAGACTTTAGTGCAGTTCAGTGCAATTGTTTCGCACAAAGGTAGGCATGCTGCTCCTGAATGCTTAATGATTCTGCCTAATGATTCTGATAATAACAGGCAGGGGGTGGTGAATTAGAAAGAGATTTAGTACAAACAATTAGCTCTAAAATACTGCCGCTCACGGAGAATGCCGTGCGCTCACAGAACACTTGTTCTTTTGGTACGGTCTTCCCTTTTCTCATGTACTGTAAATGGCTTATAT
>CAFUXE010000809.1:126666-151317 GCA_903364295.1 Serranus cabrilla | reverse complement strand
CATAAATTCCCCAAAACTGCAGCCTTTTTTTTTACAACCGTGAACCGTACGTTATGTATAATGATAATGTGTGCTATTTTTAGAACGCTCCACTGATTCATGTATTTTACACACATTACATGCCAACAGCCCATAATATGGTGGTAAGAAAAAAGCAAAACTAATCAAATAGGATGTTTACAGTGTAGCAAAAGCATAAACCTTATTCGGACTGTTTGGTGCGAGAGGCCATTAGCCCTCCTATAGGGTGATTAAAATGATACAGCATTTTTTTTTGCAGTACTAATTACTCAAACAGACTGTTATCAACCATCACACCAAGCTAACCTGTGATTAACTGTGAGCCAGGCTCCCAGTGAGCTGTTTTCCACAGGACACCGCAGAAAGTTAAAAAGTCACTGGTGGTGTTTCGAAGATGTGCCGGTTCACAGCTAAGCCTCTTGCCTGCGGCTCCTCATGTTGCATCTCACTGTGGGAGTTTTCTTCTAGTAACATTCATCCCAACAATATTTAACTGACCTCCTGACCAAATAGTACCCAGCATGTTTGCATCTTGTTGTGCAGACCAATTTGTATTCCCAAGCAGCTCAGCTAACAGAGTGTGACAAACACATTGCATTTGCTATAGCTGCTTCACAATGAAGCCTCCTGCTCTTTTGTTAGTGGTAACCCTTTAATGTAAAGCAGCAGCAGCAGCAGCTAGAAAACATTTTGTTTGCATTAACAATAGACTGACAGTTAAAACATAGATCCAAAACAGCTGAATGAGATTTTTTAGCAGTAATTACGATGAATGTAAGAACATATAGGACTAAAATTCCATCTTTCTAATCAGATTTCTTAATTTAATTTAACTCCTCTTAACCCACACATAGAAAGAGAAACACACACATACACACTTTCTTCCATCAGAAACCCTCGCCATGGTCATTTTCACACTTAAGTTCTGTTGGAAGGAGATAACTCCAAACACAGGGGAGGAGGAGGAGGAGGAGGAGGAGCAGCATTGTTCGTGATAATGTGAACCACGCTCCCCGAGTGTGTGTGGCTGCACAGACAGTCCTACTGTTCAGTGTCTTCAACTACAACCAACAGCACCAGCCGTTTGGGATCAATGAAACAGAGCGAGTGGGCGATGTGACACACACTCAGCTCTCTGCATGTAGGCGCCTCTCCCTTGCTGTTTGGATGATGGGATGCTTGGACTGCAGGGTGTGTATCGACTGGAACATACAAGTTTAAGCATACATACAGTGGAAATAAGCAGAGGCAGTATTGCTGGAGTTATTTATAGTAATCAGATCTTCTACTTAAGTAAAAGTATCAGTATGAACTGCATTCAAAATTGAAAATGCAAAAGTAATAGCATCTAAAAAGTACTCATTATGCAGACTTATCTCTCAAATTTGTGCGCAAATTAGTGAAAATCGGTGTTAGTGGGTACTTTTTCTTTGCCAAGTTGATCCATCCACCTGGCAGGTGGAGCACAAGGTGCTGATTAAACAGCATGATTACTACACAGGTGTGCTTAGGGAGGGTAACAATACAAGGTCACTCTAAAATATAGTTTTATCTTGAAAAAGGCATTTATTAGCAGCAGTGGATTCAGGCTGGGGGCAAAAAAATATATATAAAAAGTGCACCAACGGCATGAAGTGGGGAACTAGCGTGCAGAAAGTTGGATAGCATGTGGAGTAGCTTATAAGTCTACTGCATTATGTTTTCTACATTTAAGGGAACTCTATCATGTTTTATCTACTATAGGGGCATCCAAGGGGGCTCTTTTGAACCAGTGGGGGTGACTACCTTTGGTCCCCTCGAGTCCATCAGTGTCATTTTAAACTGGATTTCAAATGAGGAGGGCTATTTTGGGTACCTATGGAATTCATTGAATAAGAGAAGACTTCTTTAAAGTGCCAGATACCATTAAAGATGAGCATTCCCAGGGCATCCAGGTGGCACACATGGTTGAGCGCATACCTCAGAGGCACAGTCCTTGTAAGCAGGTGGCCCGGGTTCAAATTTGACTTGGAGCCCTTTCCTGCATTTCTTCCCCTGTGTATCTCTCACTGTCAATATGGCCAAAAAATATCTTAAAAAAAAAAACAGACAAAGATGAGCATCTCCCTGCTTAAGTTGTTACAATGACAAACTGCAGTCGGGTCAACCCCCTTGTTGAGGATGACCAGCATGCAGATGCGCCGGGAGGAATTCCGGCATTTCGTGCCGAAATTCTTCGGTTGTGCAGACCAACTGTAACATCAGCTTTGTCTGGTCTCAGACAACCCTGCAGGTGAAGAAGGCAGTTGTGGAGGTCCTCCTCTAACTTTGTGTCACGTGGTCTTGGGCAGTTGACCAAAATAGACAATCAGATGCAGAGAGCCACAAGATGAAGGGGGTGAGGCAGGCGAAAACCAGGCAAAAATACAAATTGGCATTGGCAAAAAGCCCACAGAGCGAAAGAGAGCAAGTTAGTTTCAAACCAAGAAACAAAATGTTAGAAACAGTCAAGAATTGGGCACAGGAGGACAAGCTGGCAGAGAACAAAGGGAAGCACATGACTATATATATACACATGTTGACACGGGGAAATGCATGGGCAGGTGATAATCAGACCAGGTGTGGATGATCAAGCTGGCAGGCAGGCAGGAACTGATATAACAGACAGGGAGGTAAGGAAATGTAACTATACATAAAGGTGTCAAATAAAGCCCAAAACATATCAGTTCGAGGGTTGTGCAGCTGATTAGATGTACTTGTACATTCTCAGAAGCGACACTGGAGCCTGCTTAGTGAAATTTTCAGGTGTGGTGGACATACCTGCATTCAGCATGCTGATGGCACGCTCGCTCAAACCTGACCGACATCTGTGGCATTGTGCTGTGTGATAAAACTGCACATTTTTTGGAGTGGCCTTTTATTGGGACCAGCTTTGGGCACACCTGTGTAATCATGTTGTTAAATGAGCATCTTGATATGCCACACCTGTCATGGGGATTGATTATATTGGCAAAAGAGAAGTGCTCCCGAACACAGATTTAAAAGAAATAAGTCTTCACAGGAAAGACTTGGATCTTTTATTTCTACTTTGAAACATGGAAGTGAAAACAAAAGTGTTGCATTTATATTTCAGTGTTACTTTCCACAACTGTCTCTTTGTTTTCATGCCTTAAAATCACTGGATCATTCACCATCCGCTGTAACAGCCAATAAACACTTTGTTTTCTGCTGTAGTTTGGCTAAAGGTGTTTGGAACACACTGAGCACATATGGACAGAAGTTGAATCTGGAGTGTTTGAGAACTTTCTATGATTTTATACTTTTTTGGGGTCACCTGTGACTACAGCCACCATTTCCACAAGTGACAAACATTTTAAAGCCAGCCTTCGTTTGATGTTTTTTTGTAGTGTTGCTTTGAGCGTGGCCTAACCTGCTAGACGCTGTTAAACATTCTGATCAAGCATAAAAAGGTTATCAGATATTGACCATCCTGTGAGCTGACATTTCCCAGGTAACGCCCTGCAGTGTGTGAATGTGTGAGAGACCAGCAGCATATTTATTAGCAATACTCCACATTTAAAGTGAGATGGGAGCATGTGGAGCGAAGGTCGTCGCTCGTATTCAAGTCTCACATCAATGCCACGACAACGTTTCACATGCTTTGTTTCGGTGCCGTTTTTATTCAGTACCCTGGAACTCACCACAATAGGCAGAACACGTTTTGTTAGGCCTTGATTTTGAAAAGCCTGCACAGGCAGAGGTGCTCAAAGTGTCCTTTTGTTGTTGCCAGGCAACACGGCAAAGTCAGCTGCTGTCAATCATTTGGCAAGTAAAGAATAACATTAAGTAATTAGCTAACTAAAGGAGAGACTTAGTGTCTATTTCAGTTTGTTGCTCTTTATTTTATCATGCTATTCTCTATCACAGGAACAGCATGGATAGGAGCCAACTTTTCCTCTGTTTTCATCTGATTGGACAACAGTGGTGAAACAAAACTGAGTGCATGTTCCTTTTCAATTAGCAACACAAGTGGATAAAAGAGAGGCACCAGGTTGAGTGCTTCAAACTCATTCAGAAGTACAAAAGGCACCCCCTGCTGCTGGAGCTGCATCCTGTATGATTACAGCCCTGAGGCTCCGCGTGTCAAATCAAACTTCCATTATCCCACATTCAGGTCAGCGCTTTAGAAAAAGTATGACCTTTGATTTAGGTAAATACATTAAAGCCATTAAGGTGTTTTGGATCCACACCACATAAAGGTGATACTATTAACGTAGTGTGTACTGTTTAGAAAGTAGAGAAATGTGTTGAGAATGGATATCCATACTCTATAAATATATTTCACTAAAAGCAAATGTGTTTTATTTTGTACGGAAGCCAAGAGAGGTCGTGCTTTTAAAAAAAAATTTAACCCTGGTATCTTGAGATAATTCACTTTTCGTCAGACCAAAAGCGGTAAATGCATGCAAATAAAAAAGAAAATACCACAAAATTGTTAGGGAAATATTATTCTGCATTCTGTGGTTTTTTGGTCACTGGGGAAACAAAATACTGAGTTGAACACATCTCTGATGCAAAATCAAGCATTTTTACTGTGTCAATTAGGACATTTGTCAATGTAAAAGTCCTTTATTTGTACCTCAAAACAACTCAATTTTCTGAATACCTAGGTTGGATAAAAATATTTTGCCCATATTTCTTGACAATGACTGATATATTTGAGTTCAGGGCATCTCTCACTGAGAAAACCAAGCATTTTTATAGTATTCAGCCATTTCAAGGTACAAATACAGGGCTTTTACTTTGAAATATCAAAAAAAATATTCAATAAAAATGCTTTATTTTGTGCCTAAATGTTGTCAGAGATGTCTTTTCTTTTCTCTCTAGAAACGAAGGTAACGTGTTATATTATTGTAAATAGAATCCATTTATTCTAATTCCCCTGTGTGTTGTGTATTTACCCTTGTTAACACCTTATATAGATCTGGACCATTGAAATGCATTTACTGGCAGGCCATTTGTGCCAAACATTTGAAGTAATAAAGAACACAACCTTTGTTATGTTGAGATAAGTGAATTATCTTATCTTGAGATACCAAAGCTGGTTTTATTGTGATAATAAGTACATTTTCTTATCTCAAGATAACAAACATTATTATATCTCAATATAATTAATAACAAGGTATTATCTTGTGGTGTAGAGATAAAAAAAAAAAGCTTGTTTTCTTAAAATAAAGAGTTAATTATCTTACTTTGAGGCAACAACGCTCATTTTCTTGAGATAAGTTTAGAGCATTAAAGGAAATTGTAAGTGTGCCCACATTCGGCTTTGATCCTTTATTTTCCTTGAGAGGTTCATTCAAGCTCATGAACCTTGAGAGCCCTACTACTGGAGATGTTAGAGGTTCAAGGAGCAGAAAGAAGGATTTCTAAAGTACTGTCTCATAGCACAAAATGATCATTATACAGTGTCCAGTACCATTAATTCAACCTATACTTGGCCAGGAGTTGAGCTTCTTCTTTTTTTCCTATTTAAAACTCACTTTTTGGACTTAATTGTCTGTTATAAAACAGAGCTACCCACCTTCTGAGGTTTAAAATCTCCTGCCCACCCACTGACATTTTAAACTGCCCGTGAATGGCGACTCGGACCATGAATGAGTGTCCCACCGCTCCCGCTCTGCTCTCAGAAATCAAAAGGGAATCTCAAATGAGCGTCATTATTCTAATATTATAGCATGCTGATATAGGATGATGTTAGATTTCTGCAACCTCTGCTCTGCTGTATTTCTGTGCAATAGAAAGGGAATAATTGTGTCAAGCTGTTTATATCCTCAAACATCTACAAAACCAGACGTGCTGAAAAAGGCTGGACAGTTAAGTGTCCTACAGAAGGTATAGCATAGTTTGTCCCATGCAGGCTTCAAACTGTCATATTTTGTTGTGGGGTTGTATGAGGCTTTTATCCATAGTCAGATATCAGCTCCAGTTTGGAGAAGCAGGCAGGCGTACTGACACAGAAGCTAAGCAATGTACAACCCTGATGTGACTTTGAACGTGACATGGTTGTTGGTCTGAATATTTCACAAACTGCTGATCTAACAACCATCTCCAGGGTTCACAGAGAATAGTCCGGAAAAGAGAAAATATGAGGTGAGCCAAAAAGCATTGTTGATGCTTGAGGTCAGAGGTCAGACTAGTCGTCACAACCAAGCTATGCAGAGGACCTCGTTTCCTTCACTTGCGTCTTTTCCGTGCATCTTAGTCCCGCCCACCGGGGATGCACGTAGAGACGCAAGGAAACCAGTCAGTCGGCTTTAATGGCTGTTTGTGTCTGCACAGATACAGACATGCACTTCTGATGATGATGATAATAATAATAATAACAATAATAGAGTGTTTGCTCTGAAGCCAGTTACCTGTTTAACATCTGCACATGAATAACAACCTGCATTCTGTATTTATTCTGTAAACCTGCTCAGGAGCACAGGAATGTGTTTATATTACGTATTTATTTTTATTTTGATTATTTGCATCTGTATATAGGCTATCCTGATCAAAAAAATTATGATCCCATTCATTATCCCAGAACAAGATTGTGGTGTCTGTTGAACAATAGTGTCCATAATAAATCTGAATGCGGGAAATAGCAGATCATAAAAAGGAAAAAAAGCTTCAAGAACGATTTATTACAAATGTAGAAAGATGTTCGTGGTCCGGTATAAATCTGCAGTGATGTTGTGATGTATCAGATCAGTCCGAGCAGCTGCAGGGTCCAATCAATAACCAATATGCAGTAAGGGGGCGTGTCGACCGGTTAAAAGACTTCCGTGAAGGATGCTCTCATGTATCCTTGCTCCTCGAATCTAAGAGCACAAATAAGAGCTTTGGGATGATTGTAAAGATGGTGCACCAGAAGAACTTCCAGTTCTAGTGAGGAGTGATAAAAAAAGGAGAACTGACCCATGCTGACCACCATCTACTGTAGGTGATAAACTGACTATGGATAAGTACCTCATAAAACCCCACTTACTGTATTGACATCCATACTTATTGTACTTGTCTGAAGGCCTCAAGTTCTTAATAACATTCCTCCATTCACCTACACATGACATTTAAATCTTCTGCTTGAGATGGGCGCCATTGGTCAGCTTAATAATCCATCTAATCTTTCACCTGACATTCTCTTGTCAGCCTATAATATGGACAGAGAATGTGGTGTTAAAGTTTTGCAGACTCAGGGCTCTGACATTTGACTGTGTGCTCAGGCGGTTTTAATAAGAATCTGCCTATTTCAAACAGTCTCCGAGGTGAAGTTAGATGTGGATTTGATGTGATCTGAACAGCCCTTAGCAGCACTTGAACTCTTACCTGAGATGGACCATCGAGAGGGAGTGGAGATGATTGGCCTCATGCTCGCTCTCCACTGAAGCTCAGCCTCTTTTTTTTTTCCAGCTGTAACAAGTAGCTTTTAAGGATGAGACACTGATTAGTGAGAGGTTGAGAGAGGGGAGAAAGAGAGAGATCGCATACAGAGATGAAGATGGACGGAGACAGGAAGAGAGGAGATGGAGAGAAAGGCGGAAAAAGGGGATAAGTCAGAGAGAGAGAGAGAGGAAAAATACGAGGATGAAGGCTTTAAAGAAGGGGAGCGAGGCGGAGGAGGGGATCTGAGGCAGCGTATCAAAGTAGGGCTGAAGTTCAGGAATGATTAAGGAAAGGAGGATGAGTTGAGAGCAGCAGTTAAGAGTACAAGAGAGGGAGTAGAGTGAGGAGAGGCAGCTGCACCACTTGTTTGCTACACTGTAAGTGCTGTAGAAGCTCACAGTTTATATAACCTTTATTTTTCCAAAAGTACTCGACTATAGAACACTCTTCTTCACATTTGAATACGTCGGGTAGTTAGTCTGTACTCCGTATAGTCCTCTAATGTTACCCGCTGTCGTAATCGCCAAAAATACACATTATATCCTCGATAGAAACTGTAAAAAAAGGACATTTTTTATCAAAATGTCAACTTTCCAACAGCCCTTTAGTACTTCATAGGTTACTAACAGTTCCGTTAGAGAAACAAAGCTTGAATATATTAGTGATGTTTCTGTCAAAATCATTCTAAATGTCTCATTTCAAACGTTGCCAAAAATAAACCCTGTTAAAATTTAAAAATTAAATGCTGTGCTCCTTGATGCAACTTGATTGAGACAAACAGTCATGTGACTGACAATCACTGAAAATCAGACCGAACTGCATGCTGTTTACACAGAGCTGAGAGGAGAGGACAGGAGAGGCTTTTTAAATGCAAAAATTTCAATATGTAAATATGTGGAAACACTTTTTCCCCAATATTCAGGATATCTGTGGGCAACAGAAAAGTGTTATATATATAGTGTGTGTATATATATATCTATATAAGGCTGCACCTTCTTTGTATTTAAATGTCCTTCCATGTCCATGTCCTCTCTTCTCCTCTGCCCACCTGGCTGTGTCAGGCTGTCACTCATAAACCAATCATAAGCTAACATCTCCCTCCTCTGGTCTTCTGCCACCTCTGACCCCGCCCCTGAACTCAGGTCTCCTCCAATAAGGCTTGATGTCACAGCGAGGCACTCACCCATGGCCACAGACAGAGCCGCCAATCATCTGGGATAATCAGAAACGGCCTGACCCTGAGGTGACCCGGCCTTGCAGAGGGGCTGACAGGATGAGAGGCGCTGGACTGAAACTTACACGGTATTTCCACGCTGTTTCTCACACACACTGACACACACACATTGTGCACACTCTTATACTGTAGTGTGTGTATCTTAATCAGCTGCACTGGCAAGTATGTCTGTTTTTTGTTGCTCTGTACATTTATATACCGTATGTGGTTTATACATAACACAAAAAACCCAAATCAAAAAAGAATTCCTTTCATATCCTGCAGATAATCCAAGTCCATGATTAAGTTTACCTCTCACACGGTGTCCCACATGTTCACGTGATCAGCTCGCCCTTGACGGACAGCAAAGATAGTGATGATCTGATTGTTTTTTTTATGATGTGCAGCAGTGGATCCACCTTTGGTCTATTAACCTTTAACATGCTACAATGTTCATCATTCACTCACGCCACTGGATGCATCATGTCCTTTCTTGTCATTGTTCTCGAGAGACTGAAGCAGTTTCATGAGCCAGAGAAACCGAGATCAAGTGGGTGGAAGAGAATAGAGGAGGACGAGGATAGAATCCAGCAAACTATCCGTCATTGCTTGCTTAGTCACTAAATTAGTCATTAACTGATAGTGAGAACAACCAACATTGAACTTTAGTTGAAAACTTTGCTCCATGAGCAGATTAAGTGAATTATATGATTGTTATTTATTCCCATCCACGCTCCCAGAGAATTCACAGTTCACAGCTCGTCCGCCAACAGTAGCAGGGTCTTTCGCTCTCCTCTTGCACCAGCAGGCAGTCAGCTGGCACAAACATGAAACATCACAAATATGAAAATGAACATGTGACCTAATCTAGTGGTGACTTTTAGCGACTTTAGAGCCAGTGGTAGCTGCTTTATAGAATAGTTATTTGTATACAGACATTTATGTTTTAGACTGTCACTGCCATCTTTCTGACATTGTAGTAGAGAGTTAAGGTGATTGAAGCGAGGTGGTTGGGTTTAACAAACGGCAGACTTTCACCCAGGAGATCAGGGTTCTTGTCCCGTGTGAAAACGAAAGTACTTACGCTTTTTACATAACTTACTTGTGAATCTAATTTTTTACATAACTTAACGTTTTTGACTTAACGTCAGTGGCTCACATCACCCTCCTAACTACTTCACTTCTGGCATTTATGAAAACATTGATTTACTGTTAAAACGAAGTTTTTGGTTAAGTAGCATAAATTCACAGAAACAGCAGCCTTTTTTACAACTGTGAACGTATGTAAAATAATGTGCTGTCCTTGGCTAAGTTACTACTGTGAGTGATAAGCTCGTTAGTTAGACATGCTAACAATTGCAGTTGCGTTCATCCCTTTCTTACACTTTGACTTTTGGCTTTGAAAAAGCTGAAAATCTAGCAAACATTTTAAATGTTGGCTGTCAGTGTTATTGCAGCCCCAGGTGCACTGCTTTAACATGAGAAAGACAAATCTTGACAGGCTAGCTGTGGTTGGTTACACTTGCATCTTTCCATTGACCTCTGATAGGTTCACAGAGTTTCTAAACTTCACTTCATATTCCATTTGAACACTTTAGGAAAGAAATTGAGAGGGGATAGAGTAAAATCTAGCATGAAGGACGCCCGTATCTATCTGCCTGTACATTTGTCCTACAGTACCACTGCAGACAATTCCCTCCGGAACGCAACACAGTACAGCTGGTTTTGTATGATGTACCACAGAACTCCAAAGCCCTCACAATCTCTGGCAGCTGAAAGAAGAACAGAACTTGCATTGTCTTTTTGGAGGCTTTATAGATACATCACTGGTTTCATAGCAACCACAGTGGACACGCCATCAAAGGCAAGTGGAGAACTGGCTTTACACGGATACAGGCTGAACACACAGCAGTTGGAAAAGGAAAACAAGACTATTAAAGACTATTTTTGTGAGACTTGTTGTGTAAGCAAGGGAAAACAAGGAGTATTTGATAAGTGATTAAGATCCACATTACTGACTTCACAAAGAAGCAGACAGTATCAAACTTCTAATTTCAAAATATGTATTGATACTTTCACTGCCAGAGTTGATAAGCCGTAGCAAGGTATGCTCAATTGGTATCGGTATCATGTTAAGGGTACTTGTATCAGCGCTGGTATTGAAATTTTATAAATGATACCCAGCCCTAGTCGACATCTTTGTTTTTTGAAACCGGGAGAGACCATGTTTGGACTGGGGACCAATGTATCTAAAAATCTCTTAACTCTTAAACAAAATGTGCGTTACTTACCGGAAGAAAATGGACAGTCCACTCCTTGGGGTGTCTTTCAGTACAACCAAACCTTGGACAAGACATTTTTAAATGAACAATAATCTTTGATGAAGTGAAAACACGGTGAAAGGGTCAAAGTTCTGAGACAATCGGTAGAGACTGAGGTAATAAATCAAGTGAGAAGTAGTCTTATTCTGTATTGAGATAGATAGGACCAGAGTTCTTATGCAACCGCCTTTGGCGACCCGTGTTGTATTTTTTTTTGAAAGATTGCAGGCTGTAAGCACTTCTGGGTTTGCTTCACTGCTCAGACTCAGAGGTTGCTGCCTGATTGTACATCTCGTAACAAATCTGCCTCTGATTATTCCATTTTACGTAGTCATACCCACATTGTAACTTTTCTTAATCCAGTTTGTCAAAATAGTGACACAACTGTCCAGTTCATATGGTTACCACTAGTTTTGTGAAACAAATGGATAGTCTTGATCAACATTTTTAGTAGCTACATAAGGGCCAGTGTGAGAAGGAAAAAATAGAGACAGAGTGAGATGGGGAAAGAACCAAAATGTTGCAATGAGAGTGGCCGATATTGTGAATTGTGTTGTTAGTATTCAACCTCCAGAGTCAGAGCTGGCCTCTTTGAGACATCCCATTTCCAATTCCCCACTCACCTGTCGTATACTGACGCAAAGAGAAGGAGGAAAGTACGACAGAGAATAAAGATTAGACTGGATTTTAAAGAAAAACTGAGAAGTGACTAAGACTTAGATAGACAGTAGAAGAATAACACAATCAGTCACACTCAGAAGTTACTGATACTGTGGTAGAATCTCTGATCTGTCTCCGTTCTTCTCTGTTGTTAGAAGTACGGATCAAGCGTCTCTCTCTGTGACTGTCATAACTTCCAGCGGCCTTTTATCTTGCTTTTATAAAGGTGATTTTTCTGGCATTTTGAATTTCTGGATGTCATTAACACCGGTGAGGGAAAGGAAAAGGTGTTGGAGGATCGTGACATGCAGTGGATATCAAAAGCCCACACGCACTTTGAAAGGTCATAACGTTCAAGGCTGGAAATAAAGCCTGTTGAATCAGACTTGTTTGTACTTTCATCCTTCAGCATTATATCCTCAATACACGACGTGTTGGGAAATGTAAGATTGATGTCAGTCTCATGTCTTTGTGTTAAAGTCATGACTTGGTTAACCCCGGTTTATTAAAGTTTATTCTTACTTTATTCCCAGCATCCCAATGTTAGCCTGGTTGCCACGTTTGGTGACATTGCAGCAGGTTCAGATTGATGACAAGAGAGATAATCTGATGCCACATTGTAATTTGAAAACTTGTCAATCTGCAAACAACAAAAGAAAGACGTTACATTTGTTGTGAATTGCACTGACGTACTGGCAGATGAAATAAACAGAAACTTGTGTAAAACTGGCATAAAACAATAATGCCAATATAGCCAAAATGTCTTGTAGCAGATTTCTTCTAGCCCCCTGGCATTTTTTATTTTATTCTATTTTTTACATTTCATTTTAGAGGCAGTAGCGGGTTCATTCTAAGGCTATAAAGAAGATACTAATATCATATGAAACTAGAATCCAAAGTTTTGAAGCCATTTTAGTGAGAATATGGCCATTTTCAAAGCGGGTTTCTGACCTCAGGATGTCTGGATGAAAATGGGCTCTTTGGGTCATGAACTACAGCGCTAGAGCATTCAGAAGATGTCTAGCTGCCACACTTCTATTGACAGTAAGAGGGTTTCAAAGCAGTTTAAAGCAAGTAAACACAAGTGCTTCCTCCAATAGCTAAAATACATCATTTAAACCAAATCACAGCATGGATTTTTCTGTGTCCTAAAAGTATTTGTGTATTGATTTATTGATCTGGAGGGTTTTTTGACCATATTTATCTTCTCTCAAAAAAAATAGCCTATTCAGCACCAAATGTGTGTAACAAATGGTATCAACCCCGAACTTGCTGCAACAGCTTATGGGACATAGTTGAGAATGGAAATGGACTTCAGAGAGCCAAACATTAATGTTCTTAAACACCCTAATAGGTTTTCCTAATTAAATAATTAAGTCATTTGAGATTTATGACCAGAACAACTTGAAACACAGCACTGAGCTAGTGAGTAAAAGTAAAAGTGAGAGTAAAAGTGCTATTATTGTTACTGTTGACCTGCTATCTCCCCCTAAAATTCCACTGCTCACAACCCCAAATTGTCAATTGAGTGAGAACAAGTGATACAGTGTACAAATGAGACTGATTTAGGGTTTTTGGTGATTTTAAGAACTTTGTATGGAGCCAGATTAGCTAGTTTTCCCTGCTTCAAGTCTTTAGCGAAGCGAGGCTAACTGTGTCTTCTGTGCTTAATGCAGACATTATATAAATCTTCTCACTTTTTTTTTTTTTTACTTTACAGCAATAAGATAATGGGTGCACTGATTGCAAAAAAAATGTCAGATTGTAAAGAAGTCAATGAGAAAAGTAGCCTGCTTCGCCCTTGATTTATTTCTTTGGTCAACATTTACCTAACGAGTTTATGGACAATTATGGTCCCCTTTAGAGTAATGTAGACAATTAAGAAGGGCTTGCTTCAGGTCAGGTTCAGGTCAGCCTTCAGAATCAGAATAGACATGACATCAAGGTGGCTTTTCATGCTGGAAATGATCTGTAAACACTCAAACACATCTAAAATAGCAAAATACATATTATTATAATAACAATAGAGGGAAAACCCTCTGGGGGAAAGTTTGTCTTCTGACAAGACTGACAGACATGCATCATTTATACATTAGTTTTACCAAGAACAAGATCTGATTGGCTGGAAAGCGCAGGCTTCGAGTAGGATGTGGATCATCAATATAAAATGTGACCTAAAAAACAAAGCATATGATCTTTATCTTGTTTTGTTGTTTTTTTTTAACTTGTTTTCCAAGTTTCAATGAGCAGGGTGAGCAAGTCACAGTTATCAGAACTTTTTAATAATTATTAAATTTTATATATCATCCAGTCCCCAGAACTCTGTATTGGATGCTTGAGTTTAGAAAGGGATCACACCAATAAAAAAATCTATGTTTTGTGGGTTACATGTCCCTTCCTCTTACACTTGAAATTTGCTGCAGACTCATTTTTGCACAGTTCCAAACAAGTGCAATTCCAGCAAAATGTTTAAAATGTATGTAATTAGGGCCTGCAAGGAAAACGTCCCTTTCTACAATTCTAATCTGCCAAGTTTTCACTGGGCGATCCAGAACTGGGCTCAGGCCAGTGGTAGTGATGGGGGTGGAAATAGTATTTTGTGTCACATCAGCAACAAGAGTGAGAGTTTGAAAGAGGCAGAGAGAGAGAGAGTGGCTGTTAATGACGACTATTATCTTCTCATCTTTTTGAGTGCTGCATTTGCAAAAACGAAAACTGAATTATTCATCCCACAGAAATAATAAATAACCATTGCAATTCTAATGGGAATCTGTAGCATCTATATTTTATGAACGAGCAAAAGATTTAAGACAAACTGGTTCATTATAACACACACACAAAGACACACACACAGAGTAATTGGTATGATTGCTTCCCCAAACACCCACAGTCTAAACCTTCAAACAAAAGTCTACAGACGGTCTTATAAGAGGAAATCTATGCCAGCTACACAGATAATGTCTTTGTCTCCATCCCTCTTTCCCTTTCTGTCTATTGAAGTGATTTTATGCATATTCGCAAAGGCTAATTCTCTGGCGTTCACCCCGGAGTACCCCTCGGTGAATGTCTGTTCATCGCAGGGAGCAGCCTCTGTGCGCAGCTGCATGTGGTGAGATAACACAAGATGTGGAATACATGATAGCAAGCCACACAAAGAGAGAGAAAGTTATACTGAACTCCACATAGAAGTGACTGGGACTGCTGGGCGGGCTGCCAGGATAGGTCTGATAGGATGCATGACTTCATCTGTTCTAACGTGGGGTCTTGAAATCTAAGAAATCTGCCAATATGGATTGTGATTATTTTTTGTTAAGACATTTTTTGGCTATTTTTAAGGCTTTGTTGATAGTGGGAGAGCTATAGAGTGAAAGGGGGAGACAGAGGGGAAGACTTGTGGGAAAGGGCTCCAAGTCGGATCGAACCCAGGTCGCCTGCTTGCAAGGACTTAGCCTTTGTGTTCTGCGCTCTACCAGGTGTGCCACCGGGACATGTAAATCTGATGATGTCACAAAATATACTGGAAGCGGGTGTGGTCTCCTTCTCTCTGTTAAATGGTTTCTATTTCCGTTTGGAGGAAGTGTTTGGATCCTTAAACTCAATGCAATGCATGCGCCAAAAACGAATGTTGCGTGCATATGATGCACCAGTCCTTCCCCCATGTCTACGCATGGAGTTAGTGGCGCCCCCTAGCACCCAGTAGAATGAAGTTCGTGTCCAATGGGATAACAAAGTAAGCCATGTGATTCAAACATCACTGAAATTTCATGCATCACGTTTTTACTGAACTTCGTCACTTCCAGTAGTCACGTCGTCCTCGTAACTACTTCACTACCTGCATTAACATGGATTTATTTACTTTTTGAGCTTTGAGCTTCTTTTATCAAACCTAGCCAGGAAGATTTTTTCTTTTTTTTTTATGCAACAGTGAACCTTACAATGTCATGCAGCCGGTAGGGTTGCTATTTTTTTTAAAATGCTCCTGTGTGTATCATATGCATGCAAAATTGGATTTTTGAGATCGGGTTGCTCGGTTATGAATAAAAGTCCTTCATTCAAAATTTGGAGAGAAGTATTACACATAGACTTTACTCCAGTGAAGTATTAGTATCTCTAAATGGTACTTGACTTGTGTGTGCTCAATGTTCAGTTACTACATTGTAGGGGGATTTTCTTGTTTTCCATGAACAAAAATTCAAAACCATATTATTTTTAAAGTCCCGTACTTGAAAGATGGATTACATTTGCATCTCTTCTGGGTATTTGCTCATATCCGAATTCTTGGTAAGTGTCTGAATCCCCAGCTGTTTGGATAAATAGAGGTTGACTCACTCAGAAAGTTAGGATAATGATAACTTGTGCTGGCAAAAAATCAACTTACAAATCTTCCCTTTCAAGGACTTTCTTTCAGTGTGAGTATGCACCTAACTACCCTGGAATGTACTGCTTCCAGGAGTTAGTCACAGCCTCTGAGTCAGACGCTGATAAAAGCCTTCACCTTCTCGACCAACTCAGCTTTTGTTTGCAGTTTGAAAAGACTCACTGCTGCACTTTTATTCAAAGTTTCACTTTATGCAGTGGGCGTTTTTGAATTACTTGGTTTTCATATTGATTTAAAAACTGAAATCAGTTAATTTTTGGTAAATACTGACATCATCGTGCAACTTAAAGCTTCCGTTGCACTTTTGTTGCCTGAAAGTTGTGCAGTGCCTCACAGTTAATAACCTTAGTTTGATATATTTAGAGGTCCAGGCCCAGTATGTGCTGAGGAAACGTCTCACTTCTGAACACATCCTAACCTATACAATAAACTCTTTACACTCATTGACACTACTGTACTCTGTACTACTCTACTCTATAGATTCCAATATAAATGTGCTTTTAACACAAATAGACCTGCAATATCTGAGACTTTTTGTTTGTGTCTACAAGTAAGAAATCATAACTGATTTGCACTGAGAGGCTTTCTTAAGTAATATGGCCTTCAAATTGTGCTGCCAGTCTTCTTCATAATGGAACATACAGTACCATAATACAACCAGAGGTATCAGAAATGTTTTTCAGCCACTCTATTGTCAGTAGTTGGCATAGCAACAAAGTTATCAGGAAAGGTGAGGAGTGCTCTGCATAGCTGGAGCCTTCTGCTTTAAATAAGGGTGCAAAGTACTTCTTGTGTACAACATTTTCAAATTATTTTCTTAACAAAGTGTTCCTGATAACTATTCATAAATGTACACACTCCAGGCCTGCACAACATCTGCATATTTCCCTCGGGATATCTATAATTGAGCCAATACAAACAGACTGAATGAGAACTAAATTGTATTAGGTTTTACTTTTTCTTAAGAAAGTTTTCAGTGGGTGTATGGCTGCTAATGACTTTAAATTGTTAGCTTTTCTGGTTGCAAGTGTGTGTGTGCATATTGTGTAGTGCACAGTGGACTCCCTGAGCCATTCATTGTACCAAATTGGGCAACGGGTATGGTAAGGTCCAAGTCTGAAATAGTGCTCAGCCTTTTAACTTACTGCACATGACTGTAACCACTTATTTCTCAGCAACCGGCTGCTGAATGAGCTGATAACAACCTACTGCAACTACTAGAAGGCCCATACTTATGGGAATAATAACCGCTAATAACGGTCATTTAGTTGTGTGATAAACAGGTGTGCAGTGTGTGCAATGTAAACACTGCAGTTACGTGCCTATGCAGATGACTATATTTAGAAACCCAGCACTGACATTAACTCGTGCTAAAGGAGGAATAAATGTTATTAACAGCATTTAGAATAGTTGGAAACTAAGGTTTTTGCTCATGGGATTATTTTTACATATGTACCACATTATCTGAAACTTGGCCTACGTTTTATACATAGACAACGTAGTAATTTATATTTATAGAACAGAAAGGAAAGCATAATAGGTTCCCTTTGATGCCTGGATGTTTCTGCTTATTTGTCATGACATGGCGCGGCGCTCTGATATCAATGTTTACAACGGTCGGATGTATTCCCATGACATTTTCCTACAGATATTCATGGTCCCCAGTGTGTGAAGCCCGCTGATTTTAGCCTCAGCTGTACATTTAGTTATCATTTTTCTAGTTTTAGCAAAGTTGGGGAACATGGTAAACATTTATCCCGGTAAACAGCATTGTGCCTTCATACAGCCTTTAGGGGACGCTAGATAACTGGGGGACTGCTGATTGTTCTGACATCCCATTAGTCTGACCCATAGATATGGTTCAACATGGGTAACTAAGCAATAATTAGGCACAAAAACACTTGATTGTTAGGACCAATTGGTCCATCATGGAACATTAAAACATGGCATGGCACCCTCAGCTGTGGGCTCTTAGGTTGGTTTAAAGCTGTTTCTTGTGGCAAAGTCAGGTTTTGAATCTTGATAAAAATGAATGCTGACAAGGTTGAGATCTAGACTGAAAAAGAGTTTGGATGGATAAACTGAGCAGATTTCGGAGGCATTTACTCCCTTTAAATGCAAACACATACTGGCACAAAAGCACCGTGTGGGAGAGCTCTCCTCGAGTCAAGCATTTATACTATTAATGTTTTGGCTTTTTCATAAACGTTCAAGTTTTAGAGGCAAACTTGTTTAAAAAAACCTTGAAACCTTGAGCAAGGATGAATGCTTCTTTGTAAAGAGTTATCTGAATTGAGAGACAACATCAGGATAGCTGTCTGTCAATGTATTGATCTGTCCCACCCGCCTCCTCACTGCACCTCAGTACTCCCAGTGCTTCTGTGCTGTGAGTTGTGTTGATGATCTACAGTAAAAAAAAATGTTCCGTGTGGTTAAGATGTCCTTGAGAAAGACATTTTTTTTTTGCATAAAAATTTTAATTTGAAGTTTTGCTGCATGAGAAAGTGAATAGGTCTGAGTGCCGGTGACATCGAAATGGTGAAAACGAATGTAAGCAAAGAGTCAACACACAAAAAACACGTTTTGTAGAGTAAGTAAGGGTTTTCCTTTTCCTATTCAGTTATCGTAAACGTTGCATAACGTACAAAGGGCAAATTGTTGTTAATAAATCGTGAATAATCACGATAAGTGTCTGACCATCTTTCAGAGGTACATGCTACAACTCAATTCTCCGCTCCTTGGCTTATTCACGTACAGCCGCTCTGCCGTGTTTCAGCTCAGTGAGTACTGATACAGTCATAGCTCCGGTTAAGGACTTAATGATTCGGTGAACAAATCTTTCACCTTTTGTACATATCTTTTTAAAGAACAGATACTAGTGATTCAGTACACTGACAAGAACCACCTGTAGTAGAGAGGAGGGTGGGGTGGGATAATGACTCCTTCATATCTTCCTTCTTCCTTCTTTCCTTATATTTAAACCACACCCACCTTCAAATTCCACCTTCACTTTGATCTCAGTTACACTCCTGTAAGGTTATGATAACATCTTCATTGTTGTTTGAACACTGAAATAAAATGAGAGTAGAACAGACTTTTCAATTCAAATCAACATAGCAGGATGTTTAGGGTGGTGGCCATTTTAACATGTACTGTTGCCATAATTAAACATTGTAGCAGGCTAACTTCCATATGAACAGACTTTCAGCAAGCATGTTGTGGTCTCACTGAGGTGAGGTTTTACACATATGCTTCTCAATCGGCCAGATCACCAATCTGATCTTTTGGCAATCTGTCTTGGTTTTTTGGGGTTACGAGGCTTACTGATGCCCAGTGAGTGGCTGTAGAAAAAAAAATCAATGCTTCACGGACAACACAGTATAGTCGTATAGCTTACAGTTTTTCCAGACATTATGGCCATTGCCAGAGTCGGAGATGATGGAAAAACAACAAAACTTAGCAAATCCTTCTGCTTCCCAGCAGACATTGATGTAGAACATTTTGCCTTTTCTGTGAGTTTATCTCAACAATGAAAAGCCAACGTGGACTTCATGGTGCATTCAGGTGCATCTCATAAATTTGGAGGAACTCACCTTTTATTGTAAAGTACCCTCCAGCAATCTCACAGCTCTTCTTTTTGTTGTTAAAGGTTTGTTTTCCAATTGACTAGTGAAATAAGTTGGCAGGGCCAAAAAAACAATTATCTCTTGATCTGTACACAACAACACTTGATAGTTTAAAAATGACTTTAAGTGCTGAAGAAGTGTGATATTTAAAAAATGCGTGATCGAATTGTGGATCTGAAGAATTGTGACACCCCCGATGAGTATATTTTACTTGTTTTCAGTGCTGACATAGGTGTACGGTTTTGAAAATGTGGTGGCCCTAAATTTGCCACAACTTGGTAAACAACAAGAGGTTTATACAGAAGTCAGCCTGCTACCACAGTTGCAATAGCAAGGCTGTGACCATTCTGCTATGTTGATTTGAATGGGAATGTCGGCTCTACTCTCATTCTGTTTCAACGTGTCTAACCAAAGACTTTTTCTGCATTGAAGAATTATTCAGTCTTCGACAATGTATCAGGCTTTATTTTCTTTTCAAGGTCCTCAATCCCACAGTCCACAATTATGTTTGCTCTGCTTTTACCTTTGTAAGAAAAGAAATTATTATCTGGGTTTGATGCAGTGGTGTAATGGCCCTGATCCTTTGCTGCATATTGATGAAAAGTGCTTTAAAGTGTGAATTAAACTTGAAGACAGGAAATCTATTTTTTATTTTTTTGCAAGTGTTCTTTGTCGGTTACTCTGTTTTTCTGTTGCACAAAAAGTAAAAGTGTAGGGGCGGATGACCCAGATCACGAAAAGAAAAGGAAGAGAGAAATGGAGGAGAGAATAAAGAGAGAAAAGGGGAATGAAAGATTTTTGGGTGGGTGAGGATAATAGGTGGCAAAAAAATCAGAGCGCTACACAAAAGTGGATCATAGGAGGGGAGAGAAGTGGACAGAAGTGGCAGTTTCAAGAAAAAAAGCTGTGGTGGAGATGAATGGGTGAGGATGGGGGAGAGATGTGGTTGCATGACAGAAATGGGAAGCAGAGAGGTGGGAACAGCTACGGGGGCAAAGTAAGGATAGATGGTGAGTCCGGAAGAGTAAGTTGTGAAGAAAGAATAAGAGAACTAGGGGTGAACTAATGAGGGCAATCGGGAGAGAAGGAGAGCAGAAAGTAAGGAAGGTTTGAGAGAGGGCAGTGGAGGCATGAGCGGGAGGGAAAGTTAATGAATAATGTTCAGTCTTGACACTGCACCACTGACGCTCCAGCTATAGCATACATAGTGTCTTTCTCAATGTATTTTCCTCTTTGCTCCACAGTTCCTTTCATCCCATGAAAATTTGTTTAATTCAGACTTGGAGAAACTAATTTTTGGGCTCCCCCACTGAGGGGCAACACAACCAATGAGCTTATTTCTGCCTCTGCCTAGAACTTTTAGTAAAACTTAAAAAAATCATAGATTACTGTGCACATTTGTGTGGGAGATACTGCGTTAACGTACAATCATTTCTTGAATATTTCACAAAACTTTAATCATAGCCGCTCCATGGCCTGAACCTCAGCCCTTCAGTCACCTCTGCAGCTGTTCGTTGTTTATTTTTCCAGCTTTTCAGACAACAGTTACAATAACTTATGGGTCAAAAAATATTTTAACATTACAGAGGCTGAATTCTAAAGTGACAAAAAAGGGTAAAAAAGAAAAAGTTTCCTGGTCAGTTTCCTGAACCAGACTAATATACAAAATGTACCACAAGGTGTAGCACCTAACTCTGCAGATGCTCCCAAGAGGAACATAATGAGACTGAGAGAGCCCATGAATGACCGTGTAGCGACTCCAGTCCACTTGGTGGTGGTAGTGCACTGAAGCCATGACATTTGCCCCTCTTCTCACCATAGTGTTTAGACATTGCCTTGTTGTTTTTTGGCTAACATCTTTCAGTGGCTTTAAATGAAAAAACATTGCCATATTGGGGCACGTTTAGTTTTCTTTGAAAGCTTCGACGTATCATAAAACACAAGATCTCCTTCAATTCGCCAGCTTTAGTGTCTGAACAGGTTTGCATAAGCCAGTCAGTTCTAAACCTAATGTTATGTTAAACATGTTGTCATATTACATATTACCAGTGTTGAGCACGCTACTTGTAAAGTTCAGTGAGCTAAGCTACCAGTTACTCTAAAGTACATTAAATTAACCTTCACCATACCGAAGCTTACGGTAGTCCCCCCCGAAATCTTGATCCGTCTATGTACACTACACATGCAAGTTCATGTAAGGCGAAAACAGCAATGCTTCTGACTACTGTAATGAAACTAGTATACCACTGTAGCACTCTCCCTGTCCAACACTACTAATGCATTACATATTGGATTTAGTGGCACGTGTTGCTGATTTAGGCTACTTTTAATTTTCTAGAGCTGGAAATCAGTCAGATCCACCAAGCTCTTTTTTTAGAATGTGTGGCTTTGGTAGATGCATCTCACATTCAGATAGTGTAATGGTCTCAAATAGGCCAATCCACAACCATTTATTTCATATAGGGTTTGATTTCGATGTCTGGCATCCAGCACAACTCATTAAACTCAGATCAAACTGTCATAATCGGCACTGACAATCAGATATGAATCAAGATTCTGTTACTGGGTTGCCCATTTCTGGCTGCAAATGTTTTCAGAAAAACATTAAAGTGTCTGTTTAGCTGCAATTTGTTAAGGTTTTTAACCAGGCTGCCATTTTCTGTTCAGCTTAAAAGCAGACCAAGGACCCCCGCAACTTAACCTTGGGCCTCAGCACTAATTTGTACTATTCGTTGCTCCAATTGGTTGTGGGTCATGTTTCGTTTTGTGGCTGTAGGTAATTGTATACATGGTAAGAACAAGAACCCAGAAACTGTATTTAATGCAGGGAGACTGAAGATGTTAGTTTTTATTTTTGAAAAGATAAAAGATTTTCAGTCCAGCTTCTGCCATGCAGCGTTGGTCTGGGGAGTACAGAAGAGGCAGGAGAAGACAGGTTCTTTCACACATTACACATCATCACCAGTCCTCCCAGTGCTCCAGCTGTCACTGCTGGGAACTCAAGATGCACTGGAAGCAGGAAAGAGAAAGGTATGGTGCAATAAATGACTGGTGTTAAAGCTATTTCACCTTCTTGTAGATCCAAGAATACCTTCCTCCGCTTTCAAACACTGAATACATTAGACTGATTTAAATATCTAGAATACAAAGTATAGCACGAGGCTTTACTGTCTTAACTATTATGCATGTTTATTTTTGTTCAGTCACAGTCCCAGGAACTGAGAATCTGAGAGATGATACTGAAACTAAAAGACTCTTTGGCACATCCCTGACATGACATCATGTTTTTAAATTGAAATTGTGAACATCATGGCAATATTTTTTTAGCTATCTACATTTAATGAAACATTTCTTTTGAAAGTTACCAAATTCTAAAGCCTTAGGGAATAGTCACGCATCAGCAAATTTAACAAATATGAGATTTTCTTCTGTTGGCAATGCAAATTCACATCTTTGCATCACAACAAGTTCAACCCCCACCACCACCACTGGCAGCTGGAGCCCTTTTTTATTTCTGCCCCTCAGACAGCCGGAGTCCCCCAAGGTGGCTAGTCTGAAAGAAAACCAGGAAAACCTGCGTAAGCTAAGGATTTCTGCTGAGTCATGTTATGCAATGTTGTAAAGCAACCAAGGAAAATGGCACAAAAAAGTATTGTTTAATTAAGTATTTATATGATCTATTTAATACTTTGTGCTTTTATAAATGAGGAGGTTTTCCTGAGGCGCTTTGAAGAGCATAGTGAGTATTAACCTCCTCATTGTATTTGTTAAATATGTTATGGTTATGACAATAATGATAATGATAATGAAAACAAATCTGATACAGACGGTCTCTCTCATATGATTTGGATATCAAAGTCTGACTTCTCGTTTTGCACAGCCGGTTTGAAGTCGGTTCAAAGTCTGAAACACTTCACAAAGAGAAGGAGCAGCTTCTCTTCCAATCACGTCAGATGTGTTTGGTGCAAAAGCAGGCTAACTCACAACGAGTGAGCCAGACCAGACCAGCACCAAGAATGGCATCCAAAGTCTGATCCTGTTAGACTTTCTTAAATTGGCATCATCATCAAATGTATTTTTCAATCAGTGGATCAATGGACCTGTTTTTTTTTGGGACAAATCTACCATGCTTGTTTTTCATATTTCACATGGAAAAGGTTGTTGCTTTGATGTTTTTGTTCATTTTCAGGTTTTGTTCACTTAGCTCGGGAAAGAAGCTCAATTTTAAACCGACAAGCAGGGCAATTACTTTCAATAAAAATCACAATGTGGAAAAAGGAAAATAAAAGAATAAGCCTTCACACACGGTGTAACCATTAAAAAAGTCCAAATCTCATTTTACCCCAAGTTTTCCTAATGAGTTGGAGCAAAAGCTGACCAGAGTGGAATTGTTTTGACACAAGTAGCCCTGTCTGACTAGACACCATTATTGCCTATATCCTCTTCTCTGACAGGGTCGGCCCAATTTGTCACATTACATAGCAAAACATTGTTACGAGTGCTTCGTGAGCTGGATCCAATAAGAGGAAATATTGTAATGTACATAACCTGAGCGGGAACCTGTGGCAAGCACACACGCATACAGATGCACGCACATAGACATGAAGAGCTGGAAAGGTCAATAAGATCCACCAATTACTGCCACTCATTACTCATAGCGGCAAAAGAGAGGGAGCGCAGGATGAAACCGTGGACTGAGAGAGGACAGCTGGTGCTGAAATTATAATAATAGTTGGATAAATAATCTGTCTTTCTCACCATCGCTCAGTCCCCTCTTACATCCCTCCCCCCTCTCCCTTTTTCTCACTTGATCTATTTGGCTGAATCCTCACGAGCCTTTTCCCTCTTTCTCCATCTTCTTCTTCTCTCCGCCGTCTTTCTCCCTTTTTCCAAACCAGAGGAGGAGCCGGGCACTGGCATTGTCCCCGCATCACCTTTTCTCCTCTCTCATTTATTTCAATTTGTCATGCTTTGCTCTCCTCCCTCGGCGCAGGGTGGTGGGGTGGCGGGGTGGCGGGGTGGAGG
>CAFUXE010000809.1:79993-126582 GCA_903364295.1 Serranus cabrilla | reverse complement strand
CAGGTCAGACAGGAATACCTCCAGATAATCAGTGCTGCCACCTTCCCTCAATGAGCTGCTGTATGGCTTCAAAAGGTTTTGCGGTGTGCAAAAACATCTGTGTGCCCTCTTTAAAAGTATTTAAAATGTTGTGCATTTGTTGCTCGTTCTGAGGCTGCAGGTAAAGCTCAAATTCCACCGAGTCCGTCACTGCCGCGTTCCTTCTGCGGCGCGTCTCCGGAGCCGATAGGTTTCAATTCTAGAATGAGTGTCCATTTCTTTTAAATCGTACATGTTGAGGAAACATCTCAACAAGTATTATTACTTCACCCCATGGAGTAGGAGTGAAGTATTGTTTTGGGCGGTGTCTGTCTGTCTGTCTGTCTGTCTGTCTGTGTGTCCACTGTATGTACACCCTCTGGCCATCAGAGGGCGCTGTGGGGTGAAGTCTGCTATCTCTGATTGCCTTGTTAGACTTTTGTTTCATATCCAAATAGTTTTTCTCTTCAAGATACGTCGATCCAGCAATGCAAGATTTAATCCATACATTTTTGGTAATTTAATAATAATTATCAAAGTATCATGAATATAATGAACATTCATCAGTTAAACGAATGAGTGCAGTCCATGAAGGTCCCCTCTTTGATTTAGAAACAAGTATATAAGTCCTCTCTTTCAATTTCTCTTAACATTATAAGAAATAAAAACTGATTTGCAGTAAAAACATGGGAAAAGACCTTACAAGTACAATTCTATTGTGTTTTTTTTCAAAATTAATACAAACACTTTTGGCTGGTGTAGCATGACAGTTCACTGCTGGTAGTATAGGAATGTGTGTGTCTGTGCGTGTGTGTGTGTGTGTGTATGGCAGTGAAAGCTTGAGCCCTGCCTTTGCTGAAAATGCTCGTGTGTCCCACACTCCTCTTCGGGGAATCTCAGGTGTCATATATTTCCTTGACAGGAATGAATATTGACATTTTTCATCTCGACCAAGATTAGACTGTTAGCAAAACTTCCTTTAAATTGTTCCTGGGTTTAAATCATGGCAGATATCCTCCAGTGATAAAGTGGCTGAGATATTACCTGAAAATGATGATTGACTGGCTGGATCAGTACGCATTCATGTAGGAGTGAAAGAGAAAATGGAGACTTCATCATCTGCTCAACAACACAGTCCTTGAGAATAAACGTGCCAAAAAGCCTTGATCCCACAGCATGTTTCTCATTTATCCTTTTTTCACTGCAAAGCACAGAGTTTCAAAACAACTTCATAATGTTGGCTCTGGTCTGAAGCCGTCCCACATCCGTATGGGACTCTGAACTTGGATATGCGTCACTTTTTTCACAGCTCAGATGTTATAACTTTTAAAAGAAGCCATTAATGAACTATTGGCATTAAAATTAAAGCCGTTCGGGAGCTTTGTTCTCTTTTGAGATGCCTGCTTCAAACTTTCAAGTCTGTTAGTGAATTTCCAACCAGCTCACTGACTGTCACACGAGTGCGTTTGCGATGAATCTGCCCCAAACACTTGTCACTTCAGATCTATCGGTTAATGTGCGCCGGTGCTGCTTCCAGGCTCTGTGCTATTATTTATCTCCGGCCAGTAACTGAGGATGACACGAAAAGATAAAGGCACATCCATATGCAGGCTTGTAAACACACAGCAAGCTCGAAGGTTCACACTTTAGATAGACACATGTAAGATTTAAACATTTCCTAAAACAAAGAAAAGTGAAATAGAAAAAAACATGCAAGAACTACACCTACATACTGATTTGTTCTTGCATGGCTTGTATAAGTGATAAAGGAGAACTTGCAGCATTCACTGATTAGGCACAAACACAATTTACAAGTGGTCCAGACCTGCTGTAGGAGTCATGCAGCTTTTCACTAATGGAATGTGAATTGTTATATTAGTTTGAAGTGATTTTGAGTCTGAAAATCCTATAAAGAATACAAAGTAAGGGAAAGCCAAGATAAGAATAGTTATATATGTTACCTCACCCCAACCCCTTCACGCTTCTGAAGAATGGCCGCTATCACTTGTCATCACTACAGGTGGTATGGCCCGGTCTACCTCCTAGTTGGCTCGGTTGGTTATTGTCATCTAATGTTAAGATGGATCACCCACGGGAGGGTTCGGAATAGTAAGATGGTAGTCTAGTCTAGTGGTTGTATTGATTCTGACAGGAGCAAAGGAAGTCGGGTGACATAGTTTCATGAGTGACAAAGTCTGCAAGGGAAGGAGGTCAGGATGAATGGATGGGTCGAAGAAAACACAGGACTTTGAACATCGACTGTATAAAAGCAGTGGATGTCTCCAACAAGACATCATCCAATAGTTTGTGGGTTACTGGTTTTAGGCCTTCAGTTTTGGTCATTTTGGTCATTGCCATCTTGTTTTTTTTTAGCCAGCCCATACATAGAACGGATCAGAAGCTGGAAGGGTGCTCTGCTATCAGATAACGCTAGCTAGTTAGCTTGGTTAGCACGGTGTATCTATACACTACAGAAGACCGCAGAACAAGACCTAAAGGGCAACTGACTAAAATGTCAGAGGGTCAATGTTTAAAGACAGAAGTAAAGGGCACTGTGGTAGCGACCCGTCAATCACAAGGCCCTCAAGAATACCTTGCTTTATTGTCTATTTTACTGTAAATGGGACCATAATTTACATAATGAATATTAGGCTGTACTAAAAAAAACTTGAAACTAGCGATTGAGACCAACCAAGTGCTTTTGTTTGAATTCACAATGATAAGCACTTTCATTTGACTAGATAACAAAGTTATGGATCTACTGGTAGGCGTTTAGATCCCTCTCACCCATATCTATGAAGCTGATAACCACTGATAACTGCCATTCACTTGACTGATCCAAAATGGGTGCTTGCCAACACTAAATAGCTTAGCTGTCAACACTTTGCAAGATTTCTTCCAAGTCTTTGTTTGTACAGCTTCCTGCAGTCCGTCCTTTGCAACTGCACACATTCACCAGTTTAATTAAATTCGCAGTCAACTGTTGTGTCCCTGCAGCCGACTGGGCAGCAGGAAATGGTTTTAATAATACGTCCGGTTTTATGTTAATAGGGATAAATAACATTTAACATTTTTCATTTGAATATATAGTCAGTAAACATACGTAAAATGTATGTATGTATTTTATTTCAATTTATATCTTTGTTTGATTTATTTTTGTGGCACTTTTAATCTTCCATACCCTCCACACTGAAACACACATACAGTAAGTCAAAGTCCAATGCTACTGGTACAGCAATAATGGTAACATTTAATATCTTCTGAATCATGGAGATAAAAGAACATTTGATGTAGCCTCAAACACTCTCTGTTTCTGGCACAAATCAAGCACAAAAAGCCGACACATTAGACTTGATTTATCACAACCGTGACTCATCAGAAATGAAACGACACCGCGGAGCGTTTGTTTGAGATAAGAGCAGACTCTGACCGGCTTTGAGTGAAAACAACCATTAAAAGCGACAGCTACGCCTAAAGATGCGCCTACATTGAGAATTGGCTTCTTTTTTTTTTTTTAATGAATGCCTTTTTAACTTGTCCTGCTTCTTCTTTTGTCATCCTCAGACACACACTATCTGTAAGCTAATGGCTGCCAGAGCCCAACGGCCTGCATAACTCTTCACCGTCTGACACTGTACTGTCATATCCGGCCGAGGCTTCATTAATTCCCCATCCCAGAATCAATGACTCGCCTTTGTAACGGATTTGCAGTCTCCGGCACTTTCTTTTTCTCTTCTCATGCGCTCTCTCTCTCTCTCTCTCTCTGTGTCTCTCCCATCTTCCTTCCTCTCTCTTCTTCTCTCCAGTCCAACCTCAAGGGAAGAGATGTAAAGATGAATGACAACAGGGTCATTTTACCACAAGCAAAAATGTCCTGCAGATAATAGAAAGTGTGTGTTTGTGTGTGGCTGTGTGTTTATGCACTTCTGCAGATATGTGTATGCAAATGTTTCTGCATGCATTTACATACACGATAAATATTAGTATATGTATATATATATATATGTGTGCCAGATTGCATGCATTTATATGTGTGTGTTAATGTTGATCAAGTATCTGGGAGTAAATGCTTGACATGTATGTAGTTGCGTGTGTGTGTTTGTGCCTGAAACAAGGTTGACATCTCCGCAAACAGTGTCGCGGGCCTTAAACCCGCACTGACGCTTTGCATTATAGTCACTGGTTGAAGATCAGATAAGGACGTTGCTTTCCGGAAATTTTCTACGACCTTTGGCCCGAAATGTCATTTAGTTTTGGGTCAAATGTTTTTATCCATGACTTTTTTCTTTCTTTTGATCTTTACTTAGAAATTGTGAGTGACAGATATGGACTAGATTTAATGCCTTAAAGCACTGATTTGGACAGTTTGCATGTTTTGACATTGGGTGTTTTCTCGGCTGTATTTATGTCGGTCCAGGGGTCATTATGAGTCCATTTGGCAAACTCCCGTATTGATCAAAAAGCTTCTGTATTGATCCCTCAACAAATGGCTGAAAGCAATAGACCAGAGGCACTTTGAATAATAACAACAAAAACAAATGCATTTGTATCCATATACAGCTATAAATTATGAGAAGGCATATACTCATTCATAGCACAGGCTCAATAATGTTAATACTACCAGTAATAATAAAGCTTATTTATAAAGCACTTATCACTGAGGTCTTCCTGAAAAAAAAAAGAAAAAGAACTTGCCATGTGAAATAATATAATAATTCTTGTCAATGATAAGAAGAATATCATTGCCTTAAAGGTCCTTTAAAAGAAAAAGTGATCTCCAAGGCTTTTTTTGTTTAACATAAAACTGTTGCTGTGCTATACAAATAGAGAAAAGCACACAGCCCCTGAGTCGTCAGCACTTCTGTATAGTTGTGATGTCACAACTATACTACACCGCTACTTCGCCATTAAGTTATCACAGGCAGTTTTTACAACTGCAGCTCCACTGTACTGGTCCTGTGCAGTGATTTCTGAGCAGAATTGTGTCACCCCAACGTGGTAAAGATAGTGTACACTCTTTGTGAGACTTAGTCATTTTGAATGAAAAACAACATTTTTTTTGCATATTTATGTAGGCCTGTAATTCATTTCAGTGGCTTTTAAATATGTGTTGCTGTAAACTCAGCATTACAGTTATTCCCCACATGCACTCACAGTGCAGAGAGGCCAAATGTAGAAGACCCAGAAACACTGACCAATCAGAGCACACTGTGCTTTTTCAGGATGGGGATCCTTAAAGAGAAATGCCCTGATGGGATAGTTTGGGATTTTGGTCATTAAATTGTAAGAAATACCTTCAGGTAGTGTTGTGGATGCAAAGCAATTGGTTTACTTGCTAAGGTTTCAGAGTTCTGGCCGGTTCCGGCAGCAGAATAGATAGTCTGGCAAGCTGACAGGGTCATGAAACTACAATGTTTTACTCCACAAAACTACATGTACACTAAAAGATCAGCCATTCCACCACAAAACAACGACCCTCGTGCATATCAAAAACCAACTGCACTTGGCACTATTTCGTTTCTTGAAAAAGCCAGTAAATACAATAATGCATAGTAACATTACTTTGCGCTGCATTCAGGTACAGCGTACAGGTCGGTATCGGCACGTAGTAATATTCCTGCTCTGTTCTACAGCTGGAACTGGCCAGAACTCCGAGACCGGAGCTCAGAAAGTCAGCTAATAGCTTTGCATCCACTTAATGTCCAAAATTCCAAACTTTCCCTTCACCATGGGGTTTCAGTCGAGGGCTGATACAGGTATATTCAGGCAGACAGTATGTGGAAAATAATGTGTTCTCTGAACATTAAAGCATGTAAACATGTTCCAGCAGAAATATGTCCCCTTTAAAGCTCTTTATGGGAGCTCTCAGTCTTTTCTGCATAAAGGTTTCTTCCTCTACTTTTAATTATTCACTTAAGTTTATGAACTAAGGATATAAGCAGGCAGGTCGTTATCTCTGAGTTTAATAAATCCAGGCTGTTAGTTAACCATCAAACCCCCATTAGCTCCTGTCTCACCTCGGTGTCTGATTTATGCCTCCACCGTCTTGTCACTGTGTATCTGTAACTAACGATGTGAAGTGATAATGGAATCTTTTTCTGGTACCGCTGTACCTTATTCTCCTCCTCCTCCCTCTCTCCCATTCTGCTGGGGGGTCATCTAAGACCAGAAGAGTGCAGCAGGACCTTATACTGATCACTCATAACGGGGGGAGGGAGAGGGAGACATAGAGATAGGCCCCTGTCTCTCATTCGACCCTTGTATTTGTCAGGAGACTCAATCAATGTGTAATTACCGTGGATAGCTATCATAAAAAACAAGAGCCCTCTCAAGGTTATCCACCTAATTGTGTTATTTATAAATATGAAATGGTTGTAAATGTGGCTGCCACAATGGATGGGGCTAACGTCTGATGAACATGATATATTTCCAATTTGCAGTGTGAGATCCATGTGGACAGGTCGATGCAGCTAAGAGCTTTTCTGACTGTGGCTAATAACCCTGATAATAAAGGCTCATGCTTGAATCTGGCTCACAGGTAAAACAGATAAGAACCCTGAAATCATTCAACCGTTTTTGACACCTCAGTGGTTTCGGTGTTATTTTATCCGAAACTCACAAGTGAAGGTGTTTAATGTTAATGAACGATGTCAATTAAAAGCAGAAGTGAAGAATACCATTAATCCTAAACTGTGGCTTTTATTAACCTAAACTGCAGAGGCACAGACCTTTTTTTCAGTTTACCCCTGTTTTCTATGTACCTAACTATTTTAGTATAAAAAAAATGCCTGCTTGTTGTAATTAGCATTTTGATTGGTTGCATGTGTGCATTCACACTGAGCATGTAACATGACAAAATGTAGTGTAGTATGAGTACACAGATGGTGCACCTAAATGTTGAGTGTAGAACAATGGACACCCTCAGTCGCCACCATCTTTGCTAGCTAGTGGTCGGGAGGGGATCACCAGTCTAACCTTCACAACAGGGTTTAAAGGGTGCAGAACTTAAGCAAGAAGCAGTGAAATTACGTTCATCAGGGTATGCTTTTGGGTGTGGCTCTCTTGTGATATACAAGTGGCTACCACAGCTCACTGTGTGTTTTCTTCATAGAACATGCTTGTCCCTTGCTAAGCACTAGCATAAGCTTCTACAACAAGATATCCAGCCTAGACAGTCAAAAACGTAAGTTAGTTTCAACCCATCCACTTCTCCCTCTCTCCTTTTGTGAGTTGAAAATAATAATCATCTCAAGCTAAAAGTCTGGTATTATTTGGGAATATCACGTAGCTTCATGGTCGGTAGATGTTGCTAGCTAGTTTCTAGCTAAAACCTGTACATTCAATACTTTGGCTCTTTGGAGCAAATCTACACAGACAGCACAAACTGCCCAGGAGCGTGATTTACAATATACAGTATACTGAATTAACAAAGGAACCCGTTTATATTTCAAATAATCCCACCTCCTCTCGATGTTTTACTGGTATATATTATTCTTTTTGCTGGCCATTGCCATTTTATAAAAGAATAACTTGTACTTCGTTGAACCAACTTGAATTGAAAACTTCAATTTTTTCTATCATGAAAACCTTTTTCATGTGAGAAAAATGTTCACTTCTGACACGTCACGTTGTTAGGGCATGTGGCTCTTTCATAACCCACAGTGCTGATAGAGAAGCAATGAACTGACAACCCAAGTCTAGCCCGGAAATATAAAGGTTTTCCCCTGTATCCGTCATCGCTTTTATTCCATGTGTCTTTTGTCCTTTGACTACCAACCTCCTCATCCACTGAAACAGTCTGTTATTCCCAGGTATCTATCAGTTGTCTCCTCTACAGAGTCAGTCAGTCTCAGTGAGTCAGCCTCTCTCATCCACCTCTATCAAGCTCCTCTGCTCCTCCTCGTTGCTTCATCACCTCCACCTCTCCACCACCACCAACACCCAACACCCCTCAGGGAAAACCATGTCATTCCCAAGCCTATAAGAGGGGGGGCTTGACGTGGGCCTCGGAGGACAGCCAGCTCCCCTTTGCTCCCTGCTCACTGGAGGATGAAATTAGCCTGCGGTGGACCGTCCATGGCGGTGGGTCACACCAGACATCCGGGCAGCGGTGCTTGACCAGCGCTTCACCCTCTTCAACACCACCGAGCACCCACAAACTGACCCACCCCCCCACCTTTCCACACCCCCGGGCTCCTTGCCAATAATCCCTTGCACCCTCCTGCTCACCTCACGTCCATCCTGCCTTTTTGCCCCTCGAGTTAAAGCCATTTAACCCCCAGCATGGGGCAGAAAAGCAGGGGCGCAGGGGTTGCAGATTGGCCGTTTCACGTCGAGTTAGAGAAACTTGCTGTTTAAATCAAAGCCTGTTTGGTATTCCAGGGAGCGTGAGCCTGGTACTGTCACGTAGCAGGACTCGTGCCGCTGTATATAAGCTCTGAACACTCTGGATGCCAGAGGATACTACTCTCATCGCCTCTCCGGAATGTTGACATCCTTATATTTTCTTGCAGATTTATTTCATTTCCATCCGTGATAAAGCTACTGTCTAGCTGCCTCAACTGAATTTACGCAAAAACCTCTGAAGTCTGTATCTATTTCTTGGAGAATGCAGTTATATGACAGCACTTGAATGAAACTGGAAACCGTCGTGTAATATATGCAACACCAAGCTCCCCTCCTCTGCATATCATTATTATGGCAGTTGAAGCCCAAAATAGTCGCGCACTCCAATCTCATCCAATCCCCGGAACACGGGCCCCGTTCTTTCACGAGCATCCGTGCCAGAAGTCCCCAAAGTTAACGGCGCAATTACCGTGAGTGTCTATTAAAGGGGGCATAAAAGATGGCTGAGTGTGATTCACCACTACATCAGACACATAAAAGAACCAAGATGTGGAGGAAGAGGTGTGAACTCCCATCTTGGAGCAAAGGAGGACAATTACAGCGAGGTTTTAAAGGATGAGATAAGAGCTTGTCTTTAGAGTCTATTTGCTCCAGAATGAGCGGAGGAACACTGAGGAGTTTGTTGTATGATAGGAAGGTGGAAGGTAAATGACTGTCATTTGCTCGTCCTCGGAGTATTAGCTCCCCTGTGCGGCTAATTTCTGGCTGACATTTTTGATCATCTCAAGTGAGGATTCTCGGTATTTGATTTGGGGATGCCAAATGGTGCGCAGGGGGAAAATCCTGCATTGCTTTCACCTTCTCTGTGTTTGTGTCATGCCAAAATGTGGTCCTGGAGACACATACTGTAGTAGGAACTACCACAATTATGAGTGAATGAGATTTCTTTGTTTCTCAAACAAAAATCTAGAAAATGTATTTTTTGTCTTGTGTTTTCTTCATGAAGTTAAAAAGAATATGCAAAAATATGCATATTTCCTTTTTTTGTAAAAATTAAATTAAATAATGGATCTGAATTTAAATTCTAAATCAAATAGGATCATAATGACTACAAATAAATGCAGACTCTTCAAATCAAAGAATGAGGCTTGGCCTGTGAAAATGGCCACACATCATCGGTGCTTGTGATTCCACCAAACCAGTGTCCACAATTCTGTCTAGTCAGTCTTGACTCCCCAGTTTTCATGTCCAAGACTGAGTCACCAAAGAAGAACCAGAGTTGCATCAAAGTCAAGTCATCAATACTTAGTCCAAGTCCTCAGTGTTCAAATCTAAACCAACAAGAGTCAAATCATCCTTGCCTGAGTTTCGGTCCAAGTCACAAGTCGGCGCCATCAAGGTTGAGTCGAGTTGAGTTCCAAGATTGCCTTAAGTTCTTGATCTCGGCACCTTCAAAGCGCTGATATAGAAATATATCAGGTCCACATTAAACATAATGACACACTGTCACCATTGCAGGGAGTTTATATAGTTCTTCCAAAATCAACCAGTGCTTCCAAAAACTTCCAGAGTCAACTTTAACAATGTGGTTGTTCCATTTCTTTATATGCATTGTTGACATAGTCATTTCATGTAATTTTGTGAGATCTGATTGGAATACCCCCCTGTACCACCATCACCATTTCATGCCCCAGGGCAGACAGAAAGGGAAGAAAGAAGAGACAGAACAATTTAAAAAAAAACATGACCCAAAAATGAAATAAACTAAGAATTGCATACAATAAATATAATACTGTTATTATAAACAGACACGTGTTACTAAGGGTGATATAAGTGCTTGTGTACTCGTAACTGAAAAGGAAGAGAGAGGAGGACTGAGCAAATAATGAGAAAACTCATCACAATAATAAAACAGTTATAGTAAATAAATATATATAATAATTCTATGGTTCAACTGGGTTCTACAGGTTTGCTATTAGTACTGAAAAACAACAACAAAAAAGTCTGTTTTCTATAAAAGCTCAAACCACCTTGTTAACCTCTTCCCCAAGTTATTTCCCCCAAATTTCCAGTCTCCCCAGGAAAGATAATGCTCAGAAATGGCTGAAGATCAGAGGTGGAAGTGAAATACAGCAGGTCAAAGACAAACACTTCCATCTTCACTAAAGTTGGATAGAAATGGGAGGCCAGTAAATGTGAGCTGCTGTTGTCACTTTCAATAGACTTCACAATAAAGACGCCACCTTTCAGAAAATGTTCCCTTGAAATGTCAGGGCCATCCTCAGGAGCCTTGAAGGACGGCGTCTCTTTAAAAGCAATATTGGCAGTAAACATACAAGGCGGAGGCTGTCTATCTGCCTCTGCCATCACAGCGTGGTGGAGGATGATAATCGCTGTGGAGGAACCGCACCTGCAGGAGTTGAACTTTACCTTTTTCACATTTATTGGTTCTCACAAGCTTGGAGGTGCCGTGGTCAAAGGCAGCTCTTTTTACCTGCAAGAAAAACCCTTCCATTTCCCCCTCATCTTACACAAATCCTTTTACGAATACATTTACATAAATATGCATCACTCTAAATCTTCCCATTTTTCTCTGAATGTCTCTTCAAAGAGATCTCTTCTTTACAAGACATTTAGAGTCTTCTGTATTTGAGGACATCTCGTGTTTTTGTGCTGTTATTGTATTCTTTCTGTGCCATCAACCACAAAATGATTCATCCAATTTATTACTGGGAACTGTACTGCTGCAGTTGTTAACTAGATGTGGCATCACAGGAGAGCACCAATCTCAGAGTACTTCTCTGTTGCCTGACATTCATCATACATTTAATTTGGCTGCTGTATTATTTTTATAAAAGAAGCAGCAAGGAAAACAACTTTTCAAGTGTGCATACGGGTGAGACAGGCTAATTGTGTATGACAAATTCTGTACTGCTAAACAAAATAGAAATACATCTGGAGTACTGAATAGCAGTAAGGTGTCCTGTCTTGCATCATCAATTAAGATGTCTACCTTGGCACTCAAGCTTGTTTGTTCATTGAAGGGCCACTGATGCAAGTGAGTGTTGCTACAGACACTATCTGAGTAACGATTATATTTCTTTGGTTGTGTGGTTAAAGCTGAAACAGGGAGGAAACTGAAAAAGGAAAATATATTTTGAAATTGAGTTTAGTACGAACTCTCATCCGCCTCTTACCTAAGCCTCATCGGATAAGCAAAGGCATGTACAGGCCTCACCAAAGCCACAGACATGGATGCAGCGGCCATGAACAGTGACATGCCATTTTTCTAATGTCCCGATGGTCCAACAGACCCAGTAGTCAGAATAAGTTTATGTTGTGCCTAAACCTAACCATTCCTTAACCACCATTATTCTTTAAGAAGCACATCGACAGTCACTGGATTCCACTGTGTAACTTAATTGATTTGGGCCATTGGACCCATATATCATTATGTTGGACCAATGAGATGTTGGAACAACGAGCTGTCCCCCCCAAAAATCACAATGCTAGATTTTAATTGTAATACGTCTATGACATTGCTGGAATGTAGGAACCAGCTTCCATACAATCTTGATGCTATCTGAGCAACCTGGTGGAACATCTGGTAGAGCGCATACCACAGAGGCTCAGTCCTTGTACGCGGGTTCGAATCCAACTCGGAGCCCTTCCCCCGTGTCCCACTTTCACTCTGTATCCCCCCCCCATCAATAAAGCTGTAAAATGGCGAAACAATTGTGATGCTAGCTGCACAGCTGGAGTTAGCCTTTAGCTTAGCATGAATACTGGATCATTTGCCACTATTTGCCACATTTGTTCTCAAATTCTCCTCATTTGAATTCCAGCAGTAGGTAGTGTTGCGGCTTCAGGCGCTGGTCCTTGCAGCAGGCTGATGTTGCCATCCTATTGACAAATGCCGGAGGCGGTGAAAGAGGAAAACATGAACACAGTGTTCATGCTAGGATAAATACTAACCCCAGCAGACAATCTTCGCCATCAGTTTAAAAGTAAATGTCCGCTCCCTGGACAAAAAGTTAGACTCAAGTAATGACGTTGTATACTTTGTCCATCAATGCTTTTATCTCATAGTTTAGCCTTGAAATGGCAGAGGGCTACACGGTGGTGTAGTGGTTAACACTTAGGCCTCAGGGTGGCAGGTTTAATTGCAGCTCTTCTGTGAGGAGTTTGCATGTTGTCAGCGTGGGTTCTCTGCGGGTCCTCCGGCTTCCTCCCACAGTCCAAAGACAGCTTAGGTTTGATTGGTGACTCTAAATTGCGTATAGGTGTGAATGAGAGCATAATTGGTTGTCTGTCTTTAGCTATAGTTAGCAGAAAGCTAAAGGATCAGGCTTTCACTATAAGGACATGCATGCACATCAGCTTTTGTAAAACAAAAATGCCCTCTCTCTAAAATACCTGTGATTGGCCAAAGCCTTATGATATGGGCTAGATCTTTTAAAGCCTGAGGACAGAGCCAGATGTCGTGCATAAGTGGTCAAAAATAATGCCAAAAACAACGCAGCTGTAAGATGTGTTAGTTTAATAGAACTTTTCCAAAAGAGCTCTTCCAACTAACCTCAAAGTAAAACAGATGCCGTCATGTCTTATGTTCCTATAAATTATACATTCGCACATGCATTCACAAGTTAGTGAGGTATACTCCACACCTCACTGAAGCAAGTCGCTGTGGCCAAAATAGATAAGATGTGTAAAGACAAAGGAGTGAAGACAAAAATAATAAAATAATTGTTGGAAACACCTATGTCAGTGGTGGCCCATGTGATGATATACGCTGAATAAAACCGCTCTGTGTTGGTTCTGACACACCTCATTAATCATAGCCCGAGCTGTGAGTCGACAATTTGAAGGTGAATGTGTTAGTTCTTGTGTTTTGTCAACAAAAATAAAACTAGCTATAAAAGGAAAAGAGTGTGTAACACATTATTTGAAGGGGCGTGCATCAGACTGAGATGACTATCATAACTGACATGACACATCATGAACATGAATGGGCCTCGATCAAGTTTTATGACCCTTATCATCCAGTGCAACTCAGTAAAATATAACACCTTGAAGATCACATTTTTCTGTGATGTTTCTGTCATGATAACTTGACATTAACTAAGAGAACAATGTCCCCTCAAAAATGTCAAGATAGGTTGTACAGGCAGCAAAGTACGACTCATGTTTAGACTGTCCTCAGCCGCTATCTTGCGTAGCAGTAGTGACTGATGGCGATGCAGAGTTTAAATGGCGGATGTCACTCTCAGGAAGGGAGGGAAGGTGGATGGGTCCAATAAATGGCGGAATTTCACCCAGGAGAACTGGGTTTGTATCCTGTGTGAAAACAAATAGAAACGATTTTAAACATAACTTTTTTTTACGTTACTTCCGTGGCTCACGTTTCGTGAATCATGTTTTTTACATAACTTACGGTAGTCACGTCGCCATCGTACCTACTTCGCTTCCAACATTTACCTACATTTATTTACTGTTCAAACTGTCTTTCATAACAAGTTACCAGGAATTTTTTTCGCCCCAAACCTAAGTTAGTGGTTTTGTAGCATAAATTCACTGAAAGCAGCCTTTTTAACAACCACCATGGTGATTTACAGAGTCTTGGGGTTGTTGCTAAAGTGAAAGCTAACTGCTGCTCACTGTAAGCTGTTGGGAGAAGTTAGCTTTCAGGTGTTTCTGCCAAAAATCCCTCTATGTTAGGTTTAGGGGGAAATCATGATTTGGGTTAAAGTAGCAAGAAGCCCTGAAAGATCTCCCATGTGCTAACTAAAGCTGCCATTACCTAGTTATCAGTTCAGCCAATGGTCCTATTAACTGGGATCTGGGACGCCAGGAGCCAAAACCCAGCAAGAGAACCTTCTCAGCATGTATCCCCACTTGTCAATCTGCCCTCCGTTGGTCCTGAAGGATGTTTTCTGTCCCGGTGAACCAACTGCTGAGCTGCATAGTGACTAACAGCCACTACTTCTTGTTTATATTTTGCCCTGGGCATCACTAGCAGTCCACTCCCTAACGATGCAAGAGGTCTCAGAGGGTTATATTGTATGTCAGTCATATATTCAGGGCCAACTACATGTAGAAGATTTATAAATAAGTTATAAGACTTTAAATCAATTCTGAGGCTGACTGACTGAGGATGTGGGCTCTCCTTTTGGCTTTGGTCATTAGTTTTTGTCTTTGTTTTCATGGTGATAAAACGCTTATTTTGTTATTACTTTTACGTGACAGTTGAATGTTGGAGTCAATTAAAACACCAAGTTTCTTAACATGTTTTTTTGTTTTTTGTGGCTTGTCTTTTTGGTGAGATCAGCTTGTTTATGCTGCCAAATACAATTTCTTTTTCTTCTGCTTTTTCTTTATTTAATTGTAAGACATTTTGAGACAGTTGGTTGTCTCAAAATGTCACCAGTATAATGATGATGTGCAAGGTTGTTGTTCTGAAGTTTGCTCTGATAAAACTAAAGACCAAAAAACAAAAACCAAAAACAAAAACAAGGTTAGTGACTAGTTGGTGAATATAGTGGAGCATTTAACAGCTAAAAAGAGTCGGTGGAGACCAAAAACTGAGCTAAAAGGAGAGTGAATGTTAAACTTACTATTCATCATATGACAAAGAACATGACTCCACGTTTGTTTTTTGGTTTGTCACTGTGTTATTTTTATGCAGTTGTAGTATGTTTTTGCGTTAATCAAGCATTTTTAAATGAAGTACACAGTCAACATATATCTGTCGTATGTCAAACTGTGTTGTTGAAATTAAATCTTCCTGCTCTTTGCAAGAAGTATGTTTAGGAAATCCTGAGGGTCTTATTGGAGGTCAGGAACAATCGGCCTGTGGAGTTTAATAGATTGGAGGAATGTTGGAGGGTCTAATGAAAAAAATACTTTTGAGTTGCATCCAGCTGTTCAAATTCGACTTGTAATATGAGGGACCACTTTTTGGTGTTTTATCATGTTCTCTGTTTGTGCTTCACCACAAAAACAAATGTATTTATTTATTTGTTTGTTTATTTGACAGGGACAGTGCACAGCTTCTTAGCTGTACTACAGTTTGCTACAAGCTCATTTTCCTCTATAGTCCCTGTGCAGGAAACAAGGAATAACAGCTAATGTGCAATGTATAGAAAATGCACAATACAGTTAAAACACAAGTAATATAAAAGGTTGCAGAGAATAAAAAAATTATTGCAAGCAGTATGTGTTACAGCAAGAGCAAGTGTTGGTTTTTATGTATGATGTGTACATGATTGGATTGTTTTTAACCATAATTTTATCTTGTCTTTAAATGAGCAAAGGTGTAGCATTCTCTTATTTGACTTGGTACTGAGTTCCAAAAGCTTGTTGCTCTGATTGCTCTTTGCTGTATCACACAAAGCCACAAATCCCACCCCCTTTCACCCTCTGTTTACTTAGTGCAAATGTATTATCTTCAAGAGCTGTTGTCAATTTAAAAAGTTAATCTTATGAGTAGTAGATACGGATACATAGAGACCCTTTATTCAGTCCCACTTTTGTGCTCTCGTGATTTGATCTTGCAGGATACATCCCTGCTTCCATCAGCAAGGAGCACAGGAACGCCACACTCAACAGCTTAGAGACTCAAGTAAACACGTGTTAACAGATGGATTTGATCATGAATGTGATAAAAATGGAAATGAAGAACAAGAGAATTGAGCTCTTGTTTTAATTTGATGATTAAAGACTAAAGAAGTATATCATTCAGGGAGACAGAGGTACTTTGAAGTATATAACTTTAGTTGATTTCCCTATTGTCATGTTAAACCTACAAACTGAGGATGAATCTCAGAGGAGTTGTACATGAATCCAGCTAATATTTCAAATGATTTACTTACCACTACTAATTACAACTATAATTACCTGGCAAATTAACACCCTGCAATCTGCAATTTACTATTCTTATCTTCTATTTAACTGGCAAGTGCCAAGCATTTAGACTGAAGGCAGCAGCAGCTCAGGGTAATGAAACCTTTTCAGGGATAAAAAAAAAAAAAAACATTTTAAGGAAATAAATGACTGACTAACAATAATTCTAGCTCTGTTTAATCCCATTAGCTCTAATGGTTTGTGTGTGGGAAGCCAGTGAGGGATCATAGTCTTGTAACTGGCGTAGTGGCTCCTATTGGCAGTTAAAGAAGATCAAAGCTCACTCTCTTTTAAAGAGTTTTGCTTGTTCAGAAAAATAAATTGAATTTACCAGTCTTTATAAGTTACACACTTGTCCTTTCTCAAGTGAAAGAACAGCAACATTTTGGACAAAATAAGAGTGTAATATTCAAGTGTCATACTTTTGGACTGTCTCTCGGTTGGTTACAAAATGTCTCAAGGCAGCAATCTCATATTGCATGCAGGCCCTGATTGCATCCTTGAAGGCTCGGGAGCTGACTGGAGTTGAGATGGCTGAACTCAAACTCAGCTACCAGCTCACATTAGATTATGTTTTAAAATAATTTTATGCCAAATTTCAAATTAGCGATCATTAAAAGGCTCACATGGTGACATTTGGTACTTTATGTTGATGACACTGGCTATAACTCTCTCATTCCACTGACAGTCACATAGTAGGAACATTAACACAATAATTGCCCCAACAATTCAAATGAATACCCGTCATAATGCTAGTAAGCTAGCTGGCTACCTAATTTCCACTTGGCCTTTCTTTCCTTTTTCTTCTTTATTTATTTTAACTTTTATGTCATTGAGAAAAACCTCACTGTGTATACATGTCAGTTGGCAAGATTTCACAAGGGAACAAGGTCTGTTGTGGTCTATTGATTATTGAAGTTGGTGTATGCATGTGTGTGTCTGTGTCTATAGGGTAGATGGATGAAGAAAAAACCTACATTTAAAACACATAAATAAATATATAACAATTATAATTAATTGGAATTATAAATAATTCCTATAAAAAAGGTGGGTAAATGCTGTGTTACTTGACTTAAAAAATATAACTTTAATTAACAAACATCTGTTATATATGGCACAATTCAAATTAATCACAAAAATATTTGTCACTTGTCATTGTGAATATTTTCTCTTCACTATCAAACCAACCACAGAGTTTCAAACTAAATACACAGCCAGGTTTATATAAAGTATAAAGTACAGGGGCTAAAATACAATTCAAATTTTGTAGTATAACATTGTTGTTTTTTTCCAGAATATGTGGTCATTTTTATCCTGAATCCTAAAGTGCCACTTGTTAGCCTGATGTTGAACAAGAAGTGACAAAGACTGCAGTAGAGCAGAGAGTTAGTCGTACCAAATTGGGAAATGAAGGTGTGTGATAGTAAAAAAAAAAAATAAAGGGGAGAAAATAAAAAGAAGAAAGGGAAAGAGGAACATTTCTGACTAGTATGTATTTCACGCTGGAGTGAGCATTTGACATATCCAATTTCTAACCTGAGACACTTATTGTGTCTTTGTGTAGCTGAGAGGGGTTATAGGAGGTTATGGCATGACAGATCAGTGTGTGTGTGTGTGTGTGTATTTATCTATGCTTAAAGCAGTGGAGTTTGAGCCAGATAATAAAACATTTTTTTTTGTATTGAATGTGTTGTTTAAATAAGCTTTTACTATTTGAATGTGGCCATCTGACGGAGGGGTTGTTTATTTTCTATTGGAGCTCTTTATATGGTTTTGTTTGTGTGTGTGTGCAGGAAAGAAAAGATCATTTCACATTTGTTACCCTCTGGGGAGAACACATTAACTGCCCTCCGGCACACACACACACACACACACACACACACCCTCCGAGCCTCTCCTGAGGTGCTTTGGCACCTTCAGCGCGATTACAAGCTCTTAAAGGCATAGTTCTTCAAGTACGTTTCCATCGTCAGTGTATTACCTACAAGCTGACACAGAAGCTCAGCCATGCACTGCTATGAACAGCAGCTAACCATATTTTAGCCAACTAGAAATTCAATATCAGTTAAATATAGAATACGAATATTTTCACCGTGCGACCTTTCCATCAGTCAGCCTTGTTTAAGTTTATGGAAGAGTGTTTTTTTTATTACTTGCCTTAGTTTTTGCCTTTGTGGTGTCGTGTCATGGATGAAAAAAAACACAGTTGTCGGGCAAGCATAAGGCCATTTCCCCATCAGGTTAAACTGTCAGCTCTGTCTCCATTGTTTTTAGGGTAATTATGGTGATGTAAGCTCTGTTAGCTGCTAGCTCGGGCATCACCATGTTGAGAGCCGTGTGCAGACAATAGATGTGCTCTGAGCTGCTGCTGCCCCCTACAGTGTTGGTACTCCGGCTGTGGACGTGCTGACCACAATCAACTGCAGATAACACACTGACTGTGGATATGTAACTCATACAACCCCACTTTAAAAATCCAGACGGATACATGCATCACTGCTGTCAGTCACAGCAAAGTGACACAATAGAACGTCAAACTCCCTGTTTCCACAAAACTGACCAATTATCTATCGCCTGATTAGTTCCTAACAACATGTATTTTGTTTGCACACATTTTCTGGCTAATTGCTCAGCTTTGTGTTCTGCAGCCTAAAAACTGTCACCACATGTGAAATGCATGCAGCTCGTTCCCATCAAAGTGGATGTGTTAGTTAGCGTAAGCTCTTCAATCACGAAAAAACATGTTTGCTGTCTCTTCTTAATTGCACAGTATTGCAATTATACAAGTTATTTCTAGAGGGGGAGGTGGGTTTTTTTCCCTGCTTCTCATCCATGCCTTCTTTGCCTCTCCCTGAAGCTGACCTGGTGGCTCACCAATCTCATTGTCATAATTACCATCATCACAATCACTATTATCTTAATTGGCCTTATCTCCTCGTTAGCTGCTCGTTAGCTAATTGACTCGGAGAATATCCCGCCAAACGCTTTGCGCGGCGACACAAAAGGCAACAGACGGAGATCAAGAGGAGACATCTGCCTGTTGAGAGAAGAGAAAAACTACGACAAGCTTTGGCTCATCTGTCACAGTAATGACTGTCTCAACAACTGTATACAATTATGTGGAGGAAAAACTAGTGCTGCAGCCACGCCATTGAGGACACACACACTTCCTACAAGTACTTGTATAGAATATACAGTCAGACAGATGCTTAATGACATGTTCAGACACACAGCTATAGAAGTTAAAAAGAAAGCAATTATACACCGGGTAAAAGACACACACACACACACACACACGCACTTGCACACATGCTACAGTTCTTCTGCGAGTCAAAAAGCCAATTACAGGACATTGAAATGGATGGAAAGAAGTACTGTAATTACAGTGCACAGATCTGTGTGGAAATTAGGAGGAATAGCAGAAAATAACCGAATTATCATCAATTAAAGCGCGTGGGGTCACAGATATCCCTCTAATGACATGGAGATGGCTTTAGAAAAGCTAAGAAAGGAAGAAGGAACTGTTTTTTCATGCAATTTGCACCACACGTAAGGAACACAGTGACATTTCAGAAGGTTTATATGAGAATTCATGTCATATCTGAAAAGTTACCTCTTAAGTATCTCTCAAAACCACGAGGAAACGTTTTTTTCACAACCATTTCATCTAGAATAATCTAGAGTCCTCTACCAGTTTTTTTTTTTTCCATTTCTATTTTTTAAGTTCTGTTCAATCAGCATAGCAGAATGAAAAAAAGGGGCAGTCATGTTTTTTTGTACAAATGCCATGAAAAAAAACTGACCATTGTAGTGGCTAACGTCCATATTAACACAAGACACACAGTGAGGTGAGGTTTTCCAACAGTGACAATTGTCATCATGTAGAATTGTTTTTCCTTGTGATTTAGTGCACCTAACAGTTCAATCTTGGGGTGCAATACCCTTTGTCGCAATATGAACAGTTTTATAGGTGTAATTGTTAAAATGACATCACTTATGATTTGTAAACTTTGTAAAAGCAACCAAGCATCAAAACATCAAGTGCAGCAACACAAGACATAGTAAGCAGCCTGTGTCAGTCCGCAGCCTTTTATTTTGGGAAGCTCTCTAAAAGCCAGCCTAGAGGTCTGACTTTCATTCTTGTCCGGCAGCCTCTTGCTCAGTCACTCCTTTTTTCTCTTCTTCATCTTCTTCGGTCTCTTCACCTCTGCTACGATATCCATAGAGGCTGCGGAACTTTGCTCTGTTGCATGTTTGCTCAGTTCCATCTCTGGCATGACCAGCGTTGCTCCCCGCTCCTCCTCTCAGTGGTCCAAAGTTCCTTTGTTGGCGATGTAAGCACCAACACTTCCCAGTGTTCGGAGCTGTCCTAGAAGTAACTTATGCTCGCTCACCACAGCTGTAGTTTGAAGCAGTTAGCAGTTAGCATTACTCAAGCAACAAGTAAAGCCTAAAACTCATTGAAAGTCCAGGCAGAGCAGGTAGCTACACCAAAATAGAAAACAAAACAGGGGGACTTTCTTTCTTTATAGATTTCTATTTACATATATGGCTGTCTCTGTACCACAATCTGTTGTTACCCAAACTCACAACAGTCATCATTTTATATTGGACTCGCCTAATAACCAACAGTGCAATGTCCCTCTATCCTATCCTAATTCTGCGTTTCCCACCATGTCCTTGCTACTCTTCCACATTCTTTATTTTCAAAATGTCCCACCCTCTTTTCCTCCCCATGTTCCTTTTTGCCACTCATTTTCCATTTTCATTTTGCCTGTTCTTTCTTTCTACTTTGTGTTTTGTCCCTGTCTTGTCTTTTTCTGTAAAACTCTCTCTCTCTCTGTTGCTCTCTCGCTCTGTCACTATGTGTTGCTGTAGGGTTGTGGAGTCTGGTGGTGGTGTCACTGGTAATAGGGTCCCATGGGTGCTCTGTTCACCATTGCTGGGGTCTGAGAACTGCCCGCATAATGTGAAGGGGGGGGGGGACATGTTCTCATGTCCTAATTTAAAGAGAGTCTGCAGCTGGATGCTTGCATATATGTCAGTGTGTATGTGTGTGTGTGTTTCTGTGTGCATCAAACTTTGAAGTGACATGAAGCCACTAAGAGAAGCTGACCTAAGGAGAGAAGTTGAGGTACACAAGTGAGGCAGAGAGGGAGTATGAAATTGACCGTCTATAGGTGCATTAGTTGCAGTGATGCAGCCGAATGAAACCATTTAAGTGAACAAAGGGCTGAGCCACAAAGCAGAGCTCTCAGTCTATCTCTATCTCCACAGAGATCACATGCTTTGGGTAGCACCTGAAGGACATACTAGACGGACTATATGTGTGTATATATTATTAGGTTGTTAAACTTAACACAAAATACATATATATATATATACCCCTCCCCCAATCCCAAAAAAATGTCCTCCTCTGAAAATGAGAGGTCTATTCTACGATAAATCCTTAAGTCACCTTGTGTAAAGTTTTCAATATGAACTCAGAAGTAATTTGTTGATATGTGATCATTATGGTATATTGAAGGCTGGCAGGTACATGGTACCTTTATTGGTTGTGTCCTTGTTTGGCATATAGCAGTCTTCTTCTTCCCTGTCTTATCACATCGCTGTTTCCTGAAGCATTATTGCTTTGACTTTCTGATGTCAAAATCATGTCAGAATAGATGAGAAGTTTTGATTTGAAACAATTTTAGACTGAGCCATGTTGGTTTTGAAAAGCTGACTCTTCACAATGAAACAATCACTCTTCTCATCACTAACTCCTTAACACCACCAGCCAAAGACTCCACAGAGTACCTCTAAACACCATTATTAAATACAAATCGCCTAATCAGAGAAAAAAACTTCTTCATATTAATATTTTATACTTACATCTGTAACGGGACTTGAAGACTCAAACCCTTTCAAACACTCCAGATGAGGGTTTTGAATTGTGTTTTATTTTTATCTCCTCCGCCTACTGTATGGCTTTGGCTCCCGCTGTTCATCTCAGCAGTAATATAGTGTATATATCAGTATTTCTGTGGCAGCACATGAGTAACTCATAGTGTTTGCACAGTGCAGTTTCACTTTTACTTGGCTGTCGACTCTGGTGGGTTCTTTTCCAATAATAAAGACAAAGATAGAAGAGTCACATAAAGAGAGACAGACAGGGAAAGAAACAAGAAGAGACAAGAAGGTGGGGACATCATCGCTGCAGTATCTACTGCCAACCTGCCAGGGTAACTCTCCCAAAAATGTGCAATTGTCATCGCTGCAGCCAAACCAGACATTCAGTGCTTGATAGCATTGTGGAGTTACAATTCTGAGCAAGTAAAATCTGAAACATGATATAGAAACTGGCACCAATGATGAGATAGCTGACGCAGATAGAGGAGTAGCAGTGGTGCATACTCAAGAGGAGTCAACAGAAAAGTAATGGAGACCATGAAACAACTTGCAAATTAGACAGCTTGATGACAGGTTTATAGTACAACTGAGCATTTTAAACATCATAAAGCACAGTTCATGACAGTATTCATTAAACACCAACTTGGTAGTTGTGCCAATGTGCCTCCGTCCCAGCCTCTCCGCAGGAGAGCGATTAACTCCGAAACCACTGAATCATTGCAATGGAGCCAGCTGTGATGACAAAACCATACCGAGCTAACACACCTCCATAGACCAAATGAGGCTGGCGATCCGTCCAGCCAGTCCTGGTGGATGTACACACTGGGAGACCTCTTTTCAATGTTACAGTTTGAAAGCAAAAAGATTATAGGTATAAATGAGGAGTCTATGGGGAGCCTTTGAAGCCCAAAAACAACTGCATTTTCCTGTCAAACAGCATTTCAGAGAGAAAATATCTAACGATAGCCTGGACAACCATTGCTTTGCAAACAATCACGCCATTCATCTCAATCATAAGTGCCTAATGCATAAACTCACAAATCAGTTTTTTTACTGTTTTACTAAAGTTGTCTATTGGGCCATCCACCTGTGAATGATAAAAGCTAGTCCAGAAAGATCTTCTGTGCACCTGTAGTCAGTCAGTTTCTTTTTCCAAACTCTAAAAGACCTCCAAAGGTGTGTTCACACCAAGTTTGAAGCCAGAGTCATTTTTTGGCACCAGGCACACAGGTACATCCTTCGCCTAGAGAAGAGACATGCATGCTGTTACCTGAAACCCTTTCCCATTGTATTTTATCCCTCCAGGTTGGCTGTGACTTCATTGTTTATTGTAAGTTTACACAAATTTTAAATTTGGATCCTGCAACATGTTAAAAAAAAACGAGGTGGTCTTTTCTTTTAACAAAAATGAGTAGGTGTTTAAGAACTGGAGACACTAATTGTTGAAGTTTTCAAAGTGAAATTCTTCCCCTCACTTGTTTGATATATATCCTCAGTTGCTCAACTGGTTACAATCTGGATGGTCCTTTTCCTCTTTAGCCTGGAGGACAACACCCATGATGTCCAAACACAATTTGAAATGTGGACTGGTCAGACCACAGTGCATTTTTCCACTTTGTGTCAGTCCATGTCAGGTGTGCTCTGGCCCAGGGAAGTTGGATGTTGTTGACATATGTTTTTCACTTTGCCTGGTGAAGTCTGAACTGAGATGCTGGGAGGAACTGGTAACTAACAACAGTTTTCCAAACTGTTCCAGAGCACATGTAGTGATTATGCAATCTGTTGATTCAAACATTGCTCTTAAACTGTTGGATTATTTGCCAAAGCAGATCTTCACACGCTGGTGAGCTACGCCGCATCCTTGCTTGTACACAACAGCCCCATTCATACCCACTCATCATACTATCTATCACCACTTAACCCGTTTACCTGTGGTTTTGGAACTGGACCAGAACTGAATCCTCATTCAAATGAACTGATGTTGCAAACACTTAAAGTGGACCAAAGAGTGGACCCACAGAAAAGGCACTCTGTTCTTTAAGAGGACTGAGTTTAGTTCTTTTAAACGGGACTATATGTAAAAGCACCCTTATGGACCAGAAAGAGCAATTCACTCGTCATCTGAAGCACCCTTTGCTTTGTCAATCTATAAACTGCTCATGCACAGCAGAGAATGCACCTTCTTTAATTGAAGATTTTCGAGAAATTCATCCAGTTCACACCTGACTACACGGAGGTCTAATTAAACTGGGTTTTCATTAAGATCTCTGATGGTCCTCTGTCTGGGTTTTATGTGTAACCTTTCTCTTTTTTATTTCATCCCATTGCTATTTCATTCCATCAAAAGTTTTATTTAGTGACTCACGCTGCATTAATTATATGAGTAGGAGAAAGCCTTTTTCAGATCAGAATTTCAATGGTGGCCTTGTAAAACATTTTGGCATGTCTTCATTTATTTATTATTTCATGATCATTTAGATTAACTTTTTATTGCATTCAGTGGGTCCATCCACTAGTGAACAGCACCTTTAACCCCTTTTATATGACAAAATGTGATTAGATGGCAGCCCCCGATACTGATTGCATATGCTGCCTACCCACATTACATGTCAATTTCACGCAGATTGCGAGCCTAAATTGCATGAAAAATGTGCCGGTGTGTGAATCTCTCACCGATCTATGATACCTCAGCAGGTTATATGTATTCCAGCAGCGACGGCCTCTAACGGCAGCACCTAACTGCCGCCCCGCTGCCTCAAACACAGAGAAAGAGATAGAAAGTGGTCCAAGAAGAAAAGCTTTATTTTATTGAATTAATTCAGCTGAGAAAGAAATCCCATTTCCCCTTTGGGCTCAGCGGCCTATCAGGAGAGACAATGTAACAAGAGTCTTAGTGCTACCAAGTCTGAGAAGGGTCAAAAGTCCTGAGGGTCAGGTGGGTTTTATCACTGCAAAAGTCTTATCTGACATTTGTCACAGGGACAGGCTGAGAGAGATAATTGGAATGGGATTCTCTCTCTCTCTCTCTCTCTCTCTCTCTCTGCATTTCCCTCTCTCCTCTTTTCGGTCACCCCCCCTACACACACACGCACACACTTCTGCACATTTATCTTGAAGTGGTGTACCGAAGTTGGTCTGCAAGCCTTGCCTTCACATCTCTCAATATCTTATCTTCAAGTAAGACGCCCACGGTTGGCATTTTAAGACGACACATACCGACCCCACATGCACAGATAACTGCCGCTACTACTCACTGTCACTCACAATGGCCCACACACAAGCTGTGAGTGTGTGTATGCGAAGGAGTGGGCGAATAATTTGTATGAGGAGGCATGTATTGGCTTCAGTTGAGCCTGTGTTTTGCTCACGTGGAGCTATGTTGGTTGGTGTGCATGCATGTGCGTGAGTCGCTATTTATGCATGACTTGATGCAATTTTGTTTATATCCGGGAGCGCGAATGTGTTTGTGTGTGTTGTTTCTATGTATCTGCCTGGTGCAAGCGATGGTAAGCACTGATTATACAGTAATGCTAGGGTTGTCAGGAAGCCAGCAGGCAGCCTGGTTTTAGCCACAGCAGGAGGTGGCACCATCATCACCATTATACCAGCCTCAGTTTCACACTGAGAAATATGCCAGTCTGGACAAAAGGGTGTTTTTTTCTACATTTCATTTTATTTTGAGTGGACCTCTGTTAAAAGGATGCCACTTCTATTCAATCGCAAGGGTGGGCTGTATAAAAACACTTCACCCTGAGGTGCTGGTTATTTTGTACAAACTCAGTTGAACACAAACATGTTTTAACTGACATGAGTTGAAATATCGTTAAACGGTGAGTTCTCAGAAATCGAATAAAAACACTTACACTTGGTGGTTGTCCAGCCACGCAGGGGTTTCATTTTTAGGAGGTTTTTGTTTTCCACTTAGAGACCCGAGAGTGTGTGTAACACACTGAAGGATGAAAACACATGTAAACAAACACAAATAAATTAAGAAAACATTGGAAATTACCCAAACCTAACAACATAGTTCACTTTTTTCCTAAATCTAACCATAATAGTAATTTTTTTTCCTAAACCTGACCACATAGTTCATTCATTCATTCATCTTCTGTAACCGCTTATCCGAACCCGGGTCGCGGGGGGCTGAAGCCGATCCCAGCTGCATTGGATGAGAGGCGGGGTACACCCTGGACAGGACGCCAGTCTGTCGCAGGGCTGACACATACAGACAGACAACCATTCACACTCTCACTCACGCCTACGGGCAATTTGGAGTCACCAATTAAACCTAAGCTGCGTGTTTTTGGACTGTGGGAGGAAGCCGGAGTACCCGGAGAGACCACATAGTTTTCCCCTTAAATCTAATCATAGTTTATTTTTTTCCTAAACCTTACCACATAGTCCCCCCCTATATCTAACCACCTAGTTTCTTTTTTCCTAAATCTAACCATATTTATCCTCTCTTCTTTACTAACTTAACCAGGTGGCGTGGGCACCAAAACCTCATAAAACTGCAACAATTTATATTATTTGCAATTTACGTTATGTTAGACAAAGCACACCAAAAGAGAAACAGAGCAGAAACCACCACTTTCTTAATAGCGGCATCGTCTTTAAGCCGTTAACTTTCCCCTTTTTACCTTCCTTGGTTAGGAGACCTTGGCTTTCCCTGAAATTCCTATCCATCAAACTATGAGGCCCCCTAATGGTCACAGTTTTAAACACAGGGACATGTAGCTAACCTTGTGAATTCAAAACTCAAAATTCACTATTTCCCCAGAACTCTTTCTGAGAACTAATACTGCCAGTGATGAGTTCTCATTAGAGTTAATTAAAAGCCTGAAGCATGTCACACTGACGGTCTGGTCTTTTGTAAATCAATATTACTACTAGGGCAGTCCTCCTGTTGCAGTTATATACTGTATGTATTGTGTTATATACTATGTCTCAACATCAGTTTTGATTTTGCACTGACCTTTGTCATCACCAAGAGGTTTTAGAATTCTCTGTAAGTATCCAGTTGATTTCTGAAGGAGTTCCAGGTTACTGCTTAAAATAATTTTCATCTTCGGAAGTGATGTTAACAGACGTTTTACGATTAATTATTCATTATAAAGTAATTAGGATGTTTTTTTCTAACATGAAACCATAACATTAAAAACATGGAATCGGACAGGCAATTTGCTGAAGTGTTGGATTTAATTATTTTTGGTTTTAATTCGTGGAACAAATGGGAATTTGTAATAGTTTTGGATATAAAAAGAGGGTGATGAAAATCTGAGTAAAGATGTTTTCCGGAGGCACGGCTCCTCAGTGAAAATCAGCACACTTTATTGGCAGAATATAAGATTTTTTTTTACATTTTTTGGGGGGGGAATGATGTTTTAAAAAGTGAGTGTCACATTATCATTGAAGACTAGACCATTTTTATTCACAGCATTACATACCTTTTTGTAATAGGGAGAGTGCAGTGTTGCATTGCCTGTTGTTTGCTGCTTGGCAAGTGAGTCTCTGGATGTCTGTTTATAGTATGCCTTTTACAGTTCCTAAAAGCATGTTGAGGCCCAGTTAAATTTACAGGGGTTGATGATGGCTTGTATGGTGTGTTTTGCTGCCAGGCAGGAAATAAATTCCTGATGGGCAAAAAAATTAGTTGAAAGCATACCCTGATGTCTTAACAACGAAAATGGATCAGGAACTGAATCATCTGTCAAACAGTCAAGAATTACCAGAACCAAAAATGTCATGATAAATAGGCTCCAAAATAGTCTGAATAATGCTCAGAGCAAGAGCAACATCGTTCCAACCACTTTTTAAAGCTTCACAGAGAGTGTGAATACATGTGTGTGTATATGAGAGTGAAGAGGAACTGTAGAGAGAAGAGGCAGAGCTAATTGTATCGGGTGGGAAAAGTCCAAAAAGTCTAGGCTTGTGTGTTTCTCCTTTCGCCCCATTAAAATTGTGTTGGAACCAAATGGTTTTGGTGCTGCAGAAACTTCCAGGTTTGAAAAATTAAGCCAACGTGTTAAAACTGCATTTTTTAAAAATGGTCTAGATGGGGGACTCAAACGGCTGCAAAGTCTGATTGTATAGAAGTCTATGAGAAAATGTTGCTACATTTCTCTTGAAGTATTATTTTAGTTAACATTTTCCCAATGAGTTTGTGGTCTCAAATGCAGCATAATCTCATAATGTCAGTCATTTAGAGACAATAATGCGGGGTATGCTTTAGGGCAGGTTTACCTTGTGATTGTCAGGAACACTTTTTGCTGTTGTCTTAAAACTTTCACAATTTCAGTTTATCAGGGTAAACTGTAACATTTTGGTTGCTTAAAAGTCACTTGTTCAGCATGTGGTTAGACACTCTGCCTGCCATTCATTTTGAATTATGGATACACCTTGCTTACCTAGCTTGCTCGTGCTAGCGTTAGCTGATAACAAAGCGTACTATCAGCTACTCATCCATTCAGCACATTTGGTAATGTCATGTTGGTGATCTCCACTTTCTTTATACAGTCTATAGTCCACCATATTAGCTCATTTCTAACTATCTCTGCCTTTTGGTACTGGGAAGGTAATGTAAAGTGGGTTCTTTGAGCTTTATCACAAAAACATAACAAACTTTAAAATGTATTAGCCTGGAAACAATTAGCTGAAAAACTAAAAACAAACTGCACAGACTCTGTCGGCTCTGTAGGTACATGTCGACCATACCGCCCAAGCGTATTATTCACTGTCCTCCTCCTTATTGAGATTCAAACCATCAACCGTCTTGTGCAGGGACTGTTCCACCATTCAGCGTGTGTAGCTTCACCTGTGAACTACATCACAAAAAAGTACAAATGCTTTAAAACGAATCTTAAACAAAAAAGAAATACAAAGGGGGAAAAAAAACAACAAAATGAGTGAACCAGTCAGGCAGCAAATGTATCCTGAAACTAACCATTGTTGAAGGATTGTGTTTGTGGCTGAGCAGTGTACCAGCCTTCAGGACACAGACCATAATGAACTCTGCGCTACGTAGCAACTTTGTTCTGCCATTTCTATTTCACCCTCGCTGATTCCTTATTAGGGTCGTCTGTTCAAGAGAATGCAGAGTGAGGGGAGATCAACCTGTGTCCCGTTTCCACTGTTTGTCATTATCTGCTCCATCGCTCCGGCCATACCTTCTCTTTAAGACTCCGCCACTTAAAGAGCAGAACGAAAAGAGGCGGCTGCGTCGAGGCAATTAGGCTTCCAAGTTTCAAAAGGAAGTTCAACTTTCTGTTTCTGTCTTTTAAAAAAAAGTTTGGTTTGAAAGTTTTTCTCTTTGAGAGAAGTGAATTTGAGAGACCAAAGGGCATCCGGCAGCATGGACGGAGACAGGCAGACGCCGAGAAATTCACGGCTTAAGGTTTTGAATAACGGAGAGGAGAGGGGAGAGCAGAACAGAGAGAACAGTGGCAGAGCCGGGCAGAACAGAGGAGGCTGCTGTAGCTGGTCATTAATAGTCAACCAGGATATACCGCGGGGGGATTGCAGACCGTGGAGGCAGCTTGATAATTCAATCTGTCAAGCGCACGCTACAAGCTAGGCCAATTAACTGGAGAGGAGGCAGGCCTGACCCCAACATCCCCCCTCCCTGCCTCCCTCATCCCTTCACCGATTGCAACATCCCTGGCGTGTGTTAAACCAACATCTATGCCAGTTAAACTGTCACTCCTGCTGAGGTCAGAAAGAACAAGAAAGTGTGTGTGTGTGTTATCCAGTGCATGTAGAATGACTTCATTCGGTGTCTGCTCTAATAATATGGGAGATGCAGCATTTATGGACAGATGGCCAAACAACAACCGCTGGAAATTGATGGCTAATTGCAAACACTCAGCAGGTGTTTCCAACAAATGAAGCCTGAATGATTTCTCTCTATCTCTTTCAAATGTATAGCTGCATCTTCTACTTATTTCCTTTCTGTCGCAACACCTGTTTTCACCTCTCACTGCGAAAAGAGAGGAATAAGGAGTCCTATTTGCCATCTCATCCCACACATCTTTTACATTTGTCAGACGTCCGGGCGCATCCCAACGCTTCTAACAAATGATGCAAAAGCCACTAATTAAAACACTTAAAGAAGCCAAATAAATGCAGTGCGGAGGTGTGTGTGGATGATGAGGGAGCACGGGGAAAGCGGCGTGCCAAGTTAAAAAGGAGCATGCGCTTGGAAAAACATCTTTTCATGTTCACAAAAATAGTCAAAAGAGAAGAGTGTGGAGACCTTTTTGCGAGCAAGGTCGCAGTGGAGTGTGAAAGGAAAGCGTCACAGTGAGCAACATACTGTTCGCTGGGCTTAGTACCAGATTGATTGGGCTTTTATTGTGAATAACGTGCTGAAAAAATAAGTGAAATTGTATCACAGAAACCAAAAAGCTCCCACGTTTCATTTACTGAACCTTCAGATATGCTAAAACATTTTTTTTTGTCTGCGGGTAGGCAGGTGGACTCAAGCCATGAAGCCTCTGTTTCCTCTGTGATTTTCACAGAATAATATCCGTCAAATAACAATAATTTCTTCAAAAGACAAAAAAAGATAGATTTTTTTTTATCCGAAACCCAGCTTGCGCAACACCTACAGAGAGACACTTTGAATATCAAGTGAATGTTAAAAGGCTTTCGGGATTATTAGAATTCTGGATGCAGGCTTTCCAATTAGGAACATTCCTGCATCGTCGTGCTCTACTGTTGCTGTGCAGCCCATGCACGTTGGCTCTGTGTGTGTGTGTCTGTCTGTCTGTGTGTGCAACCAAGTCACCAGAATTAATGTTGGCATTTCACATTTCTACCACAGACACGTTGAATCGCTGCATTTTTTAACCACATTCATGTCATTGTGGCTCATGACGTCTGCCACTTTAAACACTTTAAAAACATTCTTGTTAAGGTTAAGTAGAAAGAAAAGTGTCAGGCTTAAAGACAATACTTCCAGACCAAACTTCAAACAACTGGAAAGGAATACTGGTATCCCAGTTTAAAGTTCTGGGTTAGTTCCATCGACTGTATAACAATAAATAATTGTAGCCACTTGGCAACATACTCTCATGGAGAATTTTGTATGATTTCCAATGTAAACTTTTGCAGCACAATTCTTATGATATCGTACGAATTGTGAATTACATTATGCATTTTTTGCAACAAAAGGAGCTGCTGCTAGTCTCCCAGTGAGGTGTGGTGAAACCACCAGTAAACCTTCTCTGGTGCAACTGAATACTGACATTTGTAAGTGAAGAAAATGTTACAAGAAACTTTTACAGTTTGTTGTCAGTTCATCAAAGCTCTAAGATGAAAACAACACAGTTTGCTGTGGTAGCGACCAGTCAATCACAGGGTAATCTCAATTTAAAGCATACAATACTTTATCTATTTTACTGTAAATGGGATCATAATTTACAAAGTGAACATCACGCCGTATTGAAGACTTGAAACTAAGGATTGGGACCATGAGCTCGTTTGGAAAATGTTTACTGGGCTAATGAATCAATTGAGAAGTAAACTAATTTTATCATAGACCTTTGTACAATGAAACATATTTTTACTACAAATGGAGTCGCCCCCTGCTGGCCAGTAGAAACTTTGTAGCTTAAGACACCTCTGCATTGGCTGACTATGTTTTTACTGGGTTAAAAAAGGCCGCTTGTGCATATCGCACAGCTGTGAAATCCAGCACATAATAATATCTGTTTTGAAGACTCTCGCTTTGATAGTCCTCCACCAAAAATGAGTCTCCAAAGAATTATTTGGTGAACTCCCGACAGCTTCCATGGAAGTGTACTCTAACTTTCTGTGAAGGGGGGAAGATGTAAAGTTTTGCATCAAAGAGCCTCAAAAGAGTCCCCCCACCCCCACCCCCGACCACAAAAAAAGGATCTAGTTTTGCGTGAACTCTCAGATGAGCTTCTTCAGAGGAGTCCAAAGAGGTTTCAAAGAGTGAAAGCTGAAGCAGGTGAGGTGGGAGAGAGAGGAGAGGAGAGGAGAGGAGAGAAGAGCCAGAGGTGGAGAACAAGTAAGAGAGAGGGTTAGATGAAGAGGGAGGAAAGCAAGAGACTGGTGGCGTGGAACAAAATCTGGCTCCCCTTCATCAGGAGTAGCTGCCTCAGTGAAGATGACTTTTTGGGGTTAGTGCAGAAGGGACCCCTCCTCCCCATGTACACACACACTGACACACACGCATACACCTGAACAGACCTGAACACACATTTCTTTTAAAGGACTCAAGGAGTTTTGGCAGAGGGAGAACCATCTTAAAGACACAGGATTAAAGATACAGAGGATTACCTCTCAAATACACACACACTGTGTACACACACATCCCATAACCCCCCAACTTAACTCCCGTACAGCATTATAGGCAAAATAGTAAACACTAATTATAACAGCAAAGTTTTGCCTCACAGTGTAGATGTGGTTTCTCTACAATAAACTGTCAGACAGCAAAGCCAACATTGTTTGATCATGAAAGTTTTATGACATGTTTGCCTTTTCGCTCTGACTTTCAAATCTTGTGAGTGTCAATTAGCGGCAGCAGATCAGGAAGCCCTGCCAACTTAAAAACAAACCTTTGTCTTTTCCAACCCCGACTCCAGAAGAATGAGGATTAAAAGGAACGAGGGGAAGACAAAGGGGGGGGATGCATGTTAGGTTTGCATGGCAAACATCCCTGACACTTAGGATTTGTTTGTAGCGCGGCAACCCTGTCAACCGTTCCTTTACTGTTTTGCAGCATTTAGACATCATTTATCCTTATTTAAATGTTCCACAAAGGTCACAACTGTGCAACAAAGAGTGGAAAAAGGCAACAATTCTCTGTTCTGATGAGGATCTAATGTGCCAGCAGAGACAACAAGCATGTTCGGAAATCATCGTTTTTGGTTAAGTCTCACACTGGATCACCAGACAACAGATGGCACACTATGTACTTTAACAGCCGGCAGAAAATTAGAGATAATTGCAACAGAAGTTATTGAATTTTTGAAAAGTACCTCTCTGCCTTTGTTTTTTATTCACCATAGTCGGAAGAAGTTTCTTTGATGTTGCAAACAAGGGCTGACAATCTGTTTGATTGGTTCTGTGTCTGCAACAGATTCCAGTTTGAAACTTTCTGTCCTGTGTGTCTGCAGCTAATCTCTCATTCTACTGGACCAAGACTGTCTGCTCAGGGACCTCTAATCATTGCAACTAGTCATTTCTTTTTCTATCTATCAGTAGTCACATTTCCATCAATTCATTTCCATGCAAACATTTTTTTTTAAAACACTGAATATACTGACATGGGCAAAATGACGGTGTTTATTGTTGTAAATTTATTGCCCAGACCTACAAGGCAATCATGTTATTGTTGGCTGATTCTTCTTATGTAACTGGTGTTTTTGGGTTGTCCCTGATTTGAGGTGAATATGGCTTTTAACATTATTTATTCATTCAAACAATCCAGCAGTGGCCACTTTTTAAACCTAAACACAGGCGATCAGCTGGGCAAAACACTATCCTCAACGAGTCTGTTGCAGGCTTCATTTTAACCTTCATCCCGCCTCTGACATGGTCTCATTTGTAAACTAACTACCCTGACACAATACAAGATGAATGCCACTGCTTTTTATGTATTTCTTTTAACCTTTTACTCCGTTTATTATTTCCTATTTAGGTTTATACAGTTGAAACCCAGGACACTCTGTTACAATACTTTTACACTACTCTATGCATCAGAAAACTATACTATAAAAGCCAAACATACTAAACATTACATCTTCAAAGAAAAAGTACATAATGGATGGATGAATGGGTGACTGAGTGAGATTCAACTCTTCTTTTGGTGAGGAGAGGGAGACACGAAATCTTTACTGACTGCATGTTTTTATTTTTTTTTCTTAGATCATATGGCTTTGTGATATTTTTTGGATTGGTGAGTTATCTGAAATGTCTTTAGGGGGCAGAGATACTTTTGAGACTGAAAGTTATTGGTGAAGTGAGGCAGGAGCGGGAAAAGCCAAAGAAATGGAACATTAGCAAAATAAAGTCAGGGAGGTGGCCAAAAGAGTCACAGTCTAACTCAGTGGTCATTCAGTTTTATTATTTCATATATATAATGTAATTATTGGGATCATTTAAATATGTTTTAAACAGATTTGAGGTTTCATTGGACAAAACAGGCATGGTCGTGTTTGGGCTTTGGGTGAATTAGATTGGCAATTACAATAAACCATCAATTCAATACAATCATCATCAGCTTAATCCAAAATGTAAAGAATCATTAGTTGATGTGCTTTACAAAATATTTGCTGTGAAGTTTTTAAAATTACGAACATTAAATTTAGTTGTACATTTTGACATTTTGCGTTTTTTTTATGGTCTAATTAACTGTTTTGTGTATTTTTACAGTAAATATTTCTAAATGATTCTAATAAGTAGACATTGCTCAATTGTATTTTGTAGCAAAACAAAAGTAGCAAAAAAATGATGAAAATAATACTATAATTACCACTCTCATTAAACACATAAAACAACCTCAGCAGACTCTGCAGGCGTCTCCTGAATTTAGCTCTGCTACCAAACTGAACTGAGCCTCCTCATACAACATACAACAAGTGCCAATACTGGCTGCCTTAATCTCAGCGAAAGAAGTCAAAGAAAATACTCACAACAGATACACAACAGATAGTTGCCACTATGAAACTATATTTGTTATTCAGCACAAATGATATTGTCCTAATTAAGTTGTCTGCAAACAGCATTAGTTCTTTTACAATCAACTACAATATATTATAGATGGCTTAGGATTTTCTATCAATTAACATTCAGTAAAACCTGAAATGAGGCGCACTGTAACTATAGTGTTTGGTGTCAAAAGCGTGCAAAACACCAGCCTGAAAAGCAGACGGATTTGCCAAACTCATTTGTAATTGCTCTGGCAGATGAGTGCGTTCACTCTCCCATTCAGACTGATCTCCAGACAGCCTGGCCCTCACCTGTTTCTTTCCTCAAATGTTTTTCAGAAACCCATTTTAGTGTTTAACGCACCAAGCACTGTTTGTTTAACAAACAAAGCGCTGCCTCAACTTTCATGTGTCACTCAACAATATGTCGCACGCTTCGTTGCTCCGATGGGTTGGGCGACTAGTTTCATTACTCTGATTGGTTGGGAACGGGTCACGTCTCGTTGGTCTGATAGGTTGTAGGTCTATTCAGAGGTATTTTGGTCTGAAACTCTTGATAATACCCTTTGAAAATCAAAAATGAACTGAGAGGTTCCAGACTAATCAACATTTACAAATTTGTCAGACAATACCACGCTACTATTTGCTTACAGTTTATGAACCACTTTTTTTTACTCAACTTAAGTTTTTTACGTAACTTACATGGTTGAATAATGCTATTTTTAGAACGCTCCACTGATGCACATATTTTTCACACATTGAGTGCCACCAGCATGTAATGTGTGAAAAAATAATATATATATATACAATAACATGATGCAGTGCAATTATGGTTTACCCTACATGCTGGAAAACTTTTTGCTCACTAATGTCCCACCGTGTGCAGCTTGTGACCTTTTATTTTTTTTCACTCTGGCTTTCAGAAAACCTGGGTTTCGCAGTAGACAAAGATCTTCTGAGCATCAGCACTACAGGAAGTCTACTGGGGAAAAACGTTACCACCCACTCTTTCAAAAGTAAGCCCCACTTTTCTATAGTTATACGTTCAGACTGTAATCGTTTGTGACACTGAATAAATGTTGTAATGCTTCCATCATGATCACTGGCAGCGTGTTGTCAGCTTGATAATGCACTGTAGCCATGAGTAGGCGAGGGAAGGCAACTGGCCAGGAGGAGCTGTTGTTGGACTCAGAGGAAGAGGCTGAATTTAACAACAGGTACACGCTGACTTTTAAAGAGTCGGTACAAGATTTTGGTCATGCATTTCTAGCAAAAATACAAATGACAGTGATTAATTTTATAAATAATACTTGGGTACAATGAAATTCCACCTTTTTCGTCCAGACTCAAGTATCTCAGCAACTATTGTATGATGTGCCATGAAATTTGATATTCATATATTTTCCTACTGGATGAATTGATACTCAAGTGAGCGCCTCATTTTTCACTGAGTCGAGTCTAGTCAGATCAAAATTTAAATTCATCCAATACTACTTTTCAGTTTAGAAAAACTCCTTTTTGGACCCACTGAATCATAACAGCAATATGAATGGCCAGTGGGAATCTGGTTGGCCCAATGAATCGACTAACTGCCCGGAAGGTGTTAACCCTACTAACCTAGACAGAAGCAACTGAAGATAAACTGACCAGAAAAAGGCATGTATCATATCAGTGGCTTTTACAGTATATAGGTCTTTATAGTGAAAGGTCTTCTAGTTTCCCTTTGAAAGATGAATCCATTGTACTGCCACCTGCTGGTATGGAAGGTTATTTCCTCCAACTTTACACTTTCAAATTATATGCAATGTGTATACCAAAATTCAGTATTGTATGCATATGATACCTACAGGAGCATTTCTAAAAAAGCAGCCCTACTGAATGCAGGGCATCGTAAAGTTTGCTGCAGTTTCATTTAATTTATGGTACAAAGCCACTTCTCTAGGTGTAGTGCATAAACGTCCTGGTGAGGCTGTTATAAAGGATAGTTTAAAAAGAATTAAATTGATTTTAATGCTGGAAGTGAAAGTAGTTACGAGGATGCCATTAATACAAGAAGTGACATGATCGCCGTCTTGGGTTTGTTTGACCCATCACCTGCTCTACCACACCCCCTAGAGTGTAACTTTTGTGCTTTGCATTGGCTTCATTCATAACAGCTAAGTCCAATAGAGGGCTCCAAGCTTAAACATGGGGACGGATTGGCGTATCATATGCATTCAAAATTTGATCTGGGCCTAAGCATTGCAGTAATTTGAAGGTCTAAAGTCATGTTATTTGTACACAAATTAAAGAGCTTGGGGTGGCAGAACCTACCTGCTATGTAGCTGTCTTTGTGGTGTGTTCAAGTGCAATGCTTTGGCAAATACACAGGCAACTTGAGGCAATGCAAGCTGCTAGTTCCTTGATGTGGGTATTGTATTATTGTAACCAGTTACTACAGATAACCTTATTTGATTAAAACCATGAGGTGATTATGAACACACAGTCCAGCAACAATAATCAGAATCCCCATGTACGCTGCTTCCCTCCAAAACTGTCTTGAAACAAAGCAGACACATCTTCTCAGTGATGGCAGGCATCACTATCATTCTTCTCCATTTCCCAGCTGTTAGACAGCCAGTCTATTGTACAGCAATGAGATATAACTTTAATTTAGAAGAAAGGAAGCAAGGAGGACAGTGCAGCCTCTCTTGACGTCCATTGTGTCTTGGGAGCTAATAAAAATGAGACTACGCAGTCGCAGCTTCAGCGGAGGAAGCCCCAGCACCTTCCTCAACACACACACACACACACACAGCACTGTATTCTTCTTTATTGGCTTAATAATGGGGGACTAAGGGCATGGAGGAAACAGTTTTCTCTCTGTGAGTGCTGAAGCCAAAAATCAAACATGAACACGTTGGCTTTAGCTTCTCTGGAGGACACGGTGGAACAACACAGCACAGTGATATAATTAACAACTGCCTCCTGTGAGACAAGCGTGTGTGTCTGTGTGTGCACTTTTGTGTGTGTCATAGTGGGCGTAATAAATATATCTGTGAGTCTGTGTACAGATGCATGAGTGGGCAAGGGCCGTTACACATCCCGCCCCCTCTGCACTTGCATGTGTAGCAACCTGTTCTTCCTTCTGCTGTTAAAGTTGAGCGAACACGATATAAACCAGGAATCCTTGTGATATAATAATGAACTCCACTGATGACATGCACTCATCTGAGTCCCACCACGCAGACATGCCCAAAATCTAACCCCTAACATCTGAAGGACGGCACAAGCACGGGAGCCCAAGAAACCACATTAAGGAGGAAACTGTCGCTATCTCCCTCCTGACAGCTCGCAGGGAAGCTGTAGGTAACAAATCAAAAAAGGAAGTCGAAGCCCCAAAACATTTAAATGGAAGTGAGGCACGGTCTCACAATGGTTCTCGCCTTATCTCGCCTCAAACACCTGCCATGTCGGCTGCTACTTATCCTCTGATTACAGCTGTAGCCATTTTGCTGTAATTCGCCAAAAAATTATTCCTGAAATAAATAAGTATTATAACGTGCAGACAGAGAGCGAGAGAAGGGGGGAGGGGTGGGAGAGTGTGTAGTGAAATATTCAAGTGAAATATTCTCTGGGAACATGGTGTTCTGAGATTGGAATAAATAAGTAGACAAGGAGCAGAGGGAAGAAAAAAGGGAAAAGTCAAAAGGAGGTTTGACGTGATGTCTAGTCTGGAGTCTGGGTGCCTCTGTTGCACTGTTGATCTCTGCTTCACACACAACTCTCAAACAAGGTCATATTATAGCGCGCAGTGTGCAGTGAATGACAACTTTTCTGCATTCACATTACACAGAACCGTGTCATCTGCAGTGACCCTCAGTTCAGCAACCAGATTGTTAAATGTTGGGGAAAAGTAGGGAAAATGTGTTCCTATGCCACAGAAAAAGGAAAAGAATAATAGTATTTTTATTTACTACTGTATTTCATGAGCAGTTCTTTCTTGCACTTTATTGGAGCATTACGCATGTGTCTCTGCTGCTTGCCATAACTGCCCTCCTTGACTGCTTGTAGCAGACTAGACCTTTCTTTTTTTAAAGTAAAAGTGGAGTATTTTATATTAAACTAGGGAAGCGTAATGTCTGTCTCCTTATAACTTGGAAACTTCTTTTTGTTTCGACATCCCATTCCGATGCTTAGTTATATTGTCCATGGGTAAGGAATGGTTTTGGTAATGTGAAGGGACAAAAACCACTTTGTGAGGGTGAGAAAAAAAAGCACTTCTTTGGACATTTAGGCCATCAGACAGATGGGCCATCAGAACAAGGGCATGGCACCTCATATTCACACGGAAAAGTGTTTATGGGTCCACTTAGTTCTTGGTAACCCAGAACAAACCTTGGACCCAATTTATGCTACATAGACACCCTGATCTAAAAAAAATTACGTGAAATGACCACGTTCCGAGCAAACGGTGGACTTTGACCCAGGACAATGGGTTTCGTGTCCCACATGAACAAAAAATTAACCGACTCAATGTTTTTTTCATGACTTCTGAATTAGGTGGCTTTGCTTCTGGCATTTCCGGTGTTTCCATTTACTTTTATTGTCTTTTATAGAGTCTCACAAGTAAGTTTTCGCCCTAAACCTAGGTCAGTGGTTTTGTAGCATAAATTCAAAGAATCTGCAGCATTTTATACAACCACGAACCATACGTGTATTTATAATGACATGTGTGCTATTTTTAGAATGCTCTGCTGATTCACTTATTTTCACACATTATGTGCCACCAGCACTTAATTCAGTGTTAAAACAAATGTGGTGATTTCATGTAATTTTGTGAGCTCAGGTTATACATAGAACTAATGACAATATTTGTTTACAATAACTTATCCCTACATTCATACAATTAAATGTTGCTGAGCAAACCACTGACATAATACTCTCTTTTCCAATATCTACAATGCAAGTTTGATGCTTTTGTATCTCATGAATAACAACACTTAAGGTTGGAATTTTAACAAGTTTGCTAATATCACATACCTCTGCAAGATTAATCGACCACAAGATGTCCACCTGGAGTTTTTGTTGTTTTGAGTACAATGTGAAAGTGATGCAGTCAGTTCAGTCCAGCTGGTTCCACTGTATTGCCTCATAACTCTGTTTTAAAATATGTCTGAATAGATCTGACCAGACTCGGTATCAGATCTGAATCTGATTACGTGGGGTGTCATCATCGCAGATCTGTTTTTATTACGTGAGATGTGAAGTGTGAATTTTGAAGTGCAGGAAAAATTAAATACGGTATAACTACTCCTCCTTTGTGACCAAGGACACTCATTAATTGGCAGCACATCATGCCCCTGCCAGTGCCTGTAGTCTCTGTCTGTAAGGATCAATGACATTGTCTTGAATACAGCCCTATTTATTAATAACACACTAATGCCAGACAAGAAGGTTAGTATCAGCCAAATCTGCAAAACCGTTGACGACATTCAACCATGCGAAACAAACAAAAGAACTACTTGCAGCATTAAAAGCTCTCAGTAATGTTTCTAACCAACCTGATCTCACAAAATTACGTGAAATGACCACGTTTTTTTTGTGTGTGAAAAATATGTGCAGGTAGCACAGAAACAATGCCAATGTAAAGTCAATGGGGATCCTTTTCGTGCTGGACACACTGACATAGTTTTAGGGAAAAAAAACATCCTGGTAAGACATTATAAAAGTAAATAAATATACCATAAATGCGAAAGTGAAGCCACAGAAGTTACAGTAAAAAATGTTATCCATAAACCGTGAACCGCGGAAGTCACAGGAAAAAAAACACAAGTTACGTTAAAAGTCGTTTAAAGTCAGACAAAACCAATCGTCCTGGCTGAAAGTCCGCCGTTTGTTCAGTCATCCTCTGGCATTGGCAAATCACCATCAAATCTCAAAGCATTGATCTTCTCTGGACCAATCAGAGTAGAGCTGGATGGCAGAGCATGCCTCTTTGAAAAGGAATCATGTGCATTTAATTAAATAGTTTTCTATATTGTTGGCTTAGTTTCAGTTCTCTTGACACAATCACCACAGTTTTATGGAAATGTAAGAACGGTCTTGCTATCTTTTGGTTTGTCTTATCAGAATTGTTCATACAAGCCACTCAAGCAGGGGCTGATAAACTACTCAAACATGCTTGAATATGAGTGTGCACCAAGTCTGTTAAGATATAATACTGGCTCTTTATTAGCATGCTCAGAAACCCACCATGTTTAAACAGTTGCTGGAAATAAATGTTCAGCCAGTACTTCTTGGTTCAAAAGAGGATACAGAAATCTGTTGCCTACTTTTTGCATAAAGTGCACTGAGTGAGAATCAGCAGAATTCAGGCAGTGCGTCATGTTTTTCCCATTGATGTACAGTACTCAGGCACACAGCCAACTAGCAGAACACACTGACTATGGAAGTTATTAGAGCCACCTCCTCTTTTCATGGAATAGAAAGACAAGTTGAATACACATTTGTATCTTAGAATTCAGGAATATGATGGAGATAGTGTAGCACACAGTTGAACCCCTTTCTGGCCAGCTGCTGGGCGCTGACATTTGTTTCTTGAAGAAGCTATAGAGTTGAACAGTTTTAAAGATATTGGTATCAAATGAAACTAAAAGACCGAAGGAATCTATTGGTAGCAACTGTGACATGATGACTTTCTGGGAAGTTAGGCTAGATTTTGTTGTCAGAAAAACTGACTTTCAACTATTTTCAAAGGGGTTCTTGACCCCTGACCTCAAGTTATCTGAATGTAATAGTAAAGTCTCCCCTTTTTCACATATTGTATTTCAATATTTCAGCATACTGGGATCATTAAACATTCTTAGAATTGCATAAATTGGGTATGACTCGAACGCTAAGACTCTTATTCATGATGATGTATAGTCCCCATTGTAACCATTTCTTTATGAGTCCTTTTTTATTACTTGACCTCACTGTATATAATGATGTGCTTTGACCTCTAGGATAAGCACAGCCTTTTGAAACGTTACAACAACAAACTAGAGACCTAGAGCTTTCAGAGGATGTATAGCTTTCCTTGGTATTATGTCAATAAGAAGGTTACTCCCCAGTTTCAAGAACAAAAGTGCTCGCCATCCTTTTGTCAAGAATGCATTTCTTGCAGAAATCTAAAAAGTGTTAAAGGTTTTTGATACCAGATCACAGTAGGGATTTTAATCTAGTGCCTTCATTTTGATAATTTAGAGGCAAACTCTTATAATTTTTCTTTTTTTGATCAATTGAATAAAAAAAAACTATTTAGCACCAAATCGATGTAACAAAGGGTGCCAACCTGTCAATCTGGGATGTTAAGGGCTTAAATGACCTCTTCTGGATTAATTTACTTAGAATTGTTCATAATTGGGTGCAACTCAGGTTATTGTATTTGATTTTATACATTCATAATCCAAGAAGATGTAATTTAATCTTTTTATAGCAAGTCAAACAATGAAGTACAGTATCAGCAGCTCAGTTTAAGTTAACATAACTTTATTATATCCATGTTTAATGCATGAATGACTAATTTCTTTTTATCACCATTAAAGACTGAGATATGGATGTGCAGATATGTGAGAACGGTGATGATGGTGATAGCTCTGATACTGGGAGATATGGCACGCTGATAATGAAACACAGTGCAAAGTGACTGTGAATGTAACACAAATTAAATCAGGCATTTTAATTTAAATCTTCTGACTTCCATCAGAGATGCAGAGAATTACAGTGTTTAAGTTTCCTCCGTCTTGCCCATCTGTCAGTCGGTGTTGCTTTATTCTTGGCCTTGGTGTTATCCACCCTCCTGTCGCTCTTTTTTCCCCTCCAGAACCCCCCCCCACACCCAACAACACCAGTACAGATTCAGTAGCAGGTAGCAGACAGTGTGAGAGGGTCTTTAATCTAAATGTCTTAATACTGTCAAACAGATAGCAATGCTGCTCTCTGCTGGACATATAAATGAAGCTATTACCACATAACAATTGGAGAAGCAGGAAAAGTGGGATACTATTGGTGGCAATGGAATTTTATTCAGGAATTTTGACATTAAAATGACCATAAATAATTTAGGTTCATGGGTAAACAGTGGCTTTTGGCTTTTATAATTGCACATTCACTGTCAGATTTTTCAGTGCCTGTGCTGGATGTTCACATCCTACTTTCCTCAGCCTCAGGCTAAAGAGTGTTACAAGGTAGACATCTCATCAAGATGAGTGACAAGCAGGGAGTTGATCAGCTGTGGGGGAGGGGTGGAACCAACTTTACACTGAGCCCACGTAAGGTGAAAATTCACATATTTGAGCTTCAGTCTCAATTTTCTCTTGAGTGTGAATATATAGTGTTATTTACAAAGAGTGGGGAAATCATAGTTTGAAATCTGTACTGATAAACACAGCTGACATGTTCATGAGGGGTTTCAAAGTGGCCTGAACAATACCTGCAATGATGCAATATTCCAAATATTGGCTTTGAATAATGCTTGATATCCATGTTCAACAATATTTCTTCAATATAATGTATAATTTATACAAATATTTCTTAAAGATGAGGTTGGCAGGTTTTTGGAGAAGGAAAAAAAAAGCTGGAATTTAAAATGCAGCCCTCCTTCTGAGGCGGCTGTGGTTCAGTTGGTGGAGCGGTCGCCCACTGGGTTGGCGGGTTCGATCCCTGACCGCTACCAGCCTACATATCTTAGTATCCTTGGGCAAGATACTGAACCCCGACCAGGTATTTTATATCGTTTCTGGTCAGGAAGAGTGCATAGAACTTTAGCTACATCCGCAACTCTTGTTATGCTGTCAGTTCAAGTAGCTTCTCTGCTTTAACAACGTTGGGCTGAAATAACATGGTGTTCTGTGTGGATTAAAGGGAAACATAGCCCGTTCTATGTCTGTTCCTGCAGTGTGGAGGGACGCTGGGCATCCCCGATTCCCTACGGTACTTGTGGTACTGTGGAAAATAATAGAACTGGTTCCTGTGACATCCCTAATTGTATTCATCTTGACTGACTGTGCTTTGATTCTTTTATATGGTATAGCAGCAATTCTAGAAGAATCACTATCCTCTGTCTTTTCAAACTTGAGGGCTTCGGAAGCCTTTTGAGATCTCATACTGGACTTTGAGGCTCAAGCTAGCTAGTTGTCTTTCAGGCTGTCTTTTTGAGAAGTCCATCTTCACTTTTTGGTTGCTTTACAATGCAGGCAGTTGTGGTCAATCAGGATATGGCAACTTTTTCTTTAGGACTTCCCATCATTGAATCAGAATATTTGTGCATGTGCATTTGTAGATCAACCAATAGGAACTCCTCTATCTAAAATGACCTGTGATTGGACAAGGTCCTTTGCCTGGCTCCGCCCACCTATGTACTTTCGCTCAATTTGTCCTCCAATCAGCGAACAGTTGTTTTAAAATTTTAAAATTTTTTATTAATGGAAATATTTGTAATATTAAGCAAATGATTAATCGATTAATTGAAAAAAATAATCAATAGATTAATCTATAACAAAATAATTGTTAGGTGCAGCCCTACTTGAAATACAAGCTGACTTCGTCTTTTAGGGCAAACAGAAATTTGAAATCCTTTCTTTTCGTTTCATGAAATATGAACAATAGTGATGCTGCTGCGTTTCTCAAAAGTTATTAAAAGTCATATTTGTGGAAACATTTTCTTAACTTTAAGGTCTCTGGGTATGCAGCGGTTGACTGAAAATCATGATAAGGTGTTGCTAGGAGACGCACTGTCAACCTTTGTGGTGTGCTACAGACTGGAGCTCACATCACAGATTCAATTACATTTCTTCTTTTTGCTAATTACAATTAGACCAAAGAGAACAAGTCAACACAGACACCAATGATATGTGGATAAAATTATAGTAATTCCAGCTGACTTTAACAATATCATATTCCTGTATGTGCTGCAACAAGCTGTACACTATAAGCTGCTCTTTTCCTGTGTTGTTTGGCAGCTTTCTGATACTTGGCTGATAAGCACAAGCTACCACACTGATGCTTTGCAGCAGAGCAGCCTTCCTGCTATTGGAGAGACCTGTGGAGACAGATGGGAGATTTACAAATGCTGGAAGAGCAGAGAGCGGCGCTGGCAATGGCACACCTCAGAGAGATTTCCATTGACTACAGGCTTCTTGTCTTCATCAAGGTTGGCGCTATGGTGTCACTTTTCTGCTGCCAAAGCGAGGTGTGAGTGAGTTTGAGAAAGACAGCGTCAAAACATCTGCTTTGACTATGAGCCGGATAACAAAGACAGCACTTTTATCTGCATTTATTGCAATCAGCTCTTTTTTATCTTGTAGATTTTGCTAGGTATTGGTATATACAGCCTGGCGTTTATGCATCAAACTGTGTGGGAAATTGAAATGAAATTGATGAATATTTCTCTTCTGCCATCATTTCTGTCGTCGGCCATGTTTGTCGAGAGGTAGAAGGCAGTAATTCCGCAACTGAATAGCTTCCTAATCACACATTACTAATCTGGGCTCGCTCTCGTGTCCCCGCAAACAGCTCCTCACGCTCACGCGGCTTCCCCTTTTGTTTGCTAACCCGTCTAGCAGCCCTCACGGATAATAACGTGGACCATTGCTCCCGGTCACAATGAGGAAACGGATCCCAACTCAAATCTCATAACCTGATGGTGGCAACTCACTATTGATTTCTTTCATAAACGACGCTCGGTGTCTCTTTTTTCCCCCCTCCACCGTTCTTTCTCTCCGTGTCTCGACCTGCTGTGCTCTCGTCACCCACAAACTGCACCCACCCCACCGACACCCCTAAAGAGTAATTACTCACTCTTTTATTTTCTCCTGCGTTGCTCCCTATCGGGCTACTCATCTCTGTCAGCGGTGCAGCTCAAATTAAATTCCCCCATCTGATAATGAAAGTCATTAGGTCCCGCTGGAGCCCTGTGGAAGGCCAAACAAAGCCTGGTGGAGGTCCGAGTAATAACCCCAGGAAGGGACAACACAGAGCTGAAAAGAGAGAAAGAAAGGCGAACATGGACTGTCTGGATGCACACCTGATCCCTTAATACTTATTAGTCATAGGCGGCATGTTTTTGAAAAATAAAAAAGAACACCATATTTATAGAGGCCTTCATAACACATTATTCAAAGGAGGTAAAAATATATTGCACATGTAAAAAACCCTGAAATGTGTGTTTTCATGAACAGCACTGTGATGGTCCTGCACCTGGCAGCATGATTGATAGCCACACCGGTGTTCAAGCTAATTTCAATGTGGTTTTAAATTAGGTGGCATTTAGAATTTCCACCATGAGAGTGAGTTGAACCATCTTCCAACTCTATTACGAACATGTAAGTGCTGTGACCTTTGTCACTCATGTGATCCTGGCAGGAGGGTGGTATGTTATTTCCTGCAGCCCTTCTACTACGGCTATAGCTGTGTAAAAGTTTTTTTGTATATTAAACAAGACAAACCTGATGTATCTGTCACTTCAGGAATTTGTGGTCTTCCGAACGTAGAATAGACAGCTCTGGCAAGCTGGCAGGGTCGTATCAGAAACCAACTTCACTTGGCACGATTTTGTGTCTTGAAAAAGCCAGTAAATACAATGACAGCTTGCAGTAATATTATAGCCGGTGCATAGCAGCAGTTATATAAGATACAGCTGAAAATGATTTAATCATAAACACAAGATTTCAATCATTTTCAGCTTACAGGCCTGCTTACCGGAAATATCTATTCTACAATAGAAACCGT